>CP137667.1:41266072-41401197 GCA_037976565.1 Mesocentrotus franciscanus | reverse complement strand
GCTATGGCATTAGTAACTTTATCATAAATTTGTACTATTAAAGGCCAAGTCAATCGAGCGATTTTTCCTTAAACCATATTGATTTAGATTTAATATTTGGTGAGTATTTAAAATATCGAGTAACCTATTATAAACAATTTTCTCTAAAACTTTAGATATACTAGAAAGTACAGAATTGGACGATAATGACTAATTACATGCGAATCGTCTTTTTTAAAGATCGGATTTACCTTCGCTATCTTAAGTAAATCTGGAAAAACACCTTGCAATAAAGATTGATTAATAATATGGGTTAGTGGATTAGCAATACCTTGTATTATTTGTTTTAAAAGTGATGTACTAATTCTACCACAACCTTGAGCTTTGGACATGCTTAATGCTGTAGTAACGCTAATAATTTCATTAGGGTTTGTGGGACTTTAAACAAGTGATTGTTGGATTCGATCTGATAAAAGTCAGTATAATGAATGTTAGGACTATCAATTTTACTTGCAAGTTGGGGGCCAATATTAGTGACAAATGAATTAAAATGATTAGCATAATTACTAGAGTCTTCAATGGTAACATTATTTAAGGTAAGCTCATCTTTTGGTAAAGGGTCTATTTGTCCGCATAATTTCTTCAATAACTTTCCAAGTAGCATAAGTGTTACAACTAGCCCTCTGTAATTTATTTGAAAAGTGTAACTTCCGTGATATTCGAATTAATTTCGTTAATTTGTTAAGGTACTTCTTATAAGTCGTTAAATTTACATCATTTGAGTTACGTATATATGTTTTATCCATGCGATTTCTAGTATTGATTTAAGTATACCTTTCGTTATCCAAGAGTTATTTGGTTAATTATTTTTTACGTTTAACTTTTGCTAAAGGAATATTTCTATCAGAATAATTTGGTAATTTATTATTACAATTTTCATAGGCAATATTTACATCGTTTACATTATATACGTCTACTCATTCCTCTACAGCTCAATTCTGCTTTAAAAAAAATCAATATTATGAGGGGTTTACAAAAATAGGTAAATGGTCAGAAACTTCTAAGCATAATAATCTTCCAGTTATTTTTTAGTAAATACATTAGACAAAATATTATCAACAAACGTTGAGGAGTGTACATTAATTCTAGTGGTCTTGCTAATGTATGAACAAAATCCATATGAATGCATCAAATAAGTAAACCTGTCAGAATTTCTACTATTATGGAGTAAAGAAAGAACATTTATATTCAAATAACCGAGAAAATAAACGTGTTTATTTTCCTCAGCTATTTTATGAAGACATTATTCAAAATGATTATATAATAAATCAAAATTACTGTCAGGGGGTTTTTAACTCAAACCAATAACACAATTTTTAAATTTATAATTATCAATTTAAACAAACAATACTTCTATCTGTTCAAATTTAATATCTTAACGGACTCTAAATTTCAAATTATCAGCAATATAAAATGCTACCCACTGCCTCTCCTTCCTTCACGATCAGCCCTATTAATGTATATTTAGGTATATTAAATAACTGGGGGAGTCATGATGTTACCAAGTTTCATTTACACTAATTACAGAAAAATATTCAACATTTCTATTTAAACTTTTAGAGTTAATGTGTAATAAGGAGATATTATCCAAATTATATTTAAACGTATCATTAAATTCCAACCGTGTATAATATTTACTTCCATTTACATAATCATAAAATTTATTATCGAATGATGTTGGGTAAGGTAAGTTAGAAGCTATCGTCTCCATTAATCAAGAGGGTAAAGGTTAAATTCATGTTGATAAGTGCATGTTGATGAGAGCGTGTGTGGCAATTACATGGTTTAGGTGCTGGTGCATAAACCATACAAATATTCAAAGCATTAACTAAAATTTCGACACCCATCATGACAACATCGAGTGCAAAAGCGCGTAAGTGGCTCTCAGCCAACGCCCAATAAAGGAAACTCACACCAATCAAATCTATTATGAATTTTGGCTTCGTGAATTGAAACAATACGTCATAACTGTGTTTTCAGTGTCAACTGTCATTTCATAATAATAATAATAATAATAGTGGGTTCTTGTATAGCGCTCATGTCTGTCAGATTTGACACTCTTGGCGCTCCGCAATAATGTATAAACGAAATATTGTGACTTCTTCCACCGATCAGGGCGCTATGTGTCGTTCTGGTATATTAAAAAGCACCAACGCTATTTTGCGGCAGGAGGTAGGAAGACAAAAAAAAAAAAGGGGGAAGAACACACCCAGATTTTTTTAGATGTAAAGACAATAGTTAATTAAACAACAAAATGATTTTGGCTTAAAATGAATTTCGCCCGCCGCAGAATACCAGCTATACATACATCTGGGTTATTGGAATTCAAGGCTAAATTGATGAGGAGACTACGCTCATTGTGCTAAATTAAATCTGTACATTTCTGATAAAAAAAGGATGAAGACAATGCATGTATAAATGTATGAGTAACTTTTGCTGGGTTAACAAATTTACGGTTTTATCAGAGGATAACTATAAGATATGGTAGGGGGAAACAAAAAAGAACAAACAAACATAACCTGGAGCAAGGAATGATTGATGCATTTATTCATTGCTAGCTAGCATGCATGAAAAAAGAAGGCACACTTATGTGTTTAATACTCAATTGTAGGCACAGTATGTTGATAGTTATCGTAATTTAGAGTCATTAGACAACATTTTGGAGCCAGAAGGGCATTAACTATATGTGTAAAACGAATGAGTTAATGACCTTCTCGCTCCCAATAGACGATACTACTACTACTACTACTACTACTACTACTACTACTACTACTACTACTACTACTACTACTGCTGCTACTACTACTACTACTACTACTACTACTACTACTACTACACTACTACTACCGCACCACTACTACTACTACTACCAACACCTACTAACAACCGCTACTCTGCACCACCACACCACCACCACCGCCACCACACCACCACCGGCACCAACACCACCAGCCACACCACCACCAGCGGCGGCAGCGGCACCACCACCAGCACCACCACAGCCACCACCAGCACCACCACCACCACCGGCAGCACCACCACACCACCACCAGCGGCACCACCACCAGCACCACCACCACCACCACCACCAGCGACAGCAGCACCACCAGCACCACCACCACCACCACCAGCCGCCGCCGCCAGCCACCACCACCACCACCACCACCAACACCAACACCGCCACCGGCACCACCACCACCACCACCACCACCACCAGCCGTTGCCGCCACCACCACCACCACCACCAACACCACCACCACACACCACCGCGCCGCTGCCACCACCACTACACCACCACCACACTACTACTACTGCACTACTACCACTACTACTACTGCTGCTACTACTACTACTACTACTACTACTACTACTACTACTGCTACTACTCTTGAATGTAATCATTTCATTGTTAACATTGTTGACACGTCGGTATGCATGAATCTCGCTTTTTTTTTTTTACTCTCGACTCAATCCCTTTCTCCCTCTTTTTACTGATCTAGACTCCTCTTTCTAGAGCTTTTGCAATCATTCATTTTACTTTTCTATCTTTTTTTTTTTGCCTTCTTCTATTTTTCCAAATTTTTCCCCTTTAAAAAAAATCTCCTTCCCTAAATTCATAATTTCTTTACTGTTACATATTTTTTTTACTTATTGAATTAATATGTATACTTTGTTTTCAAGTCGTATTGTTAAACAGCCTCAGTGTAACTAATGCTTCAACTAGCTCTGCTTCTATTTAGTTCCTCTTTTCTCGTGCCATTACTATTATATTTGTCTTGTTTCATTGTATATTTGTTGTAATATAGTCATATTAAATTGCAAATAACTCTACAATTTCATTGAATTATGTTTTGCATGAGAAATAAAATAATTTGAATCTTGAATCTTTCAAATAACGTGCATCCAAATATGACTTTATATTGACTTTCAAGCTTTCATGCCTTGCCTGAGTCATGTCTTCAAGTTCTTCAGTTTCACATTTTTCCCGAAAGACGTCATTCATTTCTTCACTGAGGTCACAGAGAAGGCAGTCGCTCTGAGAGAAAGTCATCCTTCTAATCAGGTCCGTCAGAATCATTTTTGTTCCACAAAATAAAAAGAGTTTTAAGAGAATCGGAAACATGATAGGACTTTAAAAAAAAATCTTATTAACACTATCACCTATATTGTTTGAAAACAAAGAGAAATACAAAATTAATCCAGGGCTCCGTTGCATAAAATTTACCACTGATGGTAACTTTGCAATCAATATCAACTACCATGGCTACATCACTTAACAGCCAATCAAATCAAGGCTTCCATGGAAGCTACCATTAATGGCAAAATTACCATCAATGGTAAGGTTCATTCAAGGGGGTTCTGGTCAGTAACTTCTTTTGGCAAACAAGTTATACTGACATCACAAAATATACAATTAAAGATGAAAGACATAACTTGTTACATTGAAACATGAAATTTACCAAAAAAGTATAAATAAACAAATTATAACGTAATGAGAGTACATTCGGTTGAAATCAACATTTCCACCTTGTTATGTTTGATTCAAGAATTTAATTTGCATAACTTGATTAAAATGTTCGATGTTTGAAACTTAGCTGATGAATACATAGTTATAAGGAGATTACAGTATAACAGTGTAATTTTTATTTGACAGTATTATTTCTACTATTATTATTAGAAATCTATTTCCATTACATTTTCGCATAAGTTTCCTGTCAGTACTTTTCTTTATATATTACTTGGCGCAAAATCAAGTTAAAATATGCCCAAAAATTCAGCGGAAATATTCGAAAGGATTTTAGAAGGACAGATATTCGGTTTTTTTTGCTTGCTTGTTTTTGCATCTTAAACGCTGTTTAGACGCTTTGTTCAATCGTGCATGTTGAATCAGTATATTCCCCAAACCACGCGCCCCAGTTACAGACCAAACCCATAAAGAATGCATCAACATGTATTACTCTTTTTTTAATAGTTAAACAAAAAATATTTCCCCTGTATCTTGGTCACACAGAGAGTGGACTTTCTACAGCTCCTGATTGATGCCAAGAATGGTAAAAGCAAAATGGCGAGTGAAAACGACAAAGACGACATCCATAACAAATACTTCGATGACACAGGAGCTGATGAGAACATTTCGACCAAAACTCGGAAATACATGACAAGGGAGGAATTACTTGCTCAGGTACGAATATCTTCTTCTTCTTTGTCTATTTTCCAGCTTCATCATGGTCTTCTCTTCTTCTTCGTCTTCTTCTTCTTCTTCTTCTTCTTCTTCTTCTTCTTCCCTTCTTCTTCTTCTTCTTCTTCTTCTTCTTCTTCTTCTTCTTCTTCTTCTTTTTCTTCTTCTTCCCCTTCTTCTTCTTCTTTTTCTTCTTCTTCTTCTTCTTCTTCTTCTTCTTCTTCTTCTTCTTCTTCTTCTTCTTCTTCCCTTCTTCTTCTTCTTCTTCTTCCCCTTCTTCTTCTTCAGTCTTCTCCTTCTTCCCCTTCCTTTTTTCAGTCTTCTTCTCCTTCATCTAAATAATAAATAATAACAACGTCTCTTATAAAGCGCTTACCACCGAAGTCTCTAAGCGCTATAACACACAGAATAGACTGATAAACAATTACATATTAAACAAAACATAAAAGTGCAAATAAACCTACAAATTACAGTACATATGAAATACACATCAATGTGAACAGAGTAAGTTAATCATTAAAAGCAATTTTGAATAAATGTGTCTTGAGAGAAGTTTTGAATTGGTTAATAGTTTGACATTATCATCATCAAATTATTAATTAATTATTATTGTCATTATTATTATCATCGTTATCATTATTATCGTGGTTATTGTTAATATTATTGAATAATCATTGGATTCGATGAATTGAATGAAATCGACATGACTGTGTATCTAATAAAAAAATATGAGTCGGTCTAATTCCTGATACTTTTTTATTTAATGCGCTTAAACTGAATCTTCGTAGGCTATGATATTCCTGTCGGCTGGCTACGAGACCACTTCAACCTTACTGACCTACGCATCCTACCTCCTCGCCTCTTACCCCGATTGCCAAGACAAACTCATTGCCGAGATCGACGACATCGCACCAAAACGTGATGACGTCGGCTATACGACGATCTCGAAGATGCCCTACTTGGACCAAGTCGTGTGTGAGGTGCTTAGGATATATCCACCGGGGGTTTTGTAAGTCATTAGATCAAGTGATTTTGAACACGATTGCAACGACTTTGGAAAAATCAACCCATTGTGTATTCTTAAGGAATCATGTGAGGATTACGTTATACCGAACATAGTAATGTACGCACATGGCTAATAAAGGAGATGCGCGAGTTAGTATAATTTCCTTATTTTAAGTTGATTTGTCTAAAGTCTGCCATCGTGTAGCTAAAATATGTAGAATAATAGAAAGATATATGTTTTTAAATAAACAATGCCTATGGTGCTTGTTGGTTGTTGGTTGTTCCCCCTATCCCCCAAAGGAGTGTTTTCTTTTACAAGTTAGTGCTTGAAAAATCCTTTTAACATTTAATAGCTGTCCCTTCGAACCCCTATATCTGTTAATTGAAATAGATAGATACAGAGAATGATGTAGTTCTCAGTGAGTTAAAACTTTACTTTTGGCTTATATTTGCAATGCCTTTGATCTAATTTTAGACCAAACCTGTGTTCTTTTCTTTTCCGACTCATTATCTCCCATGATTCTTTACACCGCAGATCTGATCGGGAATGCGGAGAGACGTGTACTTACAAGGGTTATAGGATTGAGAAGGGTATGCAGATCTGGGTACCAACCTACACCATTCAACGTGATCCGACCTACTGGCCCGATCCCGTCAAGTTTGATCCTGACAGGTAGGTTGGGCGTAGATGGCAGTCTAACATTTTGTAATAATTTCATGTATGTAAAAGCGGAAAATAAGAGAAACGGAATAGCGAACGTTTGAAATATATTGGTCCAAAAATAAAGTTAAAGATGTTCAAAACCACGCGAATCTACAAATTGGCAATTTGGTCAGTGGACCATGACGAATAGTCACGGGTAACTCTCTCGTTTGTCGTTTGTCGTTTGTCTGTCTAACAGTTTTTTTTCTACTTCTCCCATACGCCTTCTCCCATGGGGACTACTAAAATATATTGTGGACAGCAGTTATATAGGTTCTCTCTGAAAAGAAAAGAAAAGAATCCATAGGCCTAGTCATAAATTCTGAAAAAAAAGTTGTCCGGCACTATATCACAGTGACACTGCCGATTCAGCCAATTTGAAAATCCTATTAGCATAAGTTAGAACATTTTTCAAAAATTAATAACTTTCTGATTTTTTTCCCCGATTTTGTTACATCTTTCACCAGTCTACTTCTTTGATATTTCTACGTTCTTTTAGAGTAATTTGCTATTACGTTTGGACTTTCATTTACAGGGACAGTTAGGTTCTAGAAAAAAATGAGGGTAAAATATCTTTGAACATTCTAATTGTATTCATACTATATTGAAGAATAATCAGGAAATGAAAAGGTTGCCTTTCAAGTGCTTTCATCTTTATGATAATGAAAATAATGTAACTAAAATAATTCAAAATTTCGTAACAAATTGTGATACCGGACCTTTGTGTGTTCCAACATGTCTAATGTATCAATATGCCTTCATGATGTTTTGTGATTTTCAGTAAAATCTAATCAAAGTTCTATACATGTATTTTTATGGTACTCTCTTCCTCTCTCTGTGTATTTCTCTCTTTATCTTTATCTTTCCATATCAAAACCCCTCTCTCTCTCTCTCTCTCTCTATTCCTCTTGGTCTATTTTTCTCCTCCCTTATCTTTCTCTCTGTCCAATACTCTCTCCCCTCCTCCCCTTCCCCCTCTCTCCTAACCACTCTCCCTATCCCCCTCTCCCTATCCCCCTCTCCCTACCCCCTCCTCCCCTCCTCCCCTCCCTCCCTCCACCTATCCCTTCCTCTCCTTCCCTCCCTTCCCCCTCCGCCTCTCCTTTCCCTTCCCTCTCCCTCTTCCTCCCCTCCCCACTCCCTCCCTCTACCTCCGTTCTCCTTCTCCCTCTCCCTCCCCTCCCTCTATCCCTTCCCCTGCCCTCTCCCTCCCCTCTTCCTCCCCTGCCCTCTCCCTCCGGCCCCTCTATCTCCCGTTCTCCTTCTCCCTCTCCCTCCCTCACTCTATCCCTTCCCCTCCCCTCTCTCTCCCCTCTTCCTCCCCCCTCTCCCTCCGGCCCCTCTATCTCCCGTTCTCATTCTCCTTCTCCCTCCTCCCTCTATCCCTTCCCCTCCCCTCTCCCTCCCCTCTTCCTCCCCCTCCCTCTCCCTCCGGCCCCTCTATCTCCCGTTCTCCTTCTCCCTCTCCCTCCCCTCACTCTATCCCTTCCCTCCCCTCTCTCTCCCCTCTTCCTCCCCCTCTCCCTCCGGCCCCTCTATCTCCCGTTCTCCTTCTCCCTCTCCCTCCCTCCCTCTATCCCTTCCCCTCCCCTCTCCCTCCCCTCTTCCTCCCCTCCCTCTCCCTCCGGCCCCTCTATCTCCCGTTCTCCTTCTCCCTCTCCCTCCCCTCACTCTATCCCTTCCCCTCCCTCTCTCTCTCCCTCTTCCTCCCCTCTCCCTCCGGCCCCTCTATCTCCCGTTCTCATTCTCCTTCTCCCTCCCCTCCCGCTATCCCTCCCTCTCTTCTTGCCTCCTTCCCTCCCCGCCCCCTGCTCAGATTTACAAAGGAGAATAGTGAGGGTCGCAACCCGTTCACCTGGATGCCTTTCGGTGCGGGACCACGTATGTGTATCGGTATGAGGTTCGCTCTCATGGAAGCCAAGATGGCGCTAGTCCGATCCCTGCAAGTAGTCCGATTCGAGGTTTCGCCCTTAACCAAGGTGCGTTATGTTTTGAATCATAGATAAGCACTTTGGAAGGTTTGGCAATGGCACATCTGGTATATTCCCCCTTTCAATACTATGAATACCTTTAATACATAGGTTAAATACACATTATGTGCCCCTTTAATTTTGTTTTTAGGTGTAAGGCACCTTAAATGCCCGTGTTTCAGCTGCGCATGTGCCACAGACGCCTGGGTTCATAAACCTTAACCCGGATTGTGCATGATGATTGTCTTCCTCTTTAGGGTATATATCGCTTTCTCTATCCGCCCTCGCCCTGATGTAGTCTGTAAGCACAGATTATAATTTGATACAATACTACAATTCCTAAAGCATTGAGCAGAGCATACATATGTCCGTCTCTTGCATGCTATGTGCAGCTAAAGTACAGAGCCTATTGTAGTCTTACTGAGCAGACACTTTTACGCACAACGAACAGGCCTATGTACCATTATCAAATGTGTCGATGCCGCTAGAAATCTTGGCGTGCAGCTAGACAAAAATCTTACAATGACAGCTCATATCAATAATGTATGTAAAACCAGTTCGTTTGCTCTGCACAAAATTGGAAAAATCCGCCAATTCCTAACGAAAGAAGCTACGAAGCAGCTAGTTCATGCCCTGGTAATATCTCGCATAGATTTTTGCAATAATATAGTATTAATGACTGCTTTGAGAGAAATAGTTGTTTTTATACGCTCAAGGGAAGGTTACAATTGTGCTATTGCCCGAGGCGTGCCGAGGGCAAAAGCCCAATTGTAACCTTCCCGAGAGCGTATAACAACTATTTCTCGAATATTAAAGCAGTCATTAATACTTTTATATGCCGAAAAATAGTCAACTTACCAATCAACTGGTAGAACAGGAAGAGCAGAAATACATAGAATCTAGTTAGTGTTAGATCTAATAATATATTCAAATATGTTGTTGAAAGGCACTGGAAAACCCATCCACTCAAGTTTTCACCCTATCAGAGACTACCCAACGTGACGAGGGGCAAATAAGCTACAAGCTTTACGTCTCTACATCCAAGTAAAGTAGTCTAGACTACGTCTACCGCGGTGCGGTAAAGTTTAATACTCAGTACAATGTCAGTGACAGTAGATCTCTAGACCCCTCTAGCCTAGTACACAACAATTAATGTGTGGGACTCCACTGACTGGATTTGACTATCATATCAGACCTTACATTGGTGTGCTTGCTGTCAGCAGAATTAATCAAGTCTTGCATTTGATCATCATCAAGAAGTTGAAATCTTGGGAGAGTTTCTTCAGCCATTTTTGCCTTGTTTGGAATTCAGTACGATCGAGATTGCCGTACGGTCGTCTGCGCTACGATGTATTAAACATTGGTAAATTAAGCTAGCGACCGATTATTTGCACACTTATGGTGTCCGTGCTCGCACAAACCAGTTTTTAACACGTAAACCAATGGGTATTTCAGCAAGACTGAACTAATTTCCTGGTAACTGGAATTTTGCCGGAATTTTACCCTCGAACTATTACATGGCTTTGGCATTTTTCGGGAATAGTTAAAACAACGACTGCAATTTCGACCAATCAGATGGCTGGATTTCTTAAGTGAGGTATATAATTTACTATATGGTCTTCCTGATGTTCACACCAATAAATTGCAAAGAATCCAAAACTCGGCAGCCAGACTAATCACTAGAACTAAACGCAGAGAATATATAACACCCATACTCAAACAATTGCACTAGCTGGCTCCCAGTTAAGTCCCGCATTTAAAGTATAAGATCCTTTTACTGACATATCAATGCATACAAAGTACAGCCCCGTCTTTAATACCTGCAAAATTTCATTCTACAATATACCCCTACCAGAAAATTAAGATCAAATAGTAAATCCCTTCTGGTAACTCCAAGCACTCAAACAAAATATTATGGCACTCACAAAAATTAAAAAAAAATATTCGGCCGAATTGTGGAATAGCTTGCCTGATTGTAAAACAGGCAAGCACAACAAAGTTATTTAAGACTCTGTTGAAGATCTATCTTTCGTACATTGGTAATAGCGTTCAAGCTGTCTAGTGACTTATTTGGTTGTAGTAGCATGTACATATTTAATTCAATTTGCATTTAATTCACATTTAAAGAATTTTATTACCTGAATGTACAATCTATTACATGCAAGCTATATAGGAATTGCATATCATTATTGTTGTTTGTAATTAATTATTTCCATGTATCAGGTATAAATGTTGATTTCTATTCTGCCCTGTCTCTATTTCCTTCTTTCCTAAGCGCATAGGGACTTTCTTTGTGTTAGTGATATGCGCTATTTAAGTAACGTTCTTTATTATTATTATTAGTAGTAGTAGTATGTGCCTGCAAACTAGCCCTGATGTTTTTTTCCCCTTGAAATACAATTTGTGTGAATTTCTTATTTCAGATCCCACCAGATGTCGGGAACACTTCGCTCCTGTCAAAGAAAAGTAGCTACACACTCAAGATTGTACAACGTCATTGAGTACAAGCGGCAAAGCCATTGGAGCCACAAGACTTTAACAAAAATTAGTAATGAAGTAAATAAAACAAATAAAAAAATAAAAAAATTTAGAGGCGAATCAGCCAGTCGCCAAATAAGCGGGGGGGGGGTAGTGAGTACTATTTTTGTTTACGCCCCCTCCTTGAGCAAAAAAATGGTGAAATTGTGGTTACCATTTTTTGTTGAGCCTTTTTTTGTCAGGGGTGGGGGCCCGTCTTCTTTAAAAAAAAGAAAAAAAGAAAAAAAAGGGGTTTTCTTTTTACTACTTTTTTGCCAGGGGTGGGGACCCGTGCCTCCTTCCCCCCTAGATCCGCCACTGCGTAGGTTTTTACATGGTACTTGATGAGTTTCAGAGTGATGCACAATTAATATTCTGTGATGAATTTAGGATTGGGGTGACGCAAAACTTTTTATATCTGAAAAGGGTGTCGTGGCCGAAAGAAAGGTTGAAAAACGTTGCATTAGGTTGACAGTTTTTTTGTTATATCTTACTACGAAACCAAAACTGCCATTTTAATTATGTCCAGTGCCATAGGAGGAAGATATGTAAGCCTAATAGTTTCTTGTGAAAATAAAAACAATTAGGAGGTCCTACTTTCCCTTTGATCACTGCAGAAGAATAATAATAATAATAATAATAATAATAATAATAATAATAATCTTTTAAAGTCCCCTCCAAATTTTATTAAACCGAAAATGGAAATTCTTTGTGCCCAATTGATCGTGAGCCCGGCAGCCACTGAGCAGCGCCAGATCGACATTGCTCTATCCCCTTATTGTTGAACGCCAAACAAGGTAGCAGCGACTCCCATCTTTTAACGTCTTTTGGTATGACGCGGCCGGGGTTCGAACCCACGACCTCCCGGTTGTGAGGCGGACGCTCTACTGACTGAGCCAACACACAATGATTTTTAAAAACTCTCTGAATGTGCTCGCTGTCTTGAATAGATACAGTTGACAAATCATATCCCTTGTAAATTTTTTTAAAAATATATTTTTAATAATGCTTTTTAAATTTCGTAACTCAAGAATGAAAGGTAGACTGTTGAATACGATGTAAGCTTTAATATGTCACATTCCCAAGAAACATAAAACGAGAGAAATCAATTATTCACATTACAAAATTTAGTAATAATTTAGATGTTAACTGTAACATGATCGCAAGGCCTCTCGATAAATCAACTCAGGGCCGGTAAATTCCAATACCCTCATTTGTTTATTCCATAGGAAACATGTTAGGATTCGTAATATATGAAAATTTCCATAGGTGATGAATACTGCTTTAGGTTGATTTATCGAAAGTCTTTGCAATCGTGTTAGATGTACATGTAGTTTAGATCAAATGTTCATACAATATGTTTCATAGGGTACGCTTTCAATTATAATGATAATAATACATACTAACCGGTTATAAGGGCTCATTATTAACTTTTTTGTAAATTTCACCTAGCTTCTTTGGGAACTATTTGGGAGATATTGTCTATTGATAGTGTAATTTTTGAAGCAATTTCATCCAATTCATGGACTGCCTCGCCCATTATATTTTCTCAATCTTGGTACGTTTTGTACGGGGTTTCAAATCCCCTTTCCGCTTTGAAAGAAGACACATTCGAAAATTTTTGATTTTTTAAAACCATAATTATTTATATATATATATATATATATATTATACCGGATTATTTTTATGAAATATTACATGTAATGACCTTGAATGTTAATCGCTATATTGTAATCATTGTATACTAAAGTAAATTTAATTACCACTTAAATTTTGGAAGCGGTTGTTAATGATACGATATGATTTCAAATATGTAGGCACTAAATATTGAGAAATATTTGTGAGCATGCGTAGTTCAGCTTCTGTCTACCAGGTATATCAAATAAAACTATCATTGAATCGTGTCACGATCCTGACTTCTACGTTCGCTGTTGATGATTATTTGGTTCATGTTTTTGTCTACAACATTATTTATAAAAACATTGAAATATACATGGTAAATCATGAATATATATAGATATGGAGGATAGCCTATTTCATTGGCATGTACATGTACATGTATATAATGCCATATTAATACTGTTCTTCTATGGGGTCCTACAAATATAATAAATGAACATAATGTAAAGTAATTATAATAAAAAGACAATCAAGTAAAACGAATGAAAAAAGAAATGAAATACGGACAGAGATAGACAAAACCTGACAAACGCTAAACAAGTAAATAACATGATTGTGTACAATTGCAACAAAAGTTTAGGACTTAGCGAGGGAAGCTAGTAGGCCCTACACTAGATTTAAGTGACTGGATTGTGGAAATTGTACTCAAATGCGAAGGATTATTAAGTTGAAGCCCCCTACCATACACCTACAGAAATGTTTGTTTAAAACTGTTTGTTTTCGGTCTGGGGAGACTACGGCTTCCTCTTGAGTTGATTGAACTTTGATATGTACTCGTCTCTGTGGTAGTCATTTGTCATTTTTAAACCATTTGCAAAACATATACAGACTAAAATGGAGAGTTCACATTACCCTATTACACTTAGCGTCGCCCTTTTTCTAAGAGGGGGGAAATTTAAGTGAATCTCTCTGGCCATCGGGTCTTTCCTCCATATAAAACTGATTGGGGGTGTGCAGATGGACCACTCCCCCGCGTTTTATTCTGACTCTTATACGAATAGTGCAGTGGGTATTATTTATAAAGGTGGTCACCCCCCGCAGCTCTCTCTAACTTTCCCATCGCGTTCTCTCTCTCCCTCTCTACACGGGGCTATAAGCGAGTTTATACAAGCATACACGCATATGGTAAAAAAAGACACACACACACACACACACACAAGCAAACAAACCATTACAATACATATTGAAAATGATGATTTGGGAGAAATAATAAATATACAAAGAGGAAAAGGTTTCAATTATCTTTATTAATTTTTCCAAAACTTTTCCATAAACCTATGACATAGCGATCGCAACCTCGGGTGTGTCATCAGTATTAGTGGAGCGGGAGATGGCACTTTTTGTCACCCAACGAACCAACCATGTAACCAATCAATCAATCAATCAATCAATCAACCAATCAATCATCTAATTAAACAATACCATTACCCACTAACAAGGCACTTACCTCTCTACAGAACTTGATATATCCATAAGAGTCACAAGGAAGTGTGTAAAATATATTTTATTAACCTAATTTATTGCAATATACAATCCCCAATAAATGAAAACGAAACAAGTCAGAGCGGATTAATATTCAATTGACAAAACGTGTACGGAATTCTAATTTTATAAGTTCCATATGTACAAATATATCACGTAACGCAAACAAAGTTATACTAAACAGTCAACAGGTGCTCGAAATAGCTAGAAGTACACATTGTCAAAGAGGGTCAGATTAAAAAAAAAAATCACTTACATCATCCAGATATAAATGTGTCAGGCCTTGACATATAAAAGAAATTAAATTAGATATAATGTATTATTAAAAAAATCATACAACCGAGCCTCTTTTAACAGAAAATAAAAATCATATTTTGATTCCATTTCTTTGATCGAGTTCAATATTGTTAGCATATTGCTTTTCCTCCGTACAATACGTCACTCCACGGATGGAGAATCAGCGTGCAATATCGTTACAATTAAATTTTGCTGTCAGACTAGTCGAGACGCTGTTGGATTGGAAAATTAATCTTTTCAATCTTTTAAACAACACTGTAGTTCGATTTTTGTGTATAATAATAATAATAATAGGCCTAATATTGGCTTTCTTTCGTGGTATATATCAGATATATTGCTTTAAGCTAGCATGAATATTGCACTCGTCTTCAAGTCGTGCAATACTCGCGAGCTGAATGGAGTATATCTGGTATACCACTCAAGGGCAGCCAATATAATATAATTATTTACGCAAGTACACAAATGTGCCGTTTTGTGTATCGATGGACATATTTTCTACAACTCCACACCTCTGAAACATTTCAGAAATTACTTATGCCTAATGGCAAATGAAAGACTTTTCAAAATGTGCGAAACAGCAGGACTGCATATAATTCTCACATCCCCCAAAATACAATAAACTTCTATTCAATGTCAGCGGATAAGTAATAAGGCTATAAAATTCTCTATTCAAAAGACTATTTTTTCATTTACAGTGTAAAAGAGATTAATAAAATCGCAGTGCATAACAATATAATTGAATCAGATGTTGCTTGCATCTTAATTATGCAACAATATATCTGTATATACGCTTTTTAAATCAATTAAAAAACTTCTATTCAATGTCAGCGGATAAGTAATAAGGCTATAAAATTCTCTATTCAAAATACTATTTTTTCATTTACAGTGTAAAAGAGATTAATAAAATCGCAGTGCATAACAATATAATTGAATCAGATGTTGCTTGCATCTTAATTATGCAACAATATATCTGTATTTACGCTTTTTAAATCAATTTCAAAACTTCTATTCAATGTCAGCGGATAAGTAATAAGGCTATACAATTCTCTATTCAAAAGACTATTTTTTTCATTTACAGTGTAAAAGAGACTAATAAAATCGCAGTGCATAACAATATATTGAACGCGAAGTCCTGCATGATAAGGTATTTGTAGGGCAGGCCAATGATTTAAGCATAATTGAACTCCTTGAGTAAAACCTACACTTAGTAGGCAATGTTATGACACGTCATTACATAAGAATGTTGTGGGTCTTTAGTTCAATGTAGGCCTA
Source organism: Mesocentrotus franciscanus (assembly GCA_037976565.1). Classification (NCBI taxonomy): domain Eukaryota; kingdom Metazoa; phylum Echinodermata; class Echinoidea; order Camarodonta; family Strongylocentrotidae; genus Mesocentrotus; species Mesocentrotus franciscanus. The sequence goes on along the minus strand of CP137667.1, from coordinate 41,385,053 downwards.
TATATAATTTCAAATGTATTTAACCATACGAACATTCCCGACCACATCACGAAATATTGGAGGCAAAACAATGATATAGCCTTATAATATAATATATATATTCTAATTAAATTCTAATAATCCAACTCAAAATTATCTATACTTAAAGACAATACGCGTATCAGCGTAATTAGAGAGGTCAAATCGCCTAATGTACGTGATTATGGTAATTTATTCATCATGCTGCGCGCTAGCGACGCAAGTGATTAAGCAAATCAGCGTGGATTATTCTGGTGCGATACCGTTAGGTAAAATACGCACTTCAACTTGCATTATTTGAAGTGCTACATGATCTTGAAATTTTCCACATGAAATTTTGTAAGCAAGCCCTTTCTGTGAGCAAAACAACTGCAAATTGCATGGTACTTGGTGAATTGGGGAGGCTTAAACTTGAGAAATGTATCGAAAGCAGAATGATAAACTTCTGGTGTAGGATTGTACATAGTGGACAAGATAAATTTTCTGGTAAGGTGTATATTATCTTAAAATTACTCTTTGAGCAGAATATCTATCAGGCACCTTGGTTAAAAAAAATCAAGCTGACTCTGGACAATATGGGGATGTCTAAAAAAAATCCCTGTGTGGCCATGCCTTGAACCATAATGCATGACCGCACAGAGGAATTTTTCCTGTTGGGGACCGGGGAAAAATGCAATGAATTATTGATAATTTATTGAATTTACTTTGTTTTTTTAATATTTGTGGGGGCTGCCCCCTACCCTAGCCCCCGCTGCGTACTGTCGTGATTCAGTGGCAAAGTAATGGCCTCGTAACTGTGAGGCCCCAGGATAAAAACCGTGTCGATGTGCTATTATTCTTGCCCTTTTGTGAGGCATTAAATCTCATTACTGTCAGTTATGACTTAAGGGCGTAGGACCCCTAGTTGATTAGCATAGTAGCATACAGATGCTTAAGCATTCACTCAAAACAAACACTTGCAAATTATTATTGATACAATCTGAGAATGTAAACTATTATCTAGATCTATTAGGAATAAATCATTGTCAAAATCATTCCATAAATTGGGGTAAGAAATGTATAATTTGTATTTTATCCTGCATCAAAAATTCATTTGTTTTTGTATTGGTTTAGAGCTCTTCAGGTGCACCAGCAAAATCTTCTTCCACATAAGTTTCAATTTGATGGCTGTGTGGTGAATTTTTACAAATAAACCAAACGAAACATTGAAGGATGTAAATATGTTTGAAACATTGTTCGTTAAACGTTTGAGACACTTGTTCGAGTAATTAGAGTTAGATGAATTTGGATTCATTGGCAAATCTATTGGACACCTCATGACAGGAACGAATATAAAGGTGAGTTATTCTGCTTGATTAGAAACTGTTGATGTAGGGTATCAAACAAATATACCCTGCCTTCTGTTCGAGGGACTGGTTAAAGCTATGTGCCTCCGTGACTCCAATCGAACTATTGGAGTCACCTCTTGCCCATAGTTTAAACCAGAACCTCCAACGACATGGTATATTTATGTACTATACTCTTAAGATGTTGGAGAGCCTCTGCTATTTTCTACCCCTTAAATACCACTTATTTATTTAACTGTTGCACAAGGTTGCTGTCGGCGATAATCAGCATTGAATTTAAAATCTGCAAAAATTCTTTGATTAAGTCTTCGCACTCGGACTCGTTTCCGGGCTCTTCTGTGAAATTCTCCACAAATTTGACATTATCACTGAGAATTTCCAAGGCAGCGACTTTCGCCTGAATAGTTTGCCTGTCGCTTACATCTGGTATCGTGTCCCGATGTGTTAAAATCACCATCGGATAGGACGCTGTGATAAAAGTGTTAAAAATAACAAGAAGAGGGGTTATTTAGATATGCGGTAAACCGCCGAAAAACCCTCTACCGCATAACGTGAAAAGTCAAACATCTTTATATACAGTGAAACACGGCATTGTCATTTTATAACTTAAACTAAAGAGCTCCTTACCAAACTTTTTCCTGACAGCCTCGGACAGATCCCGGAGAAAGTCTCCAGCTATTTCATGTACAGACTGGGGACTGGAGAGAAAGTTTTGATTTTAAACAATTGAAGAATGGTTTGTGTCATACCATCATGAAAGAATTATCATCTGAGAAAGGCTTTCCTAAAGTGAAGGCATCTATTTCATTCTCACGTCAAATAATGATGCTTTATTGAAAAATAGAATATTATCGTGAATATGATGTCGATAGTATCAATTATTTATATGACAAATATTTCTACTATACTACTGCTACGACTAAATAATAATGATAATAATGATGCTAATATTAACAGTAAAAAACAATGATAATGATGATAATAATGATAACACCAATACTAATACTACTAATAATTATAATAATAACAATAATAATTATATAAAAAACAATAAAATTGTTAATAATAATAATATAATGATGATAATGATAATATAGGTTTTCCCGCCCAATTTCATCGGAGTTGCATTCGAATTCATGAATAGGCGTTCAAGTTCGAACGATTTTCGTCACCTCTCTGCTCTGATGGTTCATTTTCATTCTTTGAGCATTCAATTTCGTTTTATATCATTCCTTTTTAATTGTATTTCATTCAATTTAGAGAGAAATCCATTCAATTTAGTGACGCGAAGTTGTCATTCAATTTCGTGCCAGCTGGATAGACGTTCAATTTCGTCCTTAATACCAATTTCAATTTCATTTTTAGGCACACACCTTCGCACTTTGAACGTTCGATTTAAATCAACATAAACAAGTTCTGTAGTTCTATGTAATTCTTACCGCAATTTGTTCACATCATATTTACCATTTTTCACTTGTTTCAATTATACAATTTGGTTTTCATTTTAAACTTTCATAATGTTTTTTGTAATCATATTTTATATGTTTCTTTTCTTTCTAATCTTTTCTTCCATTTCACTTTATTCCCTAGCAGTATGGATAAAACACTTACAGAATGGTTATAACTCATAATTTTGTTACATGTAAGTAACTACTTATTATGTACTTACTTACGTTATTATCATGTAAAACATTTCAATATAAGGCAACGGTCCCATTTCAAGGTACATAAAGTTTGCATAATTTCTTCATACAAATGCAGATTGCAAAGAACTTAAACAGTAAAAGAAAAAGACTGCCCAAATGCTATAAATGATTGCCTATTCGTGAAATTGAATACCTTAATGTTCATCAGGGCGGTGCAGGTGCAAAATTGAATGCATTTACGTCCATTTTTTAATTTGAACGCGCTTTTTACACTTTTATGTGAGAAAATCATGAAATCGCATGCTAATACAATTAAATTGAATGACCTAGTTATCTTTTTGAATGTTGATCTCGGTGATCATTCAAATTCGCTCGAAATTGAATGATCGCATCGTTAAATCGGATGCAACTCTGATGAAATTGGGCGGGAAAACCTATACTATTACTACTGCTACTACTAATACTAATGATAATAGCAATCTAGTTTTATAAAGTATTTTAATACGAAATACTGTCTCTGAACGCCTTATAGATACGTGTATTATTATTGCCATGGTCATCATTCACACATCTAGAATCCAAATATCAAAGACATTGCATATTATTGTCTTTTATACAAAACAAAGAAAATAATAATTGTTCTACCTTCAAGTAAAAAGTGAACTGCATTATTTCACATCGTCATATTTTTGTCGAGTTTTTAGTATCATCAACAAACCAAGAATTCGGAATATATATATACTAACAATGAGCAATGATGCAACAGAAATGGCCTAAGAATATACAATTCAAAATATTACTAACCGAAATATGGGTATCAGCAGGCAAACCTTTTCCCTTTCTGATGAAAAATGATACATGAAAACACAATAGGGAGAATGACAATTGAAGGGAAATTAAGGAATCGAAACGGAGGAGAAATATGATACCAGCAAAGAAATATTTTCAATTGGACACAAGTTGCTAAAGTTGTTTCATAATTCAGTGTATTAAACGAAACCCCAAGAAGAACACGAAGAAGGAGAAGAAAAAGAAATAGAAAGAAAAAGTAGGAGAAGGTAAGATTACAAGAATAACAGTGTATGTAATCTACATTGATGTAAGAGTCTAACAGTCTATGGACATTGATAGTGCAAAAACGTCGAGGGGACAGGAGAGCTTTGCTGTTACCCTCAGCTTTTTGGAAAGACAGGAACTTGTCTTCAAACACAATCGTCCTAGTATTTTCTGTTTAATCGTATTCCGGTTTTACTGTCAGAGTGGAATACTCTATACTGTATTCATATAATTTTGTCAGTGTAAATAGTTTTCTTATCGATGTAAAATTCGTCATCAAATTAAATTGGATTCCTTACCTATTTCTCGCATTATCCGTTTGGTGTTTTGCGTATCGAAATTTATCATTCCTCTGTTATCTTGAATGTGGATGGAATCTGTGATTTGATAGAATGCTGGTTCCAACGTTACAGCTCCCCCGGCTGTTACTTTGTTGATTTCTATTTCCTTGCTAAAGACACCTTTACAAATCAAAGTACATGTATTATTTGTTATTATTATTATTTTATTATCATTTTATTTATCTATTTTATTTACAGTTTTATTTAAGCAAGGTTGCCTCTTCAGGTAACAAACTGCTATTCCTGAGGTCACTGCACAATAAAAACAATGTATATAAAATATATACAGACTTAAAGGTACTATGTCCCTTTTGCAGCCAACATCAAATTCTGTAGAACTTTGCAGGAATTATGAATATGTCATGTATGTCCTATCTGTGAAATTTAAACGTTAGCAGTGTCCTAATATTCAAATTATGCAAGGAAACCCGTTTACTTGCTAGACTTCACTGTCAGACACTATTGAGTGACTGACTGGCTTTATTCATCTTTGGTAATAACATACATAAAATGAGCTGTAAAGGGTACATGAGCATTTGTCTACATCAATAACCCATTTCTTGTAATGGCCAAAATTAAACTGATTGAATCTTTGCGCAGCATAAAACGTACGACCATTCGGTACAATGGTCTATTACTTACTGGCTCTATAGCTCCTAAGTCGATTCGACAACTAATAGTCGTTATTTTCCCACTTAAAGACATTTTCAAGCCCCCTTATTTTTAGGGAAGTTCTAAATTAGTATTGTCTTTCAAATGCCGTTGGAATTTAACCTTTTCATTTTTTTGGCCTGCAAATGGGACATAGTAACTTTAATGAGTACAAATTGAAGATATAAATAACAAACGAAAGAAAGGTTATGAAAACAAAGATAAATAACATAAAAATACATATGAATACAACATTGTAAAGTGTAACTAATTATATTGTTATTATTATTAGGCCTACTATTGTTATTATTATTATTATTGCTATTATTATAAAAATAAGAAGAAAAAGTAGAAGTAGTAGTAGCAGCTTTATCAGTAGTAGTAGTAGTAGTAGTAGTAGTAGTAGTAAGAATAGTATTTGTTATTGTCATTAGTTTCAACATTATCAATATCATATTTATCCATTTTTTTATTGTTATTACCAGCATCACCATTAATAATACTATTAATAATTAATATTAGGGTTATCAGTAGTAGTCCGAGTAGTATTAGTATATACATTTAGTAATATAAGAAGTAGAGGTAGTAGCAGTAGCAGTAGTACTGTAGTAGTAGTAGTAGAGTAGAAGTAAAAGTAGTAGCAGTAGTAGTAGTAGTAGTAGTAGTAGTAGAGTAGTAGTAGTAGTAGTAGTAGTAGTAGTAGTAGAGTAGTACAATCGTAGTAGTAGTAGTAAGGAAGTTGAGTAGTAGTAGAGTAGTAGAGTAGTAGTAGTAGTAGTAGTAGTAGTAGTAGGAGTAGTAGTAGTAGTAGTAGTAGTAGTAGTAGTAGAGTAGTAGAGTCGTAGTAGTAGTAGTAAAAGTAGTAGTAGAGTAGTAGTAGTAGAGTAGTAGAGTAGTAGTAGTAGAGTAGTAGAGTAGTAGTAGTAGAGTAATTGAGTAGTATTAGTAGTAGTACTACTAGTACTTGTAATAGAGTAGTAGTAGAAGTAGTAGTTAAGACAGAGTAGTATAGGTTCAAGTTCGAACTATTTTCGTCAACTCTCTGCTCTTATGGTTCATTTTCATTCTTTGAGCATCCAAATTCGTTTTATATCATTCCTTTTAAATTCGATTTCATTCAATTTAGAGAGAAATCCATTCAATTTAGTGACGCGAAGCTGTCATTCAATTTCGCGCCAGCTGGATAGACGTTCAATTTCGTCCTTAATACCAATTTCAATTTCATTTATAGGCACACACCTTCGCACTTTGAACTTTCGAAAAAAATTAACAAAAACAAGGGGTGGTATTCCGATAGCGCGAACTAAGTTAAGCTCGGCTTAACTAGTTCACACTTTTATGGAGTGCCTGTTGCCAACTCATTTTCCCTGTACAGATTATTTTAATCCTGCAATGAAAAGTGTCCAAAAATTAATTTTGCAATGAAATGGGAAGAAAAAGATAATATGAGTATGAACTTAATTTCAATAAACTCTTTGGTAGATTATCTTTGTCATGAATATTGAAGGAGGAAGATGAAACCTAGCATTCCATAGAAGTGTGAACTAAAATCCTTGTTTAGTCTGGACTTAGTCCCGGCTTAACTTAAGAGAATACCACCCATGTTCTCTAGTTCTATGTAATTCTTACCGCAATTTTTTTCACGTAATATTTCCTTTTTTTTTTCACTGTTTTTAATGACAGTTTCATTTTCATAATGTTTATTTTAATCATATTTTATATATTTTTTTTCTTTCTAATATTCTCTTCCAGTTTCACTTTATTCCCTAGCAGTATGGATATAACACTTACAGAATGGTTATAACTCATAATTTTGTTACATGTAAGTACGTACTTATCATGTATTTACTTATTTTATTATCATGTAAGATATTTCAATATAAGGCAAAGGTCCCATTTCAAGGTACATAAAGTTTGCATAATTTATTCAAACATATGCAGATTGCAAAGAAAATAAACAGTAACAAAATAAAAATAAATAAAACACTCTGCCCAAATGCTATTTAAAATGATTGCCTATTTGTGAATTTGAATACCTTAACGTTCATCAGGGCGGTGCAGGTGCGAATTTGAATGCATTTACGTGCATTTTTAATTTGAACGCGCTTTTTACACGTTTATGTGAGAAAATCATGAAATCGCATGCTAATACAATTACATTGAATGAACTAGTTAGCTTTTTTATTGTTAATCTCGGTGATCATTCAAATTCGCTCGAAATTGAATGATCGCATCGTTAACTCGGATGCAACTCTGATGAAATTGGGCGGGAAAACCTATAGAATAGGTTTTCCCGCCCAATTTCATCAGAGTTGCATTCGAATTCATGAAAAGGCGTTCAAATTCGAACGATTTGCGTCAACTCTCTGCTCTCAAGGTTCATTTTCATTCTTTGAGCATTCAATTTTGTTTTACATCTTCCTTTTAAATTTTATTTCATTCAATTTAGTGAGAAATCCATTCAATTTAATGACGCGAAGTTGTCATTCAATTTCGCGCCAGCTGGATAGACGTTCAATTTCGTCCTTTATACCAATTTCAATTTAATTTATAGGCACACACCTTCGCACTTTGAACGTTCGAATTAAATTAATATAAACAAGTTCTGTTTATAGTTCTATACAATTATTACCGCTATTTGTTCACGTCATATTTAATTTTGTTAACTGTTTTTAATTATATGATTTCATTTTCATTTTTAAAGTTTCATAATGTTTATTTTAATCATATTTTATATATTTCTTTTCTTTCTATTCGAGATATTCATGTCCTCTTCTCGAGCCGCCGCCATAGTCATGTATAAATGAATGTATGCGTATGAAAGTGTAGTTATACGAGCTCTTGCTTCAATGACAGTTTGTCAGAGGAATGAGATATTCAATGTAAGGCAAAGGTCCATTTCAAGGTACATAAAGTTTGCATAATTTATTCAAACAGATACAGATTGCAAAGAACATAAACAAAATTTTAAAAAGACTGCCTAAATGCTATAAATGCTTGCCTATTCGTGAATTTGAATACCTTAACGTTCATCAGAGCGGTGCAGGTGCGAAATTGAATGCATTTACGTGCATTTTTTAATTTGAACGTGCTTTTTACACGTTTATGTAAGAAAATCATGAAATCGCATGCTAATACAATTAAATTGAATGCACTAATTAGCTTTTTGAATGTTGATCTCGATGATCATTCAAATTCGTTCGAAATTGAATGATCGCATCGTTAAATCGGATGCAACTCTGATGAAATTGGGCGGGAAAACCTATAGTATCAGTAGCAATAGCAGGTGATGTGTTACATGTATTATCTATTTTTACAAGAGGAAGCTTTTACTTATGTACAAGTAAATGAATATATTTTAGACCCCTTTTAGTATCATGGTTATCATGGACCCACGATGATTTTTGTAAAGGGTTCATAATAACCACAGAGAAATTCTGGCCTTGTTTAGGCGGCGGAGCGACTTCCAAAGTGGGGGGGGGGGCACTAACAAAAAAGGGCACTTTCTAGAAAAAAGGGGCACCTTCAAAGGGAAATCTCAAAGCGAAAAGATACAAGTTTTTAGACATCGGGTATATACCCCTATATTGTGATTACATTATCAGGGATGATTTTAATATTTGTTTCTCTTTATACATCATATAAGATATTGGTTAAGCATCATACTTTGCAGTTGGATTCGATGGTCTGAAAATTCATTTGCGAGCGAGCAAAGCGAGCGAGGAAAATTTTAAAGATTTGTGAGGTCGCAGCGCGAAAAATTACATCTTATAAAGAGGAAAAACCCAATCCTGATGGGATTATAAGCACATTCTCATAACGGAAGACTGAAAAGACCTTTGATAAGTAACATAATTATAACATCTATAAATGCGAGCGAGCATAGCGATCGAGCTTTGGGGGAAATTGCTCTTAGTCGCTTGAAATTAGGGGGACGTTTAATGATGAGAGGAAAAGGGGACACTTACCAAAAGGGATAAGACACTTATAAGAAAAGAAAAGCAGCACGTGTTAAAGTACAAAGGCTAATTACCAGTGGTTAAAATGGAGCACTTCTTACACCTAAACAAAGAGGCACTTATGAGAATGGAAAATGGGCATTTGTCGACGGAAAAGAGGCACCCATCAGATTTTGATAGGGGCTTTTATAAGAAGTGAAAAGGGCCATTTATGAAAAAGGGATAGGTTCCTTATTAGAAAGAAAAAGGGGCACGTATCATTGTTAAAATGGTAATTATCAGAGGTGAAAAGGAGCACTTATCGCATCTGAAAAGGGGCAATGACCATATATGAAAAGAGGCACTTATGAGAATGAAAAATGGGCACTAATAATAAAGGGAAATGTGCATTTGTTGAAAAAAGGGGCACCGATCAGATTTTAATAGGGGCATTTATCGGAGGTGAAAGGGGGGCTTTTTACTAGAAGGGGGAAGTGGCTCTTATTAAAAAGAAAAAGAGGCACATGCTTAAATAAACGGGGCACTTATCAGAGATGAAAAGAGGTAATCATGAGAAGGGGAAGGGGCACTTATAAGAAGGAAAAAGAGCTTTTATTAAGAAGGAAAAGGGGGACGTGTCAAAATAAAAGTGGCATTTATTAGAGATGAAAAGAGCACTTATCAGGAGGGGAAGGGGCACTTGTCAAAGTAAAACGAGTATCTCTCAGAATTGAACAGGGTCATTTACAAGTCAAAAAGGGCAGTTATGAGAATGAAAAGGAACTATTTTCATAGGTAAAAAGGGGCATTTATGAGAAGGGGCTCTTTTTTATTGGGGGCACTTATCATAAGGAAAAGGGGCACTTATTATAAAGGAAAGGGGCACATGTGAAAAGATAAGGTGCGTTTATCCGAGTTAAAAAGGGGTAGTTATTAAAAGGGGAAGGGGCACTTCTTACAAAGGAAAGGGGCACTTGTCAAAGCAAAAGGGGCACCTCTCAGATTTGAATAGGACAGTTATCAGAGGTGAAGGGGCGCTTTTTAAAAGTGAAAAAGGGCGCTTCTCGTACCTGAAAAGGGGCACTTACTAGAGATATTATGAGAATGGAAAATGGACACTTATTGCAAAGGAAAATGGGAACTTGTTGAAGGAAAAGGGGTAAGTGTCAAAATAAAAGGGGCACTTATCAGAAGTGGAAAGGGGAAGGGCACTTTTCCTATGTAAAAAGGGGCACTTTTACAAAGTTAAAGGGGCACTTTTCCTATGTAAAAAGGGGCACTTTTACAAAGTTAAAGGGGCACTTTTCCTATGTAAAAAGGGGCACTTTTGGGGTACTTGAAAAAGTGGGAGGGCACTGTGCCCCCTGCCCCCCGGAGCGCCGCCTCTGGCCGTTGGTCTCGAAGGCTGTCGGCTAATACCTTGGAAAATTTATAGTATATTCACCAACCTGAGTAAGCATATTTTAGGGATCGGATAAGGGAAGATTTCCCTGCGGCTGTTGCCCCAACTATCGCAATACGTATATGATCTGGAACTTCACGGCCTTGCTTCAGAACTTTGTCCGTCAAGTTGCCAGGGGTATATTCCTGAATGATTCTTCTGAGCCCTGCAATTTCACCTAGTGAAAATAATTATAATGACAATAATAAATATAATAATAATAATAAAAGTTATAAGAATAATGACAATAATAATCATAATAATAAGAATAGTAATGTTAATAATAATAGTAATAATGAAAATAATAATAATAATGTTATTTATAATAATAATACTATTAATAAAAAATGTCTTTACCCATGAAAGCCCCATCAGCATCAATACTGTTTTTCTTGAGGGCCCTGCAATTATTTGTACCCCAGCAATTGCCAGGTTATTCACACCTCAGTGGAGATTGGCAAATGTGGATTAATGTCTTGCCAAAGGACATTAGTGCAGGGATGGGATTCAAACCCTCAACCCTTGGAATGAGGGCCAAGTGAATGAATTTGAAACCTCCACCACTTTGGGTGAACATTCAAATTCAATATCAAAGTTAAGTTAGTCATGTATCAATAAAGTTAATCAATGGTCAATCGATTTCAACACCTGTCCATTCATTTTCGTCAGATTTCATTCGAATTCATCTCATCTGGCGGTCCGCTGCAGAGTGTAATAATCAAACTCGTATTTGTGCAATCAATATCAAGAGAGTTTCAATCAAATTCGTCGCATAGACAAGACCATATAACGAATGAGTGACGAATTTGAATGACGGTACGATGAAATTGATTCATGCAATAATATACATTGTCAGCTAAGGAGGACGAACTTGATTTATGGAATGGTTGTGACAAAACTATTTATTAGTGATAGATAAAGTTATATCTTCTCTGAACTTTATTGATCAAACAAAGGAGTAATAGAGATTGATCTATAAAGTATTGATAAGATATAAACTTTATCTATTAAGAATAAATCATATTAGGTAACACTAATCCAAAAAATAGAAGTTTACCTTGAGGTAAAAAGGGGAAACCATATCTTTTGTAATAGATCACCACCATGACTGTTGCAAATCCTACTACGATAACTATTATTAAGAAGATAAGGCCTCCATGTAGCCCTAGATATAAAGGAAGACGACACAAAGATAAAATAATATCACGTAAATAAATTGTTGAGAATCATCTTGCCATGCTAAATTGTATATCCTTTTCCATGTATTACTTTATACAATATTGATTTTTGTTTTTGTTTTTATGCATTTTTTTAATTCGTAAAGCAATGTAAAATTTAGCTTAATGGCTGCAACGCAGATTTATGTAAATATCCAATTAAAAGTAATGCTTATTTAATTTTCTTGCAGTTATGAAGTGCTTCACATATTGCTCCAGACATTCGGGCCACTGAAACAAAGGTCACTTCACAAAATATACCATAATGAATAAATAGATGAAACGATGGTTGAATAATGATCGAAAATGATTGATTAATTAAAAAGATAGATTGATAAGTAATTAATTAAATGAATCAATAAATGGATAAATCAACAACAAAAAAGACATACATAAATAGTTAAATAAATAAATAAATAAATGACAAAAATGATAACTTAGTAAATGAATAAATAAATAAATGGTGATTAGTAAAAACATAAATACCCTTCTTTGCTTCAAACGCAGCTGTCATGGATGTGATTCCGTTCACTGCTTCCCCCTTCGCTTCACATTTGTACTGATAGCCAAAATCGTACCTAGAAACCTGCCGATGAGGCATACATCAAAGATGAAATTGAGTTCCTGTCATGCAATTGCATTGTGAAGAAATGATCTGGAAGCGATTGGAAATGGTTGATCATGTAGCATATAGGTATTGGTGTATACTAGCTGTGATGTTTTGGAATCATCAACATGATAGGAAATTGGTTGATGAAGTCTTGCTGTTAAATCAAGCATGTTAAAAATCACATGTACTGTACACAGAAACGTCTGTATGGGGCTTCACGAACATATGGCATGAAACAGTAGTCCACAAACTTGAGCTCTTTCTTGCCATATTTAGAATATGAGGTATACTATAACCTTGCACATGAATGGGTTAGGGATGGGCTTTGAATGGGACCATCAGGCGAACGCAGCCGTATCAGCGTCAACGCTATCCTTCCTAAGAGCCCTGCAACTATTATTAACCCAGATACCCATTTATACCTGGGTGGGGAGTGGCAAATGTGGATTAATGTCTTGCCATAGGACGATTATGCCGAGCAGGGATGGAAATCCTGACCCTCGGATTTAACGATTTAGTGGTTGCATGAATCAACCTTTCTGATTGCGGAGAATGAATGAACCACTATCATAAATACCACGGCACTTCTGCCAAAGTTGTATAATAACAATCCAAACCGTCAACAATGCGACAATATCAAGACATTTTAATCATTCTTACCCTTAACCCTTTCGTTGAAAGTCAGGTGAAGGAACCACTATAAACCAAGACACCTCTGCCAAAGTTGTATAATAATCGAAACACAGATCGTTAACAATAGCGGAATAAAGATACATTAATAACCTGAAGTTCGGATGAGATATTATACAACCCATATGTCTCAAAAATTTGTAGATCTGCAGTGTCCTGCAATCTGCCATCACTCCTCGTCCACGTCACGTTTGCTAGAGGTCGAACATCACGAAGTTCACAAACTAGCTTGACTGGTTGAGGTGAATCCTTGGAAAAGGTATAGGTGCATTGCCCTGAATCTGTGACCTCACAGGACTCTATGATTGGTTCCAGTGGCTGTGCTAAAGCTATCAATAACGATAAAGATGTTTGAGAGAGTGAAGGATTTTCTCAGCAGCCACGTAAAACAGGAAAGTGACCCAGCTAAGAATATAAATATAACCTTCATGAAAAGTAAGCAAATTAAATGACGTTGACAGTTTAAAGACTTAGACTATATTACAGCGGCTAAAAAAAATCAAAACAAAAGCCGGGGCCATCGACATCCCACAAGACCTAAATTGATAAAATGTTTAAGAGACAAAAAAATCACAAGAAAAATCATTAAATGACGAAAAGAAGAATGTTTCGAAATCCAAACAGAACGAATAAAACAAAGAAATAATTAAGGGTAGTTGAAATTGTCTGTCTTATGGGCTGCCGCTCTCGTGGGACGCCATTCTTGTGAACTCTAAACATTGTCAGAAGGCACTCGAGACCGACATTAGGTCTAGTGGGCTGTCCGTTGTAGGACATCGGTCTAATGAACCCTCTAATAAGTTATCAGAAGACCTACGAGACCGACATTATCGGTCTAATGGGCTGTTGTTCTTGTGGGCTCTTTGGCTAGAGGACTGTCGGTCTCGTAGAGGTCAGTTTAGACTTTAGGAACCAACAAAAAGTTTGTCAGAAGGTCCTCGCGACTGACATTGTTGCTCTCTTAATTGGGACGTTCGAGTGGTCTGTCTATCTTGTGGGCGGTATAGCCAGAAACAACCGTCTTTCAAAATTACCTATAACTCTTACGTCTGTGTAACCCCTTCCGTTTTCACCTTTCAGCTCAACATCGCATGAGTAGGTCGTCTCGTCCCGAACGAAGATGTTGCTTATCACCAGCATGTAGTCATCATTGATGTTGAACCTGTTTACACCGTGTACAGGGTCTATTGATCCCTTAAAATATCGGGCTATGAGTGCCTTTCCGGTGGAATTATGTTTGTACCAGTAGATGGCATCCTCATGACCGGTGTCTCCGGTGAAATTGCAGGGTAGGGAGATGTTTCTGCCTAGCACTGCTGTTACCGACTTCTCTGTGAAAACATCGAGTGCTTTAGACGAAAGACAAGAAAACAGTGAGATAAAGTTGAATCTTGGTCATAATCATATTATTGCATTGTGAAAGAATCGTTTGAAGTATTTGCACATGTACCCTTTCCTTACGACACGCACTATCTCAAAGTTCTGCAAGAATCTTCAGGGTTGAAGGAAGCAGAAATGAACCCTAAGAAGAAGAGGTATATATCAGAAGAAGAATGTGTCTAGAAACAACTGGAAAATGTGGAGGTGTGACATAAGAATGGGTGTATAATGTGAAGTTTTGGACTCAAAATGATCTTAGCTACTGCAGTTAAACCTGCTTTATTGACCACCTAGCTGTCTACACAGACCGCATATTTTGTTTCCCTTGAAAATGGTTTCTCATTGAAACATGTACTAAAGGAACCTGTACATAAAACCACCTGTCTATGAATACCACTTTTCTTGTCTCCCTTGGGTGGTCTTTGTAAACTGTATATACCCCAGTGACGTAGCTGACGTCATAATGTATACGCGTACAATTTATCTCGCTCATATTTGATCATGGCGGTACCGGCCCAGCCAGTGTTGTTGCCGGTGTTATTTACCTATTAAAATCATAATGTTGATGTTGAACTTTATATCAAAAGTGTGCTCGGATTTATTAATCCTTGTTTGACACTTTCAGCTGTTTCCCGTCATATTTCAATATGGGGACATTTGAAGAGCAATCATTGTCAGGAGAGATATCTTAATCTTTTCTATTATTCCACACTAACATAAGGAAAGTCATTCATTATTTTGGACCTTCTCTTCAATGCAGAGTGAAATCAACACGATCAAATAGGTGAGTCTTTGGTGATAGCTAGGGGTGTCACAAAAACATTTTACATAAAAGTGTGAGACTTTGTCATCGCTACAGGGGCACCCCCCCCTCCCTGAGTGGTTATAAATCATTAAAAAAAGAAAGAAAAGATTAGAAAAAGGGATAACTTGAAAAGGACACGAAGAAGAGCTAAAAAGGGACAATCAATAACAAAACAAAACAAAAACGCCTAGCTGGACCATTTCTCGCACCTTTCCCCTAATAGTTAAGTAGCCTTCTAAATATGGGTTTAATTGTGCATGGTTGGATAGGCATTAATTATTGTTGGTTCAGTCTGTCATTATATTTGTCAGTCTTGCTAAGTGTGAATGGGTTATAATGGCATCCATGTAAAGAGCTTTCACATTTCTGTTTTTTTTCATCAAAATACTCACTGTTGCTCATAAAGTTGGAATATTTTTTATAATTTATGGAACTATTTTGACAATGATTTATTCCTAATAGATCTAGATAATAGTATACATTCTCAGATTTTATTGAATAATAATGTGCGAGTGTTTGTTTTGCGTGACTGCTAAAGCATGGGTATGCTACTATGCTTATAAACCAGGGGACCTACGCCCTTAAGTCATAAATGACAGTATTGAGGATTAATGCCTCACAAAAGGGCACTAATATAGCACATCGACACGGTTTTGATCCTGGGACCTCACAGTTACGAGGTCATTGCTTTGCCACTGAATCATGACTGTACGCAGCGGGGGCTAGGATATGGGGCAGCCCCCACAAATAAAAAAAATATTAAAAAATGCAATAAATTATCAATAATTCATTGAATTTCCCCCCAGTCCCCAACATAAAAAAATCCTCTGTGTGGCCATGCCTTGAGCCATAAAAATATATTCCAACTTTATGAGCAACAGTGTATTAATTACCATCTTGCATCTCAAAGTGTAGCATCGTCCCCAGCATGTCTACATAAAAATCCTGCTCATAGTCACATTATTTACATCTTTTACATACTTGTGACCTCTACTTCCAGTGAAACATTCTCAACTTTAATTTGTACTCTTTCTCAGATTTATTGCTATTTGTTTAACGAATCTTATGTTTCTCAGACTCCTCCATCCGCTTCTACTCCACACAACTCATGACGTTCACAGCAGGGGCGGATTCAGCCGGCGGCAAGGGAGGGGGCCTAAAAAGGGGCCCACTTCGTGCGAAAATTTGAAAATCGTGCCGGTCGATTTTTCGCTCAGTGGGGTGTAATGAGCACAATTTTTTTTGGCACCCGAAAAAAATGGTGATTTTCTTTTCCACCGCCACCCCTTGGGCGCCGGGGAGGGCCCATCTTCTTTTTTCTTCAAAAAGGGTGTTTTTACCTGTTTTTTTTGCTGGGGACGGGGCCCGGGCCCCCCCCTGGATCCGCCACTGGTTCACAGATTCGAGGAGATTTCCTAGGTTTCTAGTTTGTCATTATTGAATTTAATTGTCAAGGTTTATTGATAAAAATTCAAAGTCATAGCTCAAAGCTGATACATCATGAATTTACAAATAAAACATATAAAACAAATGCAAATAGTATGATATAAAATAGGTAAATATAAAATTTAGACATTCAGTAGAAAAATTGATATAAAAGGAGTAAAAAGAAGAAATAAGAAAAAAGGAAGAAGAGAAAAATAAATGAAAACAAAAATGAAGGAAAGAAAGAAGGAAACATGATTTATAGTAAAATAAAAGTTAACAAGTGATATGCTTAAATTCAGCACACAAGTAAAAAAAAAAAAAAAAAAAAAAGTCGTTATGACCCGCATCTGGAATAGATTTGCGCTGGATGCCATGCCTACATCATATTTTTATATGAAATGCTGTATAACATCTTATCATTAACTTCTTTGGGCGTCTTTATAAGCTATATAGGGCGATCGATAATTATGTTATAGGCTATGTCTAGAAATTCCTAGTCGATTCGTAACTTTATGTTTATTTTAATTTTAATAATAATAATAATAATACTCAGTTTTTATAGGGCGCAAATTACAATTAAGTCTCTAAGCGCTATGGAAAAAGAAGAAAATCAAGAAGTGAGTTCATAAGAAATGAAATAATCAGAACATAATAGCATGATAAATATTTCACTGTCCTGTAATCGAACCTTCAAGTTTGTCACGTTCATAATTCATACATTGAAAGCAGGAGTCTTTACAACTCACTTTCAAAGAGAATCAGATTCCCGTAGGAGAAAATAGCTGAGTAATGTCAACATTATTTCCCCATCGACTAACACCTAGGTGAAAAAAGACATAAATATGAAATCAAAATATACTCACCCAATGAAACGGCGAACATGGACATGAGAACAGTGTAGATTAAAAACACACCATTCGGAGTAAACATGTTGGTCGTGTAATAGAGTGGTATATGAAATGGATAACGAGAATGTTGCTTTAATTGGTATTCCAACGACAATGGTGCAATAATTGATATATATATATATATATATATAGCTGCAACGGTTTGCCATTTAGCTATGAATCGTATGATCAAAACAGCACGGCTTATTTCCAGAAACACTAGACAACCTGGACGTTTTGCAAGTGGACATTTATCTCATGAAACTCAATGGCGAATGTCATATGAAGACAACATGAGATGAAAGTCTGGTAGCTAATTCATTACAGTCCGCGGCAGGGATTTCCATCGCTATACATGTACATCGCTATCGGGTCAAATGTCACGTGGTTTTTCCCGGATCACTTTTCATTTCCTGTCTCAATTTCCTGTCTCAATATAGAGTTATCATCGGTTTCCAAATTAGGCATGAAATATGTTCTGTTTATAAAAATGTTCTGGTCATAACAATGTGGCTTTCGGAGCTTATTGTTTAATCGAAAGCAATAGCATGCCCACTTTACAAGGTTGTATGAGAAATCTAACATAATGTATCTTTCATAGATCAATGATAGCTAGCACCTGCAAATGAGACTGATAACAGCTTCACGTGTTCATTCACCTATCGGAAATTCATAAATAGATAAATTCTCTCACCCCCTCTCATCCTCCAATATAATTATAAAGTCATGACTATGTAGAATATGAAAGCAATTTCCCGAAAAATCTTTTTTACTTAACCTGTTAATAGTAATACTCTTTAACTAACATGACTAAAGAGGAACAAATAGATGAGAAAGCCAACAATAATTTTTTTTTGCACTTTTAACATAACCCAACGCTCTTTGGGTATTTAGGGGGCAAATCATCCCCTCCCCATTCACTCTCTCTCTCTCTCTCTCTCTGTACTCCTCTCTCTCTCTCTCTCTTTCTCTACCTCTCTCTCTCAAGGAAAAAAACACAACTGAGCTTCTAATGAACATATCTTTTTCTATGGCGCTGGAATCGGATATGACATAATTTTGTAAAAAAACTAAACTAAAATCAGGAAGAAGAAGAAAAAAAAATGTTTACAGGTCTAACATGTGTTGATATTTCTATACCTGTCGACGTCACTGACTGGAGGAGATGTAGGTTGTCCACCCCCCTCCCTCCCTCTCATTCCAATTTTTTCTAACGTTTCCAGAGCGTATCCGGACATCTACCCCCTGGACATCCACCCCCGGATAACCACCCCTTGGATAACCAACCTCTAGGACAACTACCCCTTAGGGCAACCACCCTCTAGGACGACTACCCCCAGGACGATTACCCCCGGACAACTACCCCCAGACAACTACCCCCTAGAACAACTACCCCCGGATAACTATCCCCTAGGATAGTTGTCCGGGGGCAGTTGTCCTAGAAATTGGTTGTCGTAAGGGGTAGTTGTCCGAGGGGTAGTTGTCCTAGGGGGTAGGTGTGGCCTAGAACCTTTCCAGAGAACGGAAGACTGAATGAGAGGCTATAAACATGATTGAGGGTGATTGGATCAATAGATTTATTCCTTTTTAATAGCAATTGTAAGCTACTAGTCTATAGGCTACACATAATTATTATACTGTTCAATTCAACTACAATTTTGCACAATTTTATATACAAACACTGATGCAGCCTATTAAATTATATACGAAAAAGCATAACATGCAATTCTTTAAAAAAAAAAACATACACATGTTTATATTCATGATTATAACAATGATATAATCTCAACATTTCCACTCTAATTTTTGTTATTCATATCCATGCATGATTGTTTATTTGTACAAACAAATAACGACAAGAACTAATGACATGCGCGTTTGATAAAGATGGGATATTGCACAAATTCTATCTTTTTGTACATAAAAGAGAAGAATTTATTGACCGTATTCGATGAAATAATTAAAAGATCACTGAAAGTTCCTTTTTTTAAAGAGTATGGTGAATGCTGGTTAAGGAGGAAATTAAGTTGTAAGCTTTCTCATTCTTTTAAAATAAATTTGGAAGAAAAACATGTCCTCTGAAATGGATTGCTCTTTAAATGCCTTCATATTTCAAATACGATGACTAAAAGCCGAGAGGTTTGGACCAAACACTCAGGCCACATGTGAGTGCGGAAAAGGCACATTTCTGTTCACATGAACTTCAGCATGCTCGGCAAGATTAGGGCAATTTGTCATCATTTTGATAATTAAAAAAACTCCTCAGTATACACCTATTCGTGTGTACTATATCAGTCGGTAGAGGAGTGGGCTCGTAATCTGGCGACCTGGGTTCGAAACCAAGCCGATGCGCTATATAGTGCCCTTTGGTCAGGCATTAATCCTCATTACCAGGTCCCTCGGAGAGGACCTAAAGCTGTCGGTCCTCTGGTAGCTTACTAACAAGCTTTTATGCTTTCTTAGCAGTCAGGTGAAATAACCACCACTATATTTTCATTCATTTTATTTCACTGGCAGTAGAAAAATACAACAAAGGAATTTTAAAATGACAAGATACAGCATACGAGAAAATAACATGTTACTACTATATACAGATTCATGTAGGCTAATTAAGAAGGTAGCAGCTCCCCCAACAAAAAATACGGGGGAGGGGACTCTTGTAATGTTATATAAGGACGAGCGAGAAATGTAATTATATATAATATTTAAAAATACAACACGCATTACACAAACTATACTAATTACAAAAACAACTAAACAAACAGATGGTTTATCAATAGAATATACATGTAGAGTTATCATCTCATTGCTGAGGATAATCACTCTTTCACAATAGACCAGCTTACAAACATACTCATATTTTTTAATGTTTCTTTCCTGGGGACCTAGTGACGAGATATTCCATTAACCTTGCATTAATGAATAAACTACAATACTTGGAATACAGTCTGCAAACACTACTTGTTGCTATGTTAGGAAAGCCGAATATGTTAGTAAACTGGTCTATTGCTTTCAAATAAGTAGGTTCTGTCATAGCCTAACCGCAGGACCAGAACTCAACCTTATCTTAAATGGAAACTGCAGCAAGTCAAGTATAAGAATGCCGTGCAGATACATTATGTATTATATTTGCTTGATTACAAAAACCTAGATGTACTTTAATCTTTTTGCGTGAAAAGTGAAAGACATGCTGAAACGAAACTCGCTCGAACATACTGAACGACACACACACACACATACACACACTCACGCACGCACGCACCCGCATACCCATACGCTCAAACATACATTTATATACAAGAGACGATGAATGATAAGACGGAGACGATGAATGATAAGACGTAGAACATTATCTAGATAAGACTCAAAGCAGTTTTAAAACGGAACTTATATATGTGGGCGTTTGTGCGTATGTAAAGTTGGAATATTCTTTCTTGCCTCTTTTCATGAAATGATTGTGCCAATGTTATGAAAGATAAAGTTCATATCTTTTCAGAATCTCTATGACCATGACTCTTTAGATTGAACAATACAGTTTTGAGAAGATTTTATCTATCAATAATAAATTATATTGTTACAATCTATTTTCATGACAAAAAAGAGTAAGAAAGTTCATTCCAACTATATATACATAAATATAAAT
This sequence comes from Mesocentrotus franciscanus, assembly GCA_037976565.1. Classification (NCBI taxonomy): domain Eukaryota; kingdom Metazoa; phylum Echinodermata; class Echinoidea; order Camarodonta; family Strongylocentrotidae; genus Mesocentrotus; species Mesocentrotus franciscanus. The sequence continues at coordinate 41,363,956 of CP137667.1, read as the reverse complement.
ACTGATGTTTATGTATCATGTGTATAAGCGGAGTTGACTTGATATACATGTATACATAAATATTTCGACATATACTTTTGATTATCAGAACTGCATATACTAGGTTGCTATTGATCTAACGACTAATTTGATTAGGATAAAGCTCTAAAATATAAAACAATGACGCATATATATATACATGTATATATGTATACAATAAAACGTCTTTCACATGGAAAACACTGATACATTGCAATTGACAAAGCGATTGTCAAACTACCTATAGCAAGTCTCCATTCTCCATTCATTGAAAATGCTCATGAAAAGGTATTCATTCATTTTTTCAAAATTATTTTTTGGTAAGTTTAGGTTTCACGCTTTTACAGCTCCAAGTACTAAATCGTAATAAAAATAGAAGTGTCGTCCCTCAGTAAATACTTTATCATTTGTAACTGCTTTACAGCCCAGATGTAATTTGTCGTGTCAGCTTAGACATTTGTGACCATGACTCGCCTTAACAAAACAAATCAAACTTAAATTTTTGGAATAACTTTTTATGCAAAATGTGCCTTGGTTATGACTAAAGGGAGAATAACAACACTTCCTCATGCAAGGCCGAGATATGTACTTGCGAACAAACCAAGGATATGCTGTAGCTAGCACTTGACATGATACGTGTTGATTCATAATTCTGTTGTTCTACTCATTTCCTCAATTTACTCAATATTCCTAAGAAGCCCTTTGACCCGGAAGTGCTGGCCGGGTAATCCACATCCATCTGCACGACGTTGGTGGCTCCATTGCCTCGCCTCTTCTTATTATCTCTCTCGATAAGATTCTCGTCGGCACACTCCAACATGGTCTTGAGCATTCTGAGGAGCTCCAGACGTTTTTCGTAGCAAGATTCTGTAGGTGTCTCCGTGAAATTCTCGATGAAGTAGAGCTTTTGATCCAGGGCTCCCATGCCGGTGGCTTGTGCTTTGATGGTGTCCATCCGATCGCCGACGTTATCGCGATGGGTGAACACTATGGCTGGGTGAGAGCCTATATGCAAATGAACCATTTTGGAAACAATAATAAGAATGTTGATATTAACAAGACTTTCTTTTTTTACCAAGAGAATCCTCGTCAGCAGTATTGATGCCCTTCCTGCAGGCCTTGTAAGCATTATTACCCCAGTAATTGCCTATTTACACCTGGGTGGGGAGGGGCTAATGTGGATTAATGTCTTGCCGAATTAAGGACCTCGGTGCTGGGCTGGGATTCGAACCCTCAAGTATAGGAATGAAATTCAAGTAAATAAACCATGACACCTCCAAAATAAGAGGAGTTGTCGAGGTGTGTTTATAAGTCAATTGACACTAATAAACTCTAAACGATTTAAATTCAGTTCAAGTAGAGAAATCGTAAAGCTCAAATCAAACGAGGCATACACATAGAGAAAATACAGAATCAACTAATTGTATGATAAACAAAATGTAGAAACGTCATAATTACCAAATTCGCCACGAATCGCCTTTACAAAGTCTGGCAGAAACTTGTCCAGTGCGTTAACCGGCTGCCTGGCACTGCAAGATCGGGATAAAAGTTTGATGATCATGATAATTAGAAAGACTTCGCACATACAAGACTTGGTAGGATTAGAGTGTAGGAATATGAATGAATTAAGAAATTCATGATTGCTATAAAAGAAAAGAAATGATATTCAATTGTCAAGAAATTTGCTTGAGGATATCATTTTCTTGTTGATCTTGTTATCTTAACGTGCTATGTTGAACTAAGTTTCCGTTATCAATGCTTCACATGTTAATGTTGCATGTTCAATGATACTTTGCATAGCACAGGGCTGCATGAGGTGGTCTATGGATCCGCATGGCGCAGTTCACAGCCATACAGAGCAGAAAGATATATGGCTCCATATTGCATTCTATTTATATTTCAGAAATATTTCATAAACACAACCAAACCTCATATGTATCACTCTTCATTTTCTACTTATCTAGAAATAGTCTTGGATAGTTTTCTTTTCCAGTACGAATGAGGCTATGAGATGTTACTTACTCGAAAACCAGGATAGGAAAATCGACGGTTCCTTCCAAAAGTTTGCTTTGGCCGCCTGAAAAAGAAGAAGAACAAATACAATGTATACACATTAGTGGATGTTATTATCAAGGAAAATTTCCTCCAGGGTGTAGTTGTCCGGATACGTATCAGTATATTTATCTATTCATTTTTTCAACTTTTTTTTTACAGACGCGTATCAATCAGAAATGATTATTTGCGTCTGGGACAGACCGTTAACGTCAACATCCGAAAAACGTGTTTCAGTTTCGGACCTGGGTCCCATAAGAGTCAGTTTGTAGGCGAGGACAGATCTAGAGAGACTGACCGTACTATGGACATTAATGGTAGACCAACTCACAACTCATTTTAAGAGAGAGGTTTGACGCCTAAAAAAGACCTCTGAAATGGATAATGCGGCCCGTCTGGAACGCTCGGCGGTAAGCTATTTAAGGACATTTCCTTGAAAGTTCCAATTTACAATCTGATCTGACGAGCTCGTCACACCAGCCTTGCAAGCGGCTCCTACATTAGAGAGTAATAACACTACTGATTCCACTATAGTGAGCCATCACTTAAGCACAATACCATTTAAATACAGTGTAGTTGTATCAACACCATAACAAGGAGCCGCTTTATTAATCCAGCTTCTTATTCTTCTACTCTGTCTCCTTCTCCCATTCTTTTACTTCTCCTCTTGTCCATCTCTCTTTTTCCTCGTTCTTCTTTCTCTATTTGTTCTTCTTCTTTTCCTCCTTGTATTTCTTCGTCTTCTTCTTTCTATTTTTCTTTCTTCTTCTCCTCTCTCACTACTGCTTTTACTCCTTCAAAGTTTACTCGAAGTTTTAAACAACGAAATGTTTAATATGGTTACCACACAAACTACAAGCAATCTGTTGTGCTTACTAGGAGTAATATACCGTGTGGACGCAATTTAATATAAATTCGCGGTTTCACCTTTAGTTACATCGACTGTCTACCTGACTTCTACTTTAGAACTTCAAGCAGTCATTTTTGTGCAACGTGTGAACTCAGGTCGGTGTTAGTTGGTCTTTGTTTGAGGACGTTCCTGAGTAATGCCCTTATAAAAAAAACCCATGGCAACCATGGTTTTTTGGGGTCCAAATTACCATCCACCATGGTAACCATGGTATCAAACAATGATAACTATAGGATCATCAAACAGTGAATTTCATTGTTTGATACCATGGTGGATGGTAATTTGCCAGACAAAAAAAAAAAAAAAAACTTGGTTACCATGGTTCTCTTTATAAGGGTGTTCATGCGCACCTTAGCTGCTCATGGTCAGCTGGTTATGTATTCACCATGCACGAACATTACTGCGGAACGTCAAGCTTCGAAGTTTGGCAAGCTCAAAGTTTAAAACTAGTACGGTCCCTAGCGAACAAGTAAGTACTCACGAATCTGGTCCATAATGTCTTTGATGCAGGAAACATCTAGATCCTTCAGTCCCCGGTTATCAACTAGCGATATATGGTCGGTGAGGGCATACTTCTTTGGGATGACGGTTACGCCCCCTATAGAGTGAGATTGGGCCACTTCCACGGCGATGAAATCACCTTAAAGTCACACACAAAACAAAAAGAGAGTAGTTCCCAGTCGTAATACTGTTATTCAAAATATAAGCGTCAAATGTTACTCCTGTAATGAGAATTTCTAATTTAAAGTGTGCCAATCACCAAATATTACTTTGTTTCGTGTATTAGTAGTTCCAAGTCGCAATAGTACTATCATTCAAAGTATGAGCGTCAAATGTTACTCCTTTAAAGAGATTTTGCAAGTTGAAATAAACTTTCAACATAAGAGTCGTAGAGATTCATCAATAAAGTTCTGAGGAGAAGAAAGAAGAAAAACAATTTTATCCATCAAGAGTAAATCATATTGTCACAATTATTTTATGAACAGCAGTGGAGAAGAATTATTCCAACGTTTTGGGCAACCGTGAGTCTAGGTCAAGTTTTTACCTGTGAGAGAATAAGTGAGGGATCGTACGAAGGAGGACTTCCCAGCATGCGTCACGCCGAACACACCCAATCGGGTTAACTTCGGCCAACTTCGGCCTTCCTTTTTCTCCAGCTTAGAAAAGGACCCCGGTTTGTAGTCATTGATTTTCTCGGCTAAGTCTTCGAATTCGCCTAGTGGGGCAAGAAGAAAGAAAGGACACTTTAAAATTGTTTCATAAAAATGGCCCAATACAAATTCATTTATGTGTCCGCTCAACTAGATTCTTGTCCTGATATGATGAACAACCGCCGATATATTTTTTTTAAATTTGTAAATGAATGGAAAGTGCGCGGAAAAGAGGTTCTGTACGTACTCAGTGAGCTTTGTGTTATAAGATATAGAAATGTAAAGTGTATTGCACTTACGTCAGCATAGCAAAATAAAACCGCTGCTGTTTACCATCGTACGTCTAAACGATGCTTTATGGGCAATTCCATGCCCAATGTTTTGCCTAATCACAATCACATTTAACTATGATACAGATGGTATATGAATCATCCAATTAATTTGGGCCTACAATTGCCCCCAAAGTTTGTAAGGCACAAACATGATCAGCTCCTATTAAAATCCTACGATGAAAATTATTATTTGCTTCAAGTTTATTACTGGTTATAATAATTAGAGAATCAAATTCAGACGTGATCTCATTATAGGCTTTCAAATCGTATCTTTAATACGGAACGCTCTTTTTCCTCAATGATTTTTAATTCTCGTATTCTTACCTTGAAATGGCAACAGATGCTTCTCTTCAGGATCATCACCAACAGGGTCCCTCTTCTTTTCTGTATGACGTCATAAAAGAAGTAACGTTTTGTAAATTACAACTGTGTATTTTGGCTTTGCACGCATTTGTAGTACGTAACTTAAGTACATATGTTCTGTTTAAAATTTATAGTAAAACATTAAGTAGTAATGCTTCTGCTCCTCCTGCTCCTTCTCCTCCTTCTTCTTCTCCTTCCATTTTTTTCTTGTTCTCCTCCTTTTGATCAAATTCTTTCAATCACAGATAATTGATTTGTAGGTCGAAGTACTGAACATCACCAGGAGAAAATATCTAAACTGTATGGAAAAGATTTTGTTCGGAATTCAACGATGAATGCATATATAACTTGAGAGAATGAGTCAACATCCTTCTAACGCTCCTCAAATGATATCATAATAGCTTACATCTAGACTGCGTGTGACTCAAATAGAAGTCAAATTTCTATCTTCCGTGGACAAATAACCAAATCGTAAATTGTCGTAACAAAATATTAGCTTACTCCAAACAAAATAGCCGATGATGCCAAGGACAATTGCTATGATGATGAGAAAAGCATGACAATCCCAGCTTTCCCTCCATTTGAAAGACCTTTCTCTGTTGGTAAAATAAGAATACATTAAGAAGATGAAATTTATCAATCTTAATCATAATGCCGATGCTGATGATAAAAATAGTAGTAGTGATAATAATAGTGAAGATAACAATAAAAATGATAATTACAACAATGATGATAATGTTGATGATGATAATAATAATAATAAGAAGAAGAAGAAGCAGAAGAAGAAGAATGAGAAGAATAAGAAGAATAGGAAGAGGAAGTAAAGAAGAAGAAGAACAAAAAACAAGAAGAGAAAAAGAAAACGAAGAACAAAATAGAGGAGGAAGAAGCATGACGATAATACTAATAATTATTTCTTAATAGCGCCTTACAACGTAACTGATCAAAGTGAGTACAGTATTATTATCCCAGTCACTGGATTCTAATACAATTCTGCAGATTACAGTGTACAATCCACTCCCTTGGGAGTATTCCAGCCAGTCGCCTTTTGTATGTACGGGCGCGCACATGCTAATGCAATGAACTACATTCGTATCCTACCGGGTACCCATTTATCACCAGGGTGGAGAGTAGCAATGGAAATGAAGCGCCTTGTTCAAGGACAAATACATATCATATATAAGTCCATGAATATGAAATCATATAGTATAGTAAAGTATAAAGGAACTATTAAAATATAGTATGCAGGAATCACGGACTGCAAATATGGAAGTTGAAGAAAATGTACGATGGAGCAATGTGGAAGTATTTTCAACATATATAGTAGAAAAACAGCATTTCAGCAAAGCTATTAAGGAGGTAAATAAGAATGTAGTGATGTCAGTGACTACACAATTGCGAGTTTCACTTGTCGAAATTCAGTTGGTTGGAACCACTTAATGGAAACATAATAAATTCATATTATTCTGACAGGTCTTCCTGTTTGCATCCCCCTTCTATCAACATCCTTATTAATCGGAAGAACTTCATTCGCAACGATCAAAAAGGAAAGTAAATATTTGGTACTTCCCGTCCAACTTTTTTTTTTTCAATAAGGTTTGATGGTGTCGAGGTGGTGATGGTGCCCAATTGGTGACACGTCATGTATCTGGCATCTTTAATTTGGTAAGATTTCACTACGCCTTGCCATTTAAAATGAAAAACGACGAACTCACAACAAAACAAATTATTTCCATTTACTTTATTATCACAAAAATTTTAGGTTCGTTTAGATATGACGTGGTAAACTGCCGCAAAAATAAGAGTTTTTAAGAAGTTTTTTGTTAACACGTACATGAATGGCATTTGCGCGCAACAAAAGTCTTAGCGTATTCACTTAGCTCTATGTTTTAAGATACATAAATGAAGAGTTTCATTCCAAAAGGAGCTAAATCCATTTTTGTAACTTCAGAGAAAAGAGAGTTTGTTTACCAGATTTTGTACAGGCGTCTATGGAAAAGTGATATTAGAAGGTGCATTTTTTCATAATTGCTCCCAAAATTTAGGTAAATACTTTTGTTGAAAGACGGGTACTTAAGTGAACAATGTTCTGATATCAACAACTCAATTTTCATCAAAAGTAGATTTAGCTCCTTTTGGAATTAAACTCTTCAAATATAGAGCGTATTCGGTTTACGTCATCATTTCCACAAACCAACAACAAAACGCTGCGGTTTACCGCTTCATAGTTATCTGAAAGAGGCTTCAGATTGACATACCTGATGGATATTTGACAGTCACCTCTAATGTTGACGTCCCGTTGACACTATCACCATTGGCTTTACAAACAAAGGACTCTCTATTCTCAATCTCTGTCGTGGATACCTACATGATGGTAACACCATTTGAAAAAAAGGTAAAATAAGTGTGATCAAATGACATTTCGTCATAACGCGAGCACTTTGAATATGGTGAATTGTTAAAGATAACCTTAAGTGCAATACATATGTAGTAGTAGTAGTAGCAATAGTAGTGGTTGTAGCAGTAGTGGTGGTGGTAGTAGTAGTAGTAGTAGTAGTAGTAGTAGTAGTAGTGGTATTATTTAGTAGTAGTAGTAGTAGTAGTAGTAGTAGTAGTAGTAGTAGTAGTAGTAGTAGTAGTAGTAGTAGAAAAGTAGTAGTTGTAGTAGTAGCAGCAGCAGCAGCAGTAGTAGTAGTAGCAGTGGTAGTAGTGGTGGTGGTAGTAGTAGTAGTAGTTGTAGTGGTAGTAGTTGTAGTGGTAGTAGTAGTAGTAGTAATAATAGTATAATAGTATTGTCATCATCATGGTGATGATTACAAACATTGTAATATTTCACTCACGCTGAGTTCGATGGTAGCGTTAAATAGTCCATCCTCATCAGGATCTGTGACTGTTGTAGATGAAGTTTTCACCTTACCACGATTAGTCCAGGAGAGAGAAACGGCCGGTCTGACCTGCTCCACCCTGCACGTCAACACGACATCGCCGGTCCCTTGTACTTCATAGACGCACTTATTACCAGACATGGTCGCCTTGCAGCCGGGCACGACTGGGTAAAGGGGGTTCGCGAGGGCTGGTCATGGATAACAAATTTTGAAGAAGAACAAAATTATTAACCAGGACCCCCGTTTCATAACACTAGTTATGGATAGCAACTTTCAAAATTCTACAACAAATCTGCTCATATAACCCACCAAATACAAGGATTCCATTAGCTTTAATCTCTTCCTTTTAATGCCGAAAAGCATCGAGAGAGAAGGGGAGAGCGAGAGAGAGGCACAAACAAGAGAGAGAGAGAAATCGACAGATGCAGAGAGAGAGAGGCACAAAGAAAAGAGAAAGAGAGACAAGGAAAGAGGGGAGAGGGAGGGAGAGAAAGAGAGGAAGAAAGATAATTGAGAGAAAAGGACGGACGAGACCTCGGTAGTTTCATGGCATGCGGTGTTGAATAGATTTTCCCTAATCATCTTAGTTTAATAAAATGTTGTAAAGCGAAAATGAAAACCAAAAGAAATTCTATACAGAACAGAATCACCTGGTTAGTGGTGTTTCAGAAGACTTCTCCGTCGCCTATAAGTTATGTTCACACGAGACCATTGTTGTTTTAAACTTTAAGTTTGCGAAACCTCGAAGTTATAAACAATATTATTATCCACCAACATCACACGGGGGTCGAAACATCGAGTATTCAAAGTTTGAAACTACTAGAAGGGCAGGCAGGCAGGCAGTTATAATCCGGATGTTAATTAATTGCACCCTCATGGCACATAACTTCGAGTGAGGAGCACCCCCCCCACGACTCGTTTATACAAGTCATGGTGTAGTTATCATGCTAGCCTTATGACACTCGTGGTTTATAACTTAACTTTGAGTAAACTTAAAGTTTCATAACCACGAGTGCGTCTGCACGTTCCCTAACTACAAGATAACTTCCTAGTTTAAAAATTCACGAATTAAACTTAAAGTTAACAGACTGTCGTAAGAACCTAACTAATGTGTCCTGCTAGTGTGCACCGTTATAGATATGTTGGGGTTAGTAGAATTTTCCCCCGAAATTAAAAATCATGTCATAAAGATAATATGCCTTACTCATAATGATGATTCTGACAAAGATGGGAATTCCCAAAGTATAATGTGTTGTCCAAAGGGGAAACAGATTTATCCGGCAGGACACTGAGATAAACTCAACCAATGTTGTCCTTTATGGCATTCAAAGTTTAGGTCAACTAAATGCACAAACAGCAGTAGATTTTCAAAAGATCCAAGACTTCGACCAAAATTGTGTATCACTTTGAAGAGCTTGAAGTAAAAAGAAGTTAACCTAATCATAACGTATTTGCCATGATTGTTCAGCGTTGCTTGAATTTCAGGAAATTGCAATGCGGGTGTCATTTTCACAAAATTTGCAGTTTGAAAGGTGAAGAAACGTAGTTGAAAGTTGAAGATGTAACTTACCTATCACTATCAGATGTGTATAGTTCCTTCCTGTTGGCTTATCAGTCATAGCAACCTCACATGTATACGTCATCTCATCCTCAATCTGAACATCTGATATCACCATGGAATAATTAGAGTTAATATTGTACCTCGAGTCCTCATCAGGCTGGTACACATTACCCTCGACGTTACTCACCACGACCTTCGCCTGGGCGTCGGGGGCACCTGTCCAATCGTGTTTGTACCAGTAGACGGCCTGTGGTACCCCGCCGAACTGGCACGGGAGGGTAATATTGCCACCCCTGTAAGCAGTAGCATTGGGGATCGTGATGACTTCGAGGTCTGAGAATAATATGATAATAATAAAGATTTTTTCATTGTCCAAGAGAAGTTTTAGTATTATTTATAAAAGCATGATTAGACATACGAACGGTCAAAAAGACGTATATCAAACAAAAGCACTTTTGATTTGATTTTGATTTGTTTGATTTTATTTCTGCATTTTTCAACATAATAAAAAAAAGTAATATAGATACTAGGTACATATATATTATTAACGAAAGTGAAAATACATACATGTATATAATCATATCATAATAAAAATCAATGAACTAATTGTACCTATAAAAAAACATAGTTGACAAATCATTTCAAACTTGAAAAAATCCAGGCGACCGCCATCTTAAAGGGATTGGGTATCTTTGTCTCAGATTCTAAACAAAATCCTGGATTTAGCTCATGCTGCAATCATAATTATAAACCTTTAGGTCAGTCAGGAATCCCATGACGTTTACAAGCCGATCGCCCGTCTGATTATCAATATATTTATGATTGGAATTCGAAATTTCAGAAAACCGTTTTCCCAACGGTTTTTATAACACTACAGTCTATAAGGAAAAAAGAGTATGGTAAAACCGGTCACTCAAAGATTTTACTTTTTTGAGGCACTTCATGATCATTTTGAAGCGCAATTTTTTAGGACTTCAATATTACACCATATCACAGACGCTGACAACACGTAGGGCCAGGCATCCCAGATTTGTTAAACAATGCCTTTAAGCTAAGGCTTGAACGTGATGGCGGCCTCAGAAAAAAAACCTATTCGGGCGACCAAACTTATAACATATATAATCAGAAATAAATTAATTACAACAGCCACATGGTAGATTTGTGCTTTAATAGCTTTGTGCGACACCTATTGCAATGTGCGAATGCGATAATGGCGGGTTTTATAATCTGAACATGATATCTAAAAGCAATACTAAAGGGTATTGAAATTACCCTTAAAGAGAAGATTTAGTTCTGGAAAAGGTACACAAATATTTGCTAGCTTTTAAAAAATTATTTGTTGCGTTAGTTGGAAAAATATCATTTTTCTTAAATACCTCCTGAAAAAAGATGACACTTCAAATGCCCTCATACCGGAAATGTGGCAAGAAATGGCTGAAGTATGTGGACAAACTTTCCTGCCATAATGTCTGTGTAGCCCCATATACACATTTCTGTGTATGGATCATGTGATTCTCAGCAAGACAAGTCAAATGTATAATCATGTTAATGATTCCATAACCTCACAGTATTACACCAATATCTTACGTGCTCCATAATCAACCTTTCTCATTGCTTCTATTCCAAGACAGTTTTTTTTCTTCAATGTAATAGCATGACTAGAACTCAACGGTGTCTTTAAGTTTATTTCTTGAAAGGCTTTGCAACAATATATCAATATTTTTACACCAGTAGGCAGCAGTAGGTTCCGCAGTAACGATGATTGATTTTATTTAAAAACATATAAGTACGTATCAACAGATGGCCTTTTGTTCCCCCGCCGCTAAACTTGCATATTATTAGGGTGATATTACCAGGAAGATCGGAAAGACATCGACCCACCCCTAAAGTCTGCAGAGGTGGGTGGTGACCTATAGGTTCTGAGAACATCCTTGCAGTAAAAACTTAATTATACTCTCAAGGAGAAATGTGTAATGTTATGTCATAGGACAAAAATACATGATTATTTAATTTACAATACAATAGAATAGAATATCGTATATAGAGTAAGAATAATATTCCAATTATAATATGAATTGTCAAATGTAAATTGGTCTCCAATGACCTTGCATCTAATCAACTTTAAACCTAACTTGTACACGCACCTCGTATATAGAGTTCCGATTGGTCCGATTACAAGTTCTCTAAATATCTATCAGCTTCTCTCTCTCTCTCTTCCCCTCTATTTCTCTGTTTGTCTGTCTGTCTCTCTCTCTCTCCCCGCTCTCCTTCTCTGTCTGTCTGTTTGTCCCCGATCTCTCTCTCTCTCCTTCTCTGTTTGTCTGTCTGTCTGTTTGTCTCTCTCCCCCTCCTCTGTCTGTCTGTCTGTCCCTCTCTCTCTCTCTCTCCCTCCCCTTCTCTGTCTGCCTGTCTGTTTGTATCTCTCGCTCTCTCTCTCCCTCTCTGTCCGTCTGTCTCTCCCCTGTTCTTTGTCTGTCTGTCTATCTCTCCCCCTCTCCTTTCTCTTTCTATATGTCTGTCTGTCTCTGTCTGTCTCTCTCTCTCCCCTAGCTCCCATCATCTATCACACACACACTCTCTCTCTCTCTCTCTCTCTCCCTTCCTCCTCCTCTCTCTTGCACGTCATTATCCCTTAAAAATGAGATGACATGATTGTATATATCACTTCCTGCTTTCATTTCCGACAAAAATAAAACAGGATTCAACCATTAAAGGGCAATCCAATTCTTGTAATAAGTGAATTTGTATAAAAGCAAACAAAAAAATAAGAAGAAGAATGGAGAAAGTTTGAAATAAATCGGACAAATATTAAATAAGAAAGTTATGAATGTTTGAAATATGAGATCACTAAGTCTACGCGAATCTGTTTTTTCCAGAGTGCCTTCTCCCTTGGGGCACTACTCAGAAATATATTATGGAAAGCATAATCGGTCCTCCAAAGAAAAAAGATCCCCCTGAGTCATATATTTTTGCATTTTTGAAAAATCGAAATCTTGGCCACTTTGTGTGTTAGATCAAATGGAAAAGTTGTCCGCCATTACATCACAGTAACATTACCGATTCAGCCAATTAGGGGATTACGTTTAGTAATTACAACATTCAAAAGTTCATAACTTTCTATTTTTTGAACGATTTCACTCAAACTTACATCTCTGATTTTCTGCCTTACTCCAGAGTAGTTCGCTATCAGGGTTACCCTTTAACGACATACCCTGCAACGCAACGTTTCGTACCTAATTTGTATTAACACAAAGAGTAGTTTGTATAACTATGATTAATGGTTTCTATATTAAAGTCTCACAACTGTCGTTACTTCTGGAACTAGTATAAGACGTATGGTCTACCGTCTATACAATCGGGGCTACAAACTTCAGTACATAACTCTACGGAAACATAGATCCTTCCGATCGAGTACCGTTAGTGCTAAAGTTCATTCTGACATTTCAATGGAAACGAAAAATTACTAATCATCAATATCGGAAAAGTATGTTGTTTCTTTGTGTGTAAGTGTACATGACATTAATTCACCGTAGGTAACAATCGACAGGTTTCGTCCATGTTTCTTTTCAATAAGAATGTACCATGTTGTGTGTAAGTGTACATGACACTAATTCACCGTAGGTAACATTCGACAGGTTTCGTCCATGTTTCTTTTCAATAAGAATCTACCATGTTGTGTGTATGTGTACATTGTTTGTTCATCATTGTTTAATTCCTGTAGACAATACATAACGGATTCTTTTGATAAAATTACTATACAACAGCAGTTCGATCAGTGATGACTCATACTTCACGCTTGTACCAAAATGCGATTCAACGTACAAGTAATTGCATATTATGAAAGTGAATGATATTAAACGGACATACGAACAAATAAAGATCACCATGAAAATGTTTTTGTTTAATCTGTACTTTAACGACATCATATTATCTCCATGGGCCGTAATGTAAATGAAGATTAACTATGTTAATTTTACTTTAATTTTTTTCAGATAAAGTTATTGTTTGTTTTTAAACTTTGGCATCACATCGTATTATCTCAATTACTAATGATGCAGACCATTGTGTTGTTATCCACAAACCTGTATACCTAGGATATACTGGAAAGTGCACGCATCAATATTTAGCCTTTTTGCTTTCATTCACACTATAAGCTAAGAAGTCTGACAATGACATATTCATGTATACAGCAAAATGTGTGTGCTTGACTTTGTAAATAATTCTCGCCAAATTTATTCGTGATCCTTGCCAATATTAGCATAAACTATTAATACATTTTTTTTTATTCATTTGATTTAATTTTAAATAAGTAAACGAGTTGAATTACTGTAATTATTGGTGCCAATAAATTGCCAGAATTAAAAATCAACATTTTCTTGTGATATTGCAGGTACAATTGAATATCAGTTTTGTAAATCAAACTTTAATGCTAATAACAATGATTATAACGGTAATGATAGTAATGATGATGATTATGATGATAACAATGATAATAATAATTATAATACTACTACTAATAATAATAATCATGATGATAATAATAACTATAACAATGATAATAATGAAAAAATGCTAATGATAATAATGATAATAATAACGATAATAATAATAATAACGACAACACACTTTGCCATTCAAGAGTGGTTAGAAAAATTGATTTAGCCTACACTTCACAAATTAAATTAGTTAATGAAGAGAAGCTTTGTAATCAGGCTAACTGACATTTTTTTTTGTACAGTGGGAAAAAATATTTAGGCCTAGGCCTACCTTTGCACCCTTGTTTAAATAATGTAAAGTTTTATGATGAATATACTTGGAAACCTCAAGATCCAAATAATATTTTTTAACCAGTTGACTCCAGGAATGCATTAAGAAATATTCTCATGTAATTTATACAAACTTACTGTAAGTAGTTGGTTAAATGTATTGCACAGCCTGATCTAAAATTTTCTGTATGGTCAGGGTTGGGTCAAATGTATATTGATATACATGCCCATTATTATTTGGCTCAGTTTGACTTCAGAGAGAGAAAGAGATAAAGAATGTCGACCATTCGACATATCCTGCAAATACAACGTGTTGTGCCTCGCATAATTTGTATTAACACAAAGAGTAGATTGTATATGATTAATGGTTTCTATTAGTATTATAACTACTTCTGATACTATTATATGACGTATGGTCTATACAATCGGGGCTACAAACTTCAGTACATAACTGTACGGAAACTATGTCCTTCCGATCGAGTACCGTTAGTGCCAAAGTTCATTCTGACATTTCACTGGAAACGAAAAATGACTAATCAACAATATCGTAAAAGTTACTGTGTATGTGAACATGACATTTCACAATACTCAATAGGTTACATTCGACAGGTTTCGTCCATGTTTCTTTTCAATAAGAATGTACCATGTTGTGTGTAAGCTGGTGTAAGTGTACATGACATTTCACAATAGGTTACATTCGACAGGTTTCGTCCATGATGCTTTTTAATGAGAATGTACCGTTAGTGCTAAAGTTAATTCTTCCAATTCGATAGGAAAGAAAAATGTCTAATCAGTGCGATATCTTACGCTGACCTGGTTAAATTTTCTGTTGATTGTCAATGAAGGGAATTTGAAATGAAATTGTATGGTTATTTGTGATTTTATTACCCCCCCCCCCTAAACCTGCCAACATCAATCTATCTTTCTATATCTCTCTCCGACTCTCTCTCCCCTCTCTATCTCATATCTACCTTTCTCTCTCCTGTCCCCTATCACTCTGCCCCCTCCCTCTATCTCGTCTCTCCTTCTCTCTTTTCTCTCACCCCTTCCCCTCCCCTCTATCTCGTCTCCCCTCTCTCTTTTCACTCACCCCTTCCCTCCCTCTATCTCGTCTCTCCCTCTCTCTTTTCTCTCACCCCTTCCCCTCCCCTCTATCTCGTCTCTCCCTCTCTCTTTTCTCTCACCCCTTCCCCTCCCTCTATCTCGTCTCCCCCTCTCTCTTTTCACTCACCCCTTCCCCTCTCCTCTATCTCGTCTCTCCCTCTCTCTTTTCTCTCACCCTTCCCCTCCCTCTATCTCGTCTCTCCCTCTCTCTTTTCTCTCACCCCTTCCCCTCCCTCTATCTCGTCTCTCCTTCTCTCTTTCTCTCACCCCTTCCCCTCCTCTCTATCTCGTCTCCCCTCTCTCTTTTCTCTCACCCCTTCCCCTCCTCTATCTCGTCTCTCCCTCTCTCTTTTCTCTCACCCCTTCCCCTCCCTCTATCTCGTCTCCCCTCTCTCTTTTCTCTCACCCCTTCCCCTCCCTCTATCTCGTCTCCCTCTCTCTTTTCTCTCACCCCTTCCCCTTCCCTCTATCTCGTCTCCCCCTCTCTCTTTTCTCTCACCCCTTCCCCTCCCCTCTATCTCGTCTCTCCCTCTCTCTTTTCTCTCACCCCTTCCCCTCCCCTCTATCTCGTCTCCCTCTCTCTCTTTCTCTCACCCCTTCCCTTCCCTCTATCTCGTCTCTCCCTCTCTCTTTTCTCTCACCCCTTCCCCTCCCCTCTATCTCGTCTCCCCTCTCTCTTTTCTCTCACCCCTTCTCCTCCCTCTATCTCGTCTCTCCCTCTCTCTTTTCTCTCACCCCTTCCCCTCCCCTCTATCTCGTCTCTCCCTCTCTCTTTTCTCTCACCCCTTCCCCTCCCTATCTCGTCTCTCCCTATCTTTTCTCTCCCTTCCCCTCCCCTCTATCTCGTCTCTCCTTCTCTTTTTCTCTCCCCCCTTCCCCTCCCCTGGACAGGTGTGATGGTGTAACAGGAGTCCTATCATCTCCTTTTCAGGACTTCATTTCCTGCTCTTCCTTTTTTTTCTTCCTCTTTTCCCTACTTATTTTTATTGTTCTGATAAATCGATAGGGGAACCTGCCCCCCCCCTCCCGTGTGGACCATGAAGCTACACCCCTGCATGTAACGCTACATTATACACATTCATTATTGGGATTCACGGTCGCAAAAAGTGCACTCTTTACATAATTCTTCAGAATGTTCTATTACGGCCATGGCGAATGAGTATTCTGAAGTCAAATCCGTGAATAGCATTTCCTTGTTGATAATTTTGATATTGTAAAATAGTTGTTATTCTTCTCTGAGAAGAAGCACATTATGAAGAGAGTATACTTCTGCTTCTTTCTTGGCACGTCTAGACCGATATATTCCTTTTTATTGAAATATAACTATAGTTTGGAAGACTTTTTTCCCTTTAGAAATGAGCTCTTCAAACTTAACGTGCATTTCTCACAATATGTTATTATACTTATGTTAATCTACATTGGCCACTCCCCACCCAGGTGTAGTAAATGGTTACCTGGTAGGAATATAATTATTCCTTGACTGCTGGGGTGCCTTAGGACAGCCGGGCTACTTTTTAGGTGCGGTGAGTATTCACTAGGATGAATACTTGCACAATATGAATGTAGCTATTATTACTATTATTATTATTAATATCATCATCATTATCATGTTTATTATTATTATTATCGTTATTATTTTCTTCAAGTTCAATTGTATTTAATTCCAATAAAAGCATAGACACATACGATTCAGAAATACAGCACAGATGCCAATCATTATACATTGAATCGAGGGCACCATAAAAAACCAAGGCTGTCTTGTCGAGATAGTCCCCTTATGAAAATAAGTTGAAAGTGCTCGAAAGCAAGAGCAAGAGTACCATATATTTAAACATGTAGTTACATGAATATGAAAAACCAAACAATAAGAAGGAAACAAAATCTTTATTATCATTATTATTATGATTAACATAATACTTGATAATCATCATAATAATAACAATAACAGTAAGAATGTAGAATGTAACTTGCTTAGAACCAAAGTTAGAAGATATCGTGTTAACAACACTAATGCTTTACTCATTATTATACTTCATAATACTCATGTGCTAAAAATTATCAATTTTACTTGAAATGTTTTTTGTGTTGTTTTGTATTAACTGTTTTTTTTTAATAACATTTCTAAAATAATGTCTGAAATGTCTGAATAATAAATAGACACATAAGGAAAATCTATTACTTTGATAAAACAGCTCTTCTTCTGCAAAAATAAAATACGTCTCAACAGACACCTCAACTAGAATGTTAGTCATAGTCATACATATACTGGGAATTCCCAGTATACCACGAATATTTTCACGTTGCGCCGGCCATCTTGACAAAAAATTAAAGGTAAAAATGTATCAATACTTACCCTTTTGCTCTTCAAAGAATTCGCGAAAGCTTATTAAAAGCCTTTAATTAACGTTCAGAGTAAATGCATATACATGTACTTTCACACCGTTTTACGCGTGTGTTCATGAAAAATTGAGTCATTTGGTTGCAAAAATAATACAAAAGAATGAAATGCCACACCTTAACTCGAATACTCGAATAATACTTACTTGCTTCGACCCCTGAAATTGCAAGAATGCATACAGCCATCAGCCCCCAGTTAAACATCATTGTGACGTAGCCACGTAGGTTATAGTAATGATCCGAATTCCAGACGATCTAACGCACTTTATGGCCACTTTTTATATCAGGAAAAGACAGCCATTGAGCTATATGTACATGTATGTTACAATGTGCATGTGATAGAAAACTGTATTGTACGTCACAATGGAAAATGCACATTGGCTGCCTGGCTGGCGGGGAATACCCGATATTAAATTTGTCATGTGATCACTGGGTCAATGTGTAGTCTTGTTTCGCGCCTTTAATGCAACGTAGATATTATTCAAATAAATTTCGAGTATGGAAAGGGCACTTTGAAGGAATTTCAGATGCGGCACATACTAAAAATACCTCGCTGCACTATCTGAAACAGATCTTATAATACATGTACATGCAAGGCCTTTCCCCTAGATCTTCTATTCAGATAATTAACACACTTAGATTTCCCACAAACCTATGCATGTATATGTATTTTCCTCACAGCAGCCGGACATATAATTATAAATTATAATAAGTGTCTGTCCTTTTCTTTTCAATGAGCTTTACATGACTTGTCTCTCTATACATAAACATATTTTGTTCATGGAAATGGCAGTATTAGGGAGAATAATGTTAATCGTTCTCTGTGATTATGACTCATTTCGTGAGGGTAGATCTGCGATAATAGCTAGCAGACATGAATCGCTCGCAAGCGGTCGCTCCCTAATGCTCAGAGTGTGTAAGTTGGCAACCGTAGATTGATATACAGGTAGAGAAAGACAGCAAAAGAGAGACGGGGAGGTGGAGAGAGAGAGACAGAGACAGAGACAGTGACTGACTGACAGCCAATTGATGTAATTTGTTATAGTGTCTGGTGAATAATAAATTCACGTAAAAGGCTTATTATTTCTTTTTCAAATTAATAGTAATAATCCGAAAAACTAGAAAGCTGGACGTATGAATCAGGCTAATGGTATAATAATGATAATAATAACAATAATGAAGATAATAATAATAATGATAATAATTGTCAGAATAAAATGGGTAATGTATTTTATTTTTATTCTTATTTTCTAGGGCACCTAGAAATTAGAGGGCGTCTGTAATAGAAAATATTTCGCTTGTCTGAATATGCAAATTAGGGTGTGGTGCCGAGAAAGCTAAAGTGTGTACGTGTGCATTTGACTCAGGGCAGTTGACTAGAAGACCGAGGTTGTAGTCACTATGAACATGACGGACAAAGAAAGAGGACAAAATATACAATTCCTCATTCTACCCTCAACAATTGTTGTGGTAGACAAAGGAACATCCCTTCACTGCTATAATGTAAAAATGTGTAGAACAGGTGTCACATGCATATTCACCTGTTCTACTTATTTTTACATAATATCAGTGAAGGGATGTTCCTTTGTCTACTACAGCAATTGTTGTATATTTTGTCCTCTTTCTTTGTCCGTCATGTTCATAGTGAGTTGGGCGTGTGAGAGTTATGTGTGTTGTGGAAATTGCTACCAGGGCCTTGATTTTTGTATTCGGCGCCAGCAATCTTTTTCCTCAGGCGACACCGGTACGAGAGGTATCCTCCATGTAGCCCAGAACCTTAATTTTCCTGCCATTGGCAAAACCTTGTCAATATAACACCGTGTAACGAGAGACAAGAAAGTTCTTCATGACAAAACTAGTGGCACGCTGAGCTTCGTCTAATTAGTATTCAAGAATCGTCGAGTCGTTCCATCCGGGATCTTGAAGACAACGTCACATGACCGATTGCCGTAATGAGTGATTACGGGGCATCATCCTTCCGACACAAGTCTCCAGGGATCGATTCATCGTAGAAACCATGTCGGTATTTGATCTCCTGATATAGCAACAAATATTAGCAAATACCAAACAAAAGGCCTTTCGCGTAATTCGGACAATTGTCCTAATTTCGGACACTTCGGATAACCTCAGATAATTACTGAACTTGAAACGGGAATTTAACTTCAGACGGGACTCCACCCGGTGTTAATTGAGTAATTAATTAACCGCACTTATATTTACATATATGTGTAATAACAGATTCTTATGAATATGGTTGTGTTTTATATTTCAAAGTTAAATCGTTCAACTGTAACCAAAAGAACATACTGTTGAATTTAGATGCTGATTTAGTTTTCATTAAACAGTCTCATTTATCAGAGTCTTCTTGGCTATTTTGTTGTACCCTTGAATAATCCTGACAATAATAATAATTATGATAATAACATAATGATATAATAATAATAATTATGATAAACACATAATGATAATGATAATAATAACTAGATTTTAATTCGTCCTTAATTGAGACAAATTAGGTGATCCATTGAGTCATAATAAAGGTATAATGCTAGTTCTGGGTCGTCATGGCGACGGTTGGTTTTATAAACTGTTGGTGATAGTGAAGAGAAGGTACATGCAAAAGAACAAAATGGCGCCTGGAAGGTCACGTAACCACTAGAAAGCGCATATCTTGAACTAATTACATTTGAAACAAAGGTACAGATCGGCTAAAGTATTATTGAGTTTCAAAAATGCAAAAAAAAAAAAAAAAATCGAATATTGAGAGGGAGCTATATCGAAGGTTTTTTTTTTGGTCAGATTATTTGCCATGCTAAGATATATTAGTGATATGAATTTCATGTCAAAATGATATTCAACTAGAACTGATACATCCTAGTGATGGGCTCACTGTACCAATACTGCCTAGCAAAATCCTGGGAACGCCACTCTCTATAGTACGTGCACAAAAGCAATGGCACTACATCAACGTAGAATCTATTGAGTCCAGTCCATAGTCTAATACAGCTCTCGCTGTGCTATGCGACAACAACCAACGTCCAAACTGGAGCCGAAAACAAGCAAAATGTCCTCAGCAGTGCAAATTATTCTCCTGGTGCAAACATTCATCCAGCTATTCTTAAGCTCAAACTGATCTGAAAACGCAGACTAACCCTAATGCTACCCGCGTGGGCTGTATTCACATGAACGGTGACTAAAACAACAAAACTTCAAGCTAGTCTAATTCCTCAGACACTCTAAAACTGGTGCAACAAACAACCGTTCACCAACAAAATCTCTCTGGCTTTATCTCATCCAAACAACAATAAATCAATCAATTATTGAACGACACAAGTTTTTAACTTCAGCTAATTGCTGTAACACCGTGTAAACTACCTGGCCAAACTCCCGAGAGGCAGCAACTCTGACACGAAAACCATGTCGCATCATCGCTGCACTCGGACACCGAAACCACCACACCCGTGTACCCGTGTACACCGCTTCTCGAATGCACGCACACCGAGACCGGTAACTAATTTACCGCTAGAAACTTCCAAAGGGAGCTACCAAACCATCATCTTAGCACTAAAAACTTCTCTGCTTCCACTTCCAGTCGCCATGTCCCCATGCATAAACCTTTCATGTGATACCAAAAAAGTGGTACCTCATCGCAGAAAATTTTCCACACATTTCCTTTAAAGTTCACACTCTTTTTTCAGAATCATTCACCACTCACGCCGTTTGCATGTACTTCAACATAATTGTTACGGATATGTGTTAGCTAGCACTCCATACATTTGGTAAATGATGTTGATGTTTTGAGCGAGTAGGAAAAGTCAAGACTCCGGGTGCCAAATTAAATGGATGAACCACAGATTCTCGGCTGATTTCTCATCTGTTAGGTTGGTGTTTGGACCTACATACAACTAGTGGTTCATCCATTTAATTTGGAAAACAAAAATACTGAATTTGAACAATTTTCATTTTATAGCTAGCATTACAAGAAATTATACCTTCACTTTTTATATCCCCCCCCCGAAAAAAAGTTAAGATATATATGTGTCTAATTTGTGCTAAAAAGTGACCATTATAACAACCAAAACATTTCCGATGGCCGTTTGACAGTATTCTTAGACTAGACACACAAATATAACGGTGTCCTTTATGATGATGATTTGAATATAATGTTCCGTTATAAAAACAATCAACAACATATAAATAAATGAAATGAAAACGTGGGCACGCAACTTTTCTACCGAGGGGGCCAAAACATCATATAACTCTATATGCTGGTTGAAAGCTGCACGAGTACAATTAAGACAGCTTTTTAGAGTTGCAAATGCTCTGCTTAACAGAAGTGAACAATCTCCCCTTCCTACTTATGTAAATCTTGCAGATCGTTTTAGCAATTTCTTTGTGGAAAAAATTCAGAATGTTAGATCAGCTCTTACTAATATCGGAGGGTTTGAATTTCCTTTGATTACAGAAAAGGCACTAGATACACTATCTCCAACAACACCTGATGAGATTGAGTCAATCATAATGAGTTCACCTTCTAAATCCAATGAACTTGACCCCATACCAACATCGCTTTTGAAACAATGTCTCCCTGCTATTGTACCATCAATTGTAACTATAATAAACACAAGTCTTGGTTTGGGGATAGTTCCTGACAGTATGAAGATTGCAGCAGTGCACCCCACCTTGGCAAAAAAAAATCTAATTTGGACAGTGATTGTCTCCAGAACTATAGACCTATCTCAAATTTGTCATATCTGTCCAAACTCGCAGAACGAGTGGCTTTCTCACGTCTTCGCACATATCTTATTGAAAATAATTTAATTGATAATTTTCAATCTGCCTACCGCCCGCATTATAGTTTGGAAACGCTGTTAACTAATCTTGTGGACAGTATCCTCTCTGAAATGGACAAAGGTAATATTACTTTTCTTGTGCTACTTGATATGTCAAGTGCTTTCGACACTATTGACCGCACAATACTTGTTTAAAGGGAGTGTAGCATGACGAGATTATGTGTCTTTCCCGTGGATCTACTCGGGGCCAATCGGGTATAATACGACTACGGACGACGCGACCGCAGCATTCACGTGCGTGCAACATAGGCGAAACCGAAGCGTGACGAAAACTTCGGTCTGTTTCGCGAACGCTAGCGCGCGCTGACCAAGTAGAGATTAAGTCGCTGACTACCGTTAATCAAGTCCATTCGGTTACGTGCAGTTGTCCAAAAGAAGACGTAGATGGCGTTAACCAGTATTTGCCATGCTACACTCCCTTTAAGAGACTACACTCTATTGGGGTAACAGGCACTGCGTTGCAGTGGTTCTCATCATACATTTACAAAAGAACCCAGTATGTCTCTGTAAATAGTCCTCAATCTGACAAAACTTATCTCTCATATGGCCCTTTAATGTTTTCTGTCTACCTTAAAGAGCAAGTCCACTCCAAAAAACACTTACTTGCAATAGAAGCAGAAAAATCAAACAAACCAATCAAAAACAGTTTGAGCAAAATCGGATAACTAATAAGTTATGAATTTTTAATGACATGAAAAACTTTGAAAATCACAAGACAAATTGGCAACTCACTCATGAGTCTGTGACGTCATGTCCTCACTATCCACTAATTATTTTCTTTATATTGATAATATAAATTTCCTATTTTCTCCCTAAGAATCTTATTTCTTCACACCAGCATCCAAGTTAGATTGATAGTAATATGTTTTTGTGTGGATGCACTAATAAAGAGTAATTTTTCCAGTTAAATCATGAAAAATGTGAATTTTGATAAACTATTTATATAAAAATCAATAATTATGAATATACAATATTCAGAAAATAGTATCAATTCTTCAAAGTTCATGAAAATTTTTGTGAAATGTCATGCACGCAATATGATACAAATCTAATAACCTGGGCAAAGGCATGGGGAAATCAAGTTTTAGGGGATAAAAAGGGAAATTAATGGTATTAAACTATATAAAGTAATTCATAAATAGTGAGGACATGACGTCACAAACTGATAACCAAATTGGCAATTTGTATAGTGATTTTCATCGTTCCATAGTTTTACATACTTTTTCAAAAAATCATAACTTTCTTATTAGTTATCCGATTTTGCTCAAGCTTTTTTTGATTGGTTTGTCAGATTTTTCTGCTTCTATTGAAAGTATGTTATTTTGGGAGTGGACTTGGACTTTAAGCCAATCAGTACAATAATTAGAAAGCATAATATAAAGTATCATTTTTACGTTGATTATATTCAGCTGTTCGTTTCTGTACATCCTTCCTCAGATGCAATTGCCGATGCTAGGAGAACTTTAGAAGCCGGTATTCATGACTTGAAAGGCTGGATGGATTCCAACGATCTCAAAATAAATGAAAATAAAACTTAGTTTATCATTTTGGGCTCTAAGAATTCTTTACTGAGAGCTAATCATGATCATTTAGGTTTGCATGTAGGTTGCAAAATTATAAAGCCAGCCTCAGAGGTTCGTAACCATGGTGTGATATTTGACAATAATATGTCATTTATTGAACATTGTATCTAGCATATCAAAGTCTGTGAGATATCAACTGCGGAACCTTGGGTTCATACGAAAATCTTTGACTCAACAAGCATGTGAACAATTAATCCATGCATTAATCTCATCTCGCTTAGATTTTTGTAATTCTATTCTATTTGGACTCACCAAACAGCAGCAAGACAGACTGCAATCCCTCCAAAATGTAATACTTCTTACTTTCACACCAAGAATGTCCTCTATTACGCCTATATTACGCTATCTTCACTGGCTACCTGTCCAGAAAAGGGTCCACTTCAAAATTATGTTACTTGTTTATCGGGCCCTCCATGGAATTTCGCCACAATATATTAAAGACTCACTACACCCCTACAATCCAACTCGTACCTTAAGATCTGGAAGTGATAATTTGCTGCAAATTCCCCGTACCCATCATTCATGGGGAGACAATGCTTTTTCGCATGCAGCAGCCAAATTATGGAATAAGCTTCCCCCATCACTTCGCTGTATTGCAACATAAGACTTACCTATTCCATCTGTAACCCAGTATTTCCTTAAGTTGTATAAGTTTATTTTACTAAATCCATAATTAATATTTTATTTGTATATATACATCTTAACTTAATTAGTTTTCACCCTTTAGTCTCATTGGCTGCCCGTGTGAGGCCTGGTGGCCTCGGATGCTAGAGCTCATGTGAATGAAGTGCTGACTGGGCTATTCCCTCGAATTGTCAGTGAACGGAGCAGCTGGAGGGAACCGGGCCGCACCGGGCGGAGCTGAGGATTGAATTGGGTGATACAAATGTTGCAAAGTTGTTTTTGAGTTTCTGATGGTATAACTCTATTATCAAATAAACATTTACTTTACTTGTATTAAAGTGAACTGTTGCTGGGCTAGCGCCATGAGCGTCCCTGGACGGGGTGTGCGCTCTATAAGTTTACATATGATGATATGGCAAATAAAGGTAAAACTTGGGCAAACAAAGTTACTGAATTTGAACAAATATTATTTTACAGCTAGCATTACAAGAAATGATACATTCACTTTTCATATTCCATCCCACCCCGAAAAAAAAAATTATGTCTAATTTTTTTGGTAAGTGGCCATTAAAACAAATTTGTTATTCCGAATGCTATTGGACAGTATTCTTAGACATGACACACAAATACAACGGTGTCCTTTATGATGATGATTTGAAAAAAGAGTTAGATGCAAAGTTTCATCAATGAAAAAGATGAAGCTAATTTTAGTCTTGGTAAAACGAGGAATATGATGATGATGATGATAAAGATGATGATGATGAGGAGGATAATTACAATAATGCTAAGATGACAACATAAATGTGTTGGTGGTGGTGATAATGATAATGATTGAGATGACAATGATAAGATGATGATGATTATGATGATGGTGATAATGATAAAAGTTATGAGGATGATGATGATGATTTTGATTAAGATGATGATAGTGATTATGATGAGGAGGAGATGAAGGAGGAGGAGCGGTTGGCGTTAATGACGATATAATGCTAAGATGACAATGAAAATGGTGACGGTGGTGGTGATAGTGATGATTGAGATGACATTGAGATGATGATTATGATGATGATGATGATACTGATGATGGTGGTGATGATGATGCTGATGAGGAGGAGAAGGTGATGATACTGACGATATAATGCTAAGATGACAATGAAATTGGTGACGGTGGTGGTGATATTTTTTGCACTGTTAACATAAAGCTCTTTGGGTATTTAGAGGCAAACCATCCCCCTCCCCGTTCACTCTCTATCTCTCTCTCTCTTTGTCTCCCCTCACACTCTCTCTCTCTCTCTCTACCTTTGTACCTCTCTCTCCCTCTCTCTTAAGAAAACCCGCACAAGTAAGCTTCAACTGACCATACCTTATTTAAGGCGCTGGAATCGGACATGACATAATTTGTAAAAAGAAAACTAAAATCAGGAAAACAAAAATCCGTTTACAAGTCTAACCTGTGTTGATATTTCTATACCCATCGACGCCACTGACTGGGGAGATGTAGATTGTTAAACCCCCTCCCCCTCCCTCTCTTTCATTCCAATTTTTCTAACGTTTCCAGAGAACGGAAGACTGTAGAAGGAGAGGCTATAAAGATGATAGAGAGTGATTGGTTCAATAGATTTATTCCTTTTAATAGCAATTGTAGGCTACTAGTCTATAGGCTACACATAATTATTATACTGTTCAATTAAATTACAATTTTGCACAATTTTATGTATAAGCACTGATTCATCCTATTGGATTATATACAAAAAAGCATAACATAACATTCTTTAAAAAAATAGAATACATACACATGTTTATATACATGATTATAATAATGAAATCATCTCAACATTCCCACTCTAATTTTTGTTAATCATATTCATGCATCGTTGTTTATTTTTACAAACAAATCGTGAATCGGGGGTAAAGACAAGAACGTATGACATGCTCGCAAATTAAAGATAGGATATTGCACAAATTCTCACTTTTTTTACATAAAAGAGAAGAATTTATTGACCGTATTCGATGAGATATTCAAAGGATCATTGCAAGTTCATTCCTTTAGTGAAGAGAATGGTGAGTTCTGACAAAGGAATACATTAAGTTATGAGCGTTCTCATTCTTTTAAAATCGATTTGAAAGAATAAAACATGTCCCCTGAAATGGATTGCTCTTTAAATTCCCTCACATTCGAAATACGATGAGTAAAAGCCAAGAGGCTTGGACCAAACACATATGAGTGTAGAAAAGGCACATGACCTTCAGCATGCTCGGCAAGATTAAGGCATTTTTTTAATCATTTTGATATTTAAAAAAAATCCTCAATATACACCTATTCGTGGGAACTATATTTTCATTCATTCATTTATTTTATTTCACTTGCAGCAGAAAAATACCAATGAGGAATTTTGAAATGACAAGATACAGCAAACAAGAAAATAACATAGCAATACTATATACAGATTCATGTATGCTGGAGTAGGTAGCCAAAAAAAAAAGGGGGACAGACATGCTCTAGTAATCTTTTAAAAGGCTGAGCCAGAAATGTTAATATATGTAAATCATACATGTTATTTAAAGTTACAACATCGCATTACACAAACTATACTAATTACAAACACAACTAAACTGACCGATGATTTATCAATAAAATAGATATGTAGGGTTATCATCTGATTGCTTAGGATAATCAGTCTTTCACAATAGACCAGTTTAAAAACATATTCAAATTGATGTTTCTTTCCTGGGGACCTAGTGACGAAATATTCCATGAAACCTGTTATTAATGAATGAACTACAATACTTGGAATCCAGTCTGCATACAATGCTTGTCGCTATGTTGGGCAAGCCTTGGGCAATCTTTCAGGTTGTCAAGAATAACATTTGTTTAATGAGTATGCATATAATTTGAATATGTTAGTAAACTGTTCGATTGCTTTCAAATAGCTACTGTCATAGCCTATTAAACCGCATGACCACCTTATCTTAAATGGAAACCGCGTCAAGTTAATTATAAGTATGCCGTGCAGATACAATATATTGCTAGATGACAAAAGACTAAAGTTCTAATTTTGAGTGTGAAACTGAAAGACATCCTGAAACTCGCTCGAACATACTGAACGACACACACACACACGCACGCACGCACGCACCCGCATACATACACGCACACACACGTGTAATTATAATTATGTAAATGATTTTGTTTTAAATTGTACACTTGTTTTTAAAATGCAATGTATATCCATGTGCAACTCAGTATATCTTACTGCGATGCATGATTGAATAAATACCATACCATACCATACCATACCACACACACATTTATATACAGGATAAGATGAATAAAAAGAAGGAGAAGATTATTTAGATAATTAGACTAAAAGCACTTTTAAAACAGAATTTATATATGGGGCGTTTGTCTTGCCTCTTTTCATGAAATGATTGTGCCAATGTTATTTATTCATGATGGATAAAGTTTATATCTTCTCAGAACTATATCGACCAATCTCTATGACTCTTTATATTGAACAATACAGTTTTGAGAAAATATGGACTTTATCTATGAAGAATAAATGTATTTTTACAATCTATTATTATGAAAAAAATATTAAGACAGTTAATTCCAACTTTAAAAGCAACAGTGTATATACATAAACAGCGAAACCTGTCTATAAAGACCACCCAACGGAGACAAGAAATGTCTTTATAGGCAGGGGGTCTTTAAGTACAGGTTCCTTTAGTACATGTTTCAATGAGAAACCGTTTTCAAGGAAAACAAAAATGTGGTCTTTCCAGACAGGTGGTCACTAAGGCAGGTTTGACTGTGTATACATATATATATATTTATGTTTATTTGTGTTTAAGCGGAGTTGACTTCATATACATGTATAAATATATATGTCGACAGGTACTTTTGATTATCAGAACTGCATGTACAATGTACTAGGTTGCTATTGATCTATTGACTAATGTGATTAGGATAAAGATCTAAAATATAAAACAATGAAGGATATATATACAATAAAACGTCTTTCACATGAGAAACACTGATACATTGATATTGACAAAGCGATTGTCAAAATACCTATAGCAAGTCTCCATTTTCCACTCATTTAAAATGCTCATGATGAAATATTCATTCATCTCTTAAAATAATTTGTTGGTGAGTTTAGGTTTCATGCTTTTACAGCTCCAAGTACTAAATCGTAATAAAACAAAATAGTTTCGTACCCTTGTACGTACTCTATCATTTGCTAATGCTTTTCAGCCCAGATGTTATTTGTCGGGTCAGCTAAGATATTTGTGACACATTCTGTTACATAATACCATGACTCGCCTTTAAAAACCGAGTCATTATACATCGTCAATCATCTTAATAATTAAATGCGGCTTATAAATTAGCAACAACAACATGATCTCAACATATTTTGACACCTTCGTAATATTTCTAAAGAATATTTCTTTAAGCTAAAATGCTCAATATATAAACTTTAATCAAATGACTACCAGTCTTGGGAAAAGGTTTTAGCCACGCTGATATCTTGGTTCAGCAATCCATATTTGTTGAACTCTGGGCCCCGTCTTATAAAGAGTTGCGATTGATCCAAATATTCGCATTCACCTATCTCTCATGTACACAGTTGCGATTGGTTTACAAAAGTTGCGATTAATATCAACTATTTATAAGACGGGCCCTGTTCAACCTATTGGCGTCTTATGCATGTCCTTTAAATGGCACACAAGTGCATGTACTTTCAGTTAAGATGCGATTAAAAACTACCTCAAGAAAACTAACCCAAGTCCTAAGTTGATTGGCAGCATGTATAGTCTGTAGGTGCAGACTCTATTTGACACTTAACACACGATTTTATCAAGCCTTGAGACAAGCCTAACTCTGTCAGTCTTTAGCTGTCTCAGGAGCATGCAAAGATAGTGCAGTAGACTGTGGTGTTTTAATCATGTTGATAAACAGACTTACAGTTGAGTCCCTCTATTACGTACTACGACTCACAAGGGTTTGTGCCTGTAGACTGTATAGTCAACTCGAGATTTCATTTTTTGAATAACTTTTCATGCAAAATGTGTCTTGGTTACGCCTGAAGGGAGAGTAACAATGCTTCCACGTGCAGGGCCGAAATATTTACTTGCGAATAAAACTAACGATATGCTGTAGTAGCACATGACATCATACATGTACGTCTTGATCCATAAATCAGTTGTTGTAATCATTTCTTCTTTCCGAATAATCCGAACAAGCCTTTTGGCCCGGCAGTGCTGGCCGGGCCAGCCACATCAATCTCCAGGACGTTGGAGGTTCCATTGCCTTGCTTATCTCTCACGATCAGATTCTCGTCGGCACACTCTAACATGGTCTCAAGCATTCTGAGGAGCTCCAGACGTTTTTCGTAGCAAGGTTCTGTAGGTTTCTCCGTGAAATTCTCGATGAAATAGAGCTTTTGATCCAGGGCTCCCATGCCGGTGGCTTGGGCTTTGATAGTGTCCATCCGATCGCCGACTTTATCGCGATGGGTGAACACTATGGCTGGGTGAGAGCCTATATGCAAACGAACCATTGTGGAAACAATAATAATTTTGATATCAACAATACCTTTTTTTACCAAGAGAATCCTCGTTAGTAGCATTGCTGCCCTTCCTGAAGACCTTGTAATCATTATTACCCTAGCAATGGCCTATTTACACCTGGATGATGAGTGGCTAATGTGGATGAATGTCTTTCCGAATTAAGGACCTAAGTGCTGGGCTGGGATTCGAACCCTCAACTATAGGAATGAAAGTCAAGTAAATAAACCACGACACCTCCAAAATAAGAGACGTTGTCGGGGTGTGTTTATAAGTCAATTAACACTAATAAAATCTGAACGATTTAAATTCAGTTCAAGTAGAGAAGTCGTAAAGCTCAAATCAAACGAGGCATACACATAGAGAAAATACAAAATCAAACTAATTTCGTGATAAACAAAATGTACAAACGACATAATTACCAAATTCGCCACGAATCGCCTTTACAAAGTCTGGCAGAAACTTGTCCAGTGCGTTAACCGGCTGCCTGGCACTGCAAGATAAGGATTAAAAAAAATTGACGATCATGATAATTAGAAAGACTTCGCACATACAAAACTTGGTAGGATTGGAGTATAGGAATATGAATGAATTAAGAAATTCATGATTTCTATAAAAGCAAAGAAGTAATATTCAACTGTCAAGAAATTTGCTTGAGGATATCATTTTCCTGTTGATCTTGTAATGTGAACTAAGTTTCCGTTACCAATGCTTCACATGAACGTTACACGTTCAATGATACTTTGCATCGCATGGGCTACATGCAGTGGTCTACGGGATCCGCATGCCGCAGTTCACAGCCATACAGAGCAGAAAGATATATGGCTCCGTATTGCATTCTATTTATATTTCAGAAATATTTCATAAACACAACCCAACCACATATTTTTTTCTTTCTACGTATCTCGAAATTGTATTGGATGGTTTTCTTTGATTTCCAATACCAATGAGGTAATGAGATGTTACTTACTCGAAAACCAGGATAGGAAAATCGACGGTTCCTTCCAAAAGTTTGCTTTGGCCGCCTGAAAAAAAAGAAGACAAAGTACATTGTATACACATTAGTGGATGTTATTGTCAATGATAATTTCCTCCAGGGTGTAGTTGTCCGGATACGTATGAGAGTATTTTTTAATATTTTTTTACAGACGCGTATCAATCAGAAATGATTATTTGCGTCCGGGACAGACCGTTAAAGGGATCCGGTAACTTTGTCTCAGATTCTGAAACAAAATTCTGGATTTAGCTCATGATGCAATGATAATGATAAACCTTTAGGTCAGTCAGGAACCCCATGACTTTTACAAGCTGATCGCCTGTCTGATTATCAAGATATTTATGATTGGAATTACAAATTTT
Organism: Mesocentrotus franciscanus; assembly: GCA_037976565.1. Classification (NCBI taxonomy): domain Eukaryota; kingdom Metazoa; phylum Echinodermata; class Echinoidea; order Camarodonta; family Strongylocentrotidae; genus Mesocentrotus; species Mesocentrotus franciscanus. The sequence goes on along the minus strand of CP137667.1, from coordinate 41,332,430 downwards.
GAAAACCGTTCGCCTGATGGCTTTCATAACACTATAGTCTATTAGGGAAAACGAGTATGGTAAAACCGGTCAATCAAAGATTTTTACTTTTTGAGGCACTTCTTGATCATTTTGAAGCGCAATTTTTTTAGGGCTTCATTATTACACCATATCACAGACACTAATAACATGTAGGGCCGTGTATCTCAGATTTAACACTGTTAAACGATCCCTTTAAAGTCACCATCCGAAAAACGTGTTTCAGTTTCGGACCTGGGTCCGATCAGAGTCAGTTTGTAGGCGAGGACAGAGAGGCTGACCGTACTATAGACCTTAATGCTAGACCAACTCACAACTCATTTTATGAGAGAGGTTTGACGCCTAAAAAACGATCTCTGAAATGGATAGTGCGGCCCGACTCGAACGCTCGGCGGTAAGCTATTTCAAGGACTTTTCCTCAAAGTTCCAGTTTACAACCTGATCTGACGAGCTCGTCACACCAGCCATGCAAGCGGCTCCTAAGCCTCCTACATTAGAGAGTTAAAACACTACAGTTATCGTACTAAACAATACCATTTAAATACAGTGTAGGTGTATCAACACCATAACAAGGAGCCGCTTGATTGAACCAGCTTCTTCTTCTACTCCTCCTTCTCCTTCTTCTCTCCTTCTTTTACTTCTCCTTTTATCCTTCTCTTATTATTTCCCTCGTTCTTCTTTCTCTATTTCTTTCTTATTCTTTTTCTCCTTGTATTTCTTCGTCTTCTTCTTTCTATTTTTCTTTTTTCCTCTCCTCTCTCACTACTTCTTTTACTCCTTCTTCAAAGTTTACTCGAAGTTTTAAACAACGAAATGTTATGGTTACCACACAAACTACAAACAATCTGTTGTGCTTACTAGGAGTAATATGCCGTAAAATTCGCGGTTTCACCTTTAGTTACATCGACTGTCTACCTGACTTCTACTTTAGAACTTCAAGCAATAATTTGTGTGCAACGTGTGGTCGTTGTTTGAGGACGTTCCTGAGTAATGTTTACGCGCACCTTAGCTGCTCATGGGCAGCTGGTTATGTATTCACCATGCACGAACATTACTGCGGAACGTCAAGCTTCGAAGTTTCGCAAGCTCAAAGTTTAAAAACTAGTACGGTCCCTAGCAAACAAGTAAGTACTCACGAATCTGGTTCATAATGTCTTTGATGCAGGAGACATCTAGATCCTTCAGTCCCCGGTTATCAACTATCGATATATGGTCGGTGAGGGCAAACTTCTTTGGGATGACGGTTACGCCCCCTATGGAGTGAGATTGGGCCACTTCTACTGCGCCGAATTTACCTTAAAGTGTAACGATCACACACATACACTCAAAATAAATCGTTTCTTATATTGGTAGTTCCATGTCGTAATTCTTTTCAAAATATGAGCGTCAAATGTCACTCCTGTAGAGAAATTCTGCAAGTTGAAATAAACTCTAAATATAAGATTCATACAGATTGATCAATACAGTTCTGAGAAGAAGAAGAAAAAAATATCCATCGAGAGTAAATCAAATTGTCACAATTTATTTTATGAAAAGAGGTGGAGAAGAATTATTCCAAAGTTTTGGGCAAAGGTGAGTGTAGGTCAAGTTCTTACCTTTGAGAGAATATTTGAGGGATCGTACGAGGGAGGACTTCCCAGCATGTGTCACGCCGAACACGCCCAATCGGGTCACATTCGGGAAAGTTCGGCCTTCCTTTTCCTCCAGCCCAGAAAAGGACCCCGGTTTGTAATCTTTGATTTTCTCGGCTAACTCTTCGAATTCGACTAGTGGTGCAAAAAGAAAGGAGGAACACTTTAGAAATTTGTTTTATAAAAATGACCCAATATGAATGTATTCATGTGTCCGCTCAACTAAATTCTTGTCCAGATAAGATGAAAAACCGTCATTTTTTTTAAATGAATGGAAAATGCGCGAAACAGAGTTTCTGCAAGCAGGCGCGGATCCAGGATTTCTGGGGGAGAGGGCCCAAATGTGAAATTATGCGAGCCAAATATATGTACGTAATGGTGACCAGCAGTGGCGTAATGAGCAAAAATGTTTTTTTTTTTTTTTTTTTTTTTTTTGGGGGCAGACAAAAATTCCGCATCACCCCACTCTTACATGCAGTGGGTGGGGGAGGCTAAAGTATTTACGATTAGGTAAAGCGTAGCGCAAATTGGCGTGGGGTCTAGGGGCAAAGCCCGGGATTAATCGCAACTGATCTCCCCTTCTTTTCACCCTCTTCTATCTTCTTCCTCTTTTTTGTTCCCTTTTAGCTCTCCTCTTTCCCTTTCCCTTCCTTCTATTTTTTTTTGGCGGGGCAGGGGGAGAGGCAAGGGCCTTTGGCCTCCGTTCCACAACTTGTTGGCGGGAAAATTGCAACTGATATCCCCCTTCTTTTTTTTCTTCTTCCTCTCCTTTATCTCCTCTTTGCCTTTTTTCTTTGCCTTTCCTTCCTTCTCTCTTATTTTTTTGATGGGGGAGGTAACAGCCTTGGAGGCAAGGACCTTTCGGCCCCCACCCCCGATCTCCTTCTTTTCCCCCTTTTTCTTTTCTTCTTCCTGTTCTTTCTTTCCCTTTCTCTCCTCTTTCCCTTTCCCCTCTTTTCCTTCTCTCTCTCTCTTTTGTGGGGGGTAAGGCCCGCTCGGCCTCCCCCCTGGATCCGCGCCTGCCTGCAAGTATTCACGGAGCTATGTGTCATAACATAGAGAAATGTGAAGTGTATTGCACTTACGTCACCATAGCAAAATAAAACCGTTGCTGTTTACCATCCCACGTGTAAACGCTTCCATGCCCAACTTAAGTTATGTTTTGCCTAATCACAGTCAAATTTAACTACGATACAGATGGAATATGAATCATCCAATTAATTTGGGCCTGCAATTGCCTCAAAACTTGTAGGGCACAAACATGAGCAGCTCCTATTAAAATCCTACGATGAAAATTATTATTTGCATCAAGTTTGTAACTGGTTATAATAATTAGATAATCACATTCAGACGTGATCTCATTATAGGCTTTCAAAATCGTAACTTATAACGGAACGCTCTTTTTTCCTTAATGATTTATTTTTATTGTCATATTCTTACTTTGAAATGGCGACAGAGGCTCCTTTTCAAGATCCCTCTTCTCCTTCTCCTTCTTCTCCTCCTCCTTCTTTCCTGGATGACGTCATAAAAGAAAGATCATGTTGTAAATTACAACTGTGTATTTTGGTTTTGCTCGCATTTGTTGTACCTCACCTAAGTACATATCTTCTGTTTTAAATGTTTAAACAAATTAGGTAGTTAACCCTTCTTTTTCTTCTCCTCCTCCTCTTCCTTCTTCTTCTTGTTTCTTCTCCTTCTCCTTTCCTTCTTCTTCTTCTTCTTACTCTCCTAGTTTTCTTCTTTTTCTCCTCCTTTTGATCAAACTTTTTCAATGACAAATAATTGAATTGTAGGTTGAAGTACTAAACATCAACTTGACAAAATATCTAAATTGTATGGAAAAGATTTGGTAAGGAATTCAACGATGCATGCATATATAACTTGAGAGAATGAATCAACCCCCTTCTAACCCTCACCCAATGATGTCATAATAGCTTACGTCTAGACTGCGTGTGACTCAAATTGAAGTCAAATTTCTATTTTCCGTGGACAAATAAGATTTAAGTCTTCAATATTAAATCTTAAATAATTTACTTACTTCTCCAAAAATAATAGACGATGCCAAGGACAATTGCTATGACGATGAGAACAGATATAGCAATTCCAGCTTTCTCTCCACCTGAAAGACCTGAAAGGTAAAATAAGAATACATTAAGAAGATAACATTTATCAATCTTAATAATGAATGTAGAATGTAGTGATGTCAGTGACTACACAAACGAGTTTGACTTGTCGAAATTCAGTTGGTTGGAACCCCATATGAACATGATGGAAACATAATCAATTCATTTTATTCTGACAGGCCTCCATGTATGCATCCCCCTTCTATCAACATCCTTATTAATAGTGATAGTGATAGTGATAGTGCCCAATTGGTTACACTTTGGTTGGTTACACATGCCATGTATCTGGCATCTTTAATTTGGTAAGGTTTCACTATGCCTTGCCATTTAAAATGAAAAACGACGAACTCACAACAAAATAAATTATTTCCAGTTACTTTATTATCACACAAATTTTAGGTTCGTTTAGATATGACGCGGTAAATCGCCGCAAAAACGATCGCGTTTTTAAACAGTTTTTTTAACGCGTTCATGAATGGCATTTGAGCGCAACAAAGGTCCTACGCGTATTCACACAGCTCTATATATGTTATAAGATACATAAAAATAAAACGTATACGCTTTACGTCATCATTCACCAACAAAAAAGGGCCGCGGTTTACCGCTTCATAATTATCTGAAAAAGGCTTCAGATTGACATACTTCGATATTCGACAGTCACCTCCAACGTTGACGTCCCGTTGACACTATCACCATTGGCTATACAAAGAAAGGGCTTTCCAATCTCTGCCTTCTTTACCTACATGATTGTAACACCATTTGAAGAAAAACAAAGGTAAAATAAGTGTGATCAAATGACATTTTGTCATAACACGAGCACTTTAAATATGGTAATTTTTTTTTGTTAAAGATAACCTTAAGTGCACTACCTATTAAGTAGTAGTAGTAGTAGTATAGTATAGTAGTAGTAGTAGTTGTAGTAGTAGTAGAAGTAGAGGGAGTAGATGTAGTAGTGGTAGTAGCGGTAGTAGTAGTAGTAATAGTATACAAATATACACTGTCTTGAGAGGTTCTGGTTAAAACTATGCGCAAGAGGTGACTCCAATAGTACTATTTGCTGAGGGCCGTAGCCCCGAAGCAAATGGTACTTTTGGAGTCACCGAGGCCCATAGTTTAAACCAGTACCTCGAAAAGAAGGCATGGTATATTTCTTTTATATCCTGCATCAAAAATTTATCTTAACAAAACAAAAACAAAACAAAAACAAAACAAAAACAAAACAAACTAAAAATATTACAATTTTGGGGAAAAATTTGAAAAATTACAATTTTTATTAAAAAAAGAATGAAAAATAAAAAATAAATTATTAGATTTTTAAAAAATCTAATACTTAAATAACATTTTCAAATTGGAAAAAAAAAATTGTAGAAAAAGAATTCAAACCCCAAATAGTACTCTCATATAGTACTTCTACTCCCAAATAGTACTCCCAAAGAGTACTTTTTCAGAGCACCATTAAAATAGTTGAAATATTTCTGGTCACGTGACGAGCTCTCAACCAATCAAAAACCAATAAATTTTGGATGCAGGATATAATAAACAAATATACCATGCACTGAGAGGCTCTAGTTGAAATTATGGATCGAGGTGGCAGGAATAGCACTATTTTCTGAGGGGCTACGCCCCCTCAGAAAATGGTGCTATTTCTGTCGCCGAGGAATCCATAATTTCACTAGTGGCTTGAAGTAGTGCATGATATATTTGTTTTATATTTTTCAAACCAACCTTCATAGAAATAATGATAATAGTAATAATAATACTAATGTTTACTGTCACTGAAGTAGTGTAGAGTGAAGTGAGAGCAGCGCAGACGACAGTACCGCGACCGCGACCGATAGCACATTGATCTTGACCGATCGCATATATATGACGTCATCCATGTTATAGTGCCATGGTATAGTGCACTATACCATGGATGACGTCACGGGTGCATCATAGCAATGTTATGTTTGGTCACATGATACTAAGTTGACAAATCACTGAACAGGGTTTCATTGATCAAAAATATAATACTTAGTAGTGATAGTAGTAGTAATATAGTATAGTAGTAATAGTAGTATTGGTGGTAGTAGTAGAAGTATAGCCGTACAGTAGTAGTAGCAGTAGTAGTAGTAGTAGTAGTTATAGTGGTAGTGGTAGTAGTGGTTGTTGTAGTAGTAGAAGTAGTAGTAGTAGTGGTAGTAGCGGTAGTAGTAGTAGTAGTAATAGTAGTGATAGCAGTAGTAGTAGTAGTCGTGGTGGTAGTATAGTAGTAGTAGTATTAGTAGTAGTAGTAGTAGTAATAGTAGTAGTATAGCAGAAGTAGTAGTAGTATATTATCATATATCATATCATCATAATGATTACAAACCATTATATTTCACCCACCCGGAGTTCGCTGGTAACGTTAAATAGTCCATCCTTATCAGGACCTGTGACTGTGACCTGTCTTTTTGTGGTCCTATTCACGCCATTTCGAGTCCAGTAGAGAGAAACGACCGGATTGACCTGGTCCACTCTGCACGTTAAGTTGACTCCTTCATTGTCGACTCCTCGTACTTCATGGACGCACTCATCAGACCTGGTCTTCTTGCAGTCGCGCACGACTGGGTAAAGTGGGTTCGCGAGGGCTGGTCATGGATATGAAATTTTGAAGAAGAAAACAATTATTAACCAGGGCCCCTGTTCCATAAAACTATTCATGGATAGTAATTTTCAAAATTCTACAACAAATCTGCTCATTTAGCCCACCAAATACAAGGATTCCATTAGCTTATCTTCGTTTTATGCCGAAAAGCATCGAGAGAGAAGGAGAGAGAAGGAGAAAGAGAGAGAGAGAGAGAGAGGGGGGGGGGAGAGAAAGAGAGAAAGAAAGAGAAAGGGAGAGAAAAGGACGGATGAGACTTCGGTAGTTTCAGATTTTCCCTAATCCTCTAAGTTTGATAAAATGTTGTAGCTCCAAAATGAAAACCAATATAGATTCTATATGGAACAGAATCACCTGGTTAGTGATGTTTCAGAAGACTTCTCCGTCGCCAATATAAGTTATGTTCACACGAGACCACTGTTGTTTTAAACTTTAGGTTTGCGATACCTCGAAGTTATAAACAATATCATTATCCACCAACATCGGGGTCGAAACATCGAGTATTCAAAGTTTTGAACGATTAGAAGGGCAGGCAGTCATTTTAACAACAAGCTAGTTTCAATCCGGAAGTTAATTGCGCCCGCATGGCACATAACTTCGAGTGAGGAGCACCCCACCCACGACTTGATTAATATACAAGTCATGGTTTAGTTATCAATGCTAGAATGCCTTAGAATCGCTCGTGGTTTATAACTTTGAGTAAACTTAAAGTTTCATAACCACGAGTGCGTCTGCACGTCCTCTAAATACATGATAACTTCGTAGTTTAAAACCACGACTTAAACTTAAAGTTAACAGATTGTCGTAAGAACCTAACTAATGTGTCTCTGCTAGTGTACACCCTTATGGATATCTTGGAGTTAGTTGAATTTTCCCCCCGAAATTAAAAATCATGTCATACAGATAATATGCCTTAGTCATAATGATAATTCTGACAAAGGTGGGAATTCCCAAAGTATAATGTGTTGTCCAAAGGGGAAACAGATTTATCCGGCAGGATAGTGAGATACACTTAACCAATGTTGTCCTTTATGGCAGTCAAAGTTTAGGTCGAATAAGTGCACAAACAACAATAGATTTTCAAAAGATTCAAGACTTCGACCAACATTGTGTATCACTTTGAAGAACTTCAAGTTAAAAGAAGTTAACCTAATCATAATTTATTTGCCATGCTTGTTCTGCATTGCTTGAATTTCAGGAAATTGCACTACGGGTGTCATTTTCACAAAATTTGCATTTGAAATATGAAGAAATGTATTTGAAAGTTGAAGAATAATATCAGGAAAATAAAAACCGAATGTTATGTATAACCCGCACCTTTCTCTCCTCCCCTCCCCTCTCTCTCTCTCTGTTTTGCCTCCCCTCTCTCTCCCTCTTCTCTCTCTCCTCTCTCTCTCCATCTCTATCTCTATCGCCCCCGGCAGCAACGTACAAAAGTCTTATTCATATTGCACATGTTTAACTTACCTTTTACCATCAGATCTGTATAGTTGTTCCTTTTGTATCAATCGACCTTTCTCTCTCTCTCTCTCTCTCTCTCTTTCTCCCACTCTCTATCTTGGGCCGGGGTGGGGGAGATAGGGATAAGTCTCATTCTTGTTGCATATTTTTTAGCTTACCTATAACCTTCAGATATGTATAATTCTTTCCTGTAGGACCAACAGTCACAGAAACCTTACATGAATACGTCTTCGCATCCTCAATCTGAACATCTGATATCACCATGGAATAATTAGAGTTAATATTGTACCTCGAGTCATTACCAGGCTGGAACACCCGGTCATCCTCAGCGACGTAACTCACCACGAGCTTGTCGTCGTCTTTGGGGTCACCTGGCCGATCGTCTTTGTACCAGTAGACGGCCTCTAGTACCCCGGTGAACTGGCACGGAAGGGTAATATTGCCACCCCTGTAAGCCGTAGCACTGGGGTACGTGGAGACTTCTGAGAATGATATGTTAATTAAAGATTTAACAAAAAATGAAGTTCATTGACCAAGGGAAGTTTTAGTGTTATTTGACGTGAATTGCCGTTTGGCCTACAACCAGTTCGTCTACTACTTTGGTCTAATTTCCATTTGATCTAATCTCCAATAAGTCTACTACCCATTTTTCCTATTGCTCATTTAGTTCAATTTCCAGTCGGTCTAATTCCCAGTTTGTCTAATATGCCCACTCCATCTACTATTCATAAAGTCTAATAATCATTTGATGATCACTATTATTTATGATTAAATTATTATCAGACCATATGGAAAGTAGACGAAATGGGCATTAGACTAAATGAACATTAGACTAACTGGTTATTGGTTATTAGACTAAATAAACAGAAGACTAACTGGATAGTAGACGAACTGGTTGCAGACCGAACGGCAAATCACCTTAATAATATACAAAAATCTTAATGAAGTTCGTTGTCCAAGAGAAGTTTAAGTTTTATTTATGAAAGCATGATTAGACCTTCAAATGATCATAAAGACGTTTATCAAACAAAACACTTCTGATTTTATTTTGAATTGTTTGATTTTATTTCTGCATTTTCCAGCATAATAAAAAATTAGTATACAAACTAGGTACATATATATGATTAACGAAAGTGAAAATACATACATGTATATGATCATATCATAATAAAAATCAATTAACTAGTTGTACCTATAAAAAAACATAGTTTAAAAAAACATTTTAAATTTGAAAAATGCAGGCGACCGCCATTTTAAGCTAAATAAAGGCTTGAAGAACCTATATGGGCGACCAAACTTATAACATATATAATCAGAAATAAATTAATTACAACAGCTACATAATAGATTTGGGCTTTAATATCTTTTTGCGTCACTTATTGAAATGTGCGAACACGATAATGGCGTGATATATAATCTGAACATGATTTCTAAAAGCAATACCAAAGGGTATTGAAATTACCCTTAAAGAGAAGATTTAGTTCAGGAAAAGGTACACATATATTTGCTAGCTCTTTAAAAAAAAATTATATTAGTTGGAAGAATATCATTTTTTTTAAATGCCTCCTGAAAAAAGATGGCACTTCAAATGCTCTCATACCGGAAATGTGGCAAGAAATGGCTGAAGTATGTGGACAAACTTTCCTGCCATAATGTCTGTGTAGCCCCATATACACATTTCTGTGTATATGGATCATGTGATTTTCAGCAAGACTGAGCCAAATGTATAATCATGTTAATGATTCCATAACCTCACAGTATTACACCAATACCTTACGTGCTCCATAATCAACCTTTCTCATTGCTTCTATTCCAAGACAGTTTTTTTCTTCAATGTAATAGCATGACTAGAACTCAACGGTGTCTTTAAGTTTATTTCTTGAAAGGCTTTGCGACAATATATCAATATTTTTACACCAGTAGGCAGCAGTAGGTTCCGCAGTAACGATGATTGATTTTATTTAAAAACATATAATTACGTATCAACAGATGGCCTTTTGTTCCCCCGCCGCTAAACTTGCATATTATTAGGGTGATATTACCAGGAAGATGGGAAAGACATCGACCCACCCCTAAAGTCTGCAGAGGTGGGTGGTGACCTATAGGTTCTGAGAACATCCTTGCAGTAAAAATTGAATTATACTCTCAAGGAGAAATGTGTAATGTTATGTCATAGGACAAAAATACATGATTATTTAATTTACAATACAATAGAATAGAATATCGTATATAGAGTAAGAATAATATTCCAATTATAATATGAATTGTCAAATGTAAATTGGTCTCCAATGACCTTGCATCTAATCAACTGTAAACCTAACTTGTACACGCACCTCGTATATAGAGTTCCGATTGGTCCGATTACAAGTTCTCTAAATATCTATCAGCTTTCTCCCCCTCTCTCTCTCTCTTTCTCTCCCTCTATTTCTCTGTTTGTCTGTCTGTCCCCGATCTCTCTCTCTCTCCTTCTCTGTTTGTCTGTCTGTCTGTTTGTCTATCTCCCCCTCCTCTGTCTGTCTGTCTGTCCCTCTCTCTCTCTCTCTCTCCCTCCCCTTCTCTGTCTGCCTGTCTGTTTGTGTCTCTCGCTCTCTCTCTCTCTCTGTCCGTCTGTCTCTCCCCTGTTCTTTGTCTATCTCCCCCCCTCTCCTTTCTCTTTCTATATGTCTGTCTGTCTCTCTCTGTCTCTCTCTCTCTCTCTCCCCCCTAGCTCCCATCATCTATCACACACACACACACTCTCTCTCTCTCTCTCCCTCCCTCCTCCTCTCTCTTGCACGTCATTATCCCTTAAAAATGAGATGACATGTATATATCACTTCCTGCTTTCATTTCCGACAAAATAAAACAGGATTCAACCATTAAAGGGCAATCCAACTCTTGAAATAAGTGAATTTGTATAAAAGCAAACGAAAAAATAAGAAGAAGAATGGAGGAAGTTTGAAATAAATCGGACAAATATTAAATAACAAAGTTATGAATGTTTGAAATATGAGATCACTAAGTCTACGCGAATCTGTTTTTTCCAGAGTGCCTTCTCCCTTGGGGAACTACTCAAAAATATATTAGGGAAAGCATATTATTATCGGTCATCCAAAGAAAAAGATCCCCTGAGTCATATATTTTTGCATTTTTGAAAAATCGAAATCTTGGCCGCTTTGTGTGTTAGATCAAATGAAAAAGTTGTCCGCCATTACATCACGGTAACATTACCGATTCAGCCAATTTGGAGATTACGTTTAGTAATTACAACATTCAAAAGTTCATAACTTTCTTTTTTTGAACGATTTCACTCAAAATTTACCCAGTCTATACTTCTCTGATTTTCTGCCTTACTTCAGAGTGGTTCGCTATCAGGGTTACCCTTTAACGACATACCCTGCAACGCAACGTGTCGTACCTAATTTGTATTAACACAAAGAGTATTTTGTATAATTATGATTAATGGTTTCTATATTTATTTATTTATTTATTTATTCCGTTTTATTTAAACAGGATAGCCCCATCAGTAATCACAGTACTGTTTTCCAGGGGGCCCTGTAAACAAATGCAACATAATATAACATCATCGAAAACATTAATAGAGTAACATATAACAGAAAATAACTAAACAATAAGAGTGAGATAATGAACAAAGCCGTAGTAAGAGTGATAATATTAAAGTATTTCTGGAACTAGTATAAGACGTATGGTCTACCGTCTACACAATCGGGGCTACAAACTTCAGTACATAACTCTACGGAAACTATGATCCTTCCGATCGAGTACCGTTAGTGCTAAAGTTCATTCTGCAATTTCAATGGAAACGAAAAATTACTAATCATCAATATCGGAAAAGTATGTTGTTTCTTTGTGTGTAAGTGTACATGACACTAATTCACCGTAGGTAACAATCGACAGGTTTCGTCCATGTTTCTTTTCAATAAGAATGTACCATGTTGTGTGTAAGTGTACATTGTTTGTTCATCATTGTTTAATTCCTGTAGACAATACATAACGGATTCTTTTGATAAAATTACTATACAACAGCAGTTCGATCAGTGATGACTCATACTTCACGATTGTACCAAAATGCGATTCAACGTACAAGTAATTGCATATTATGAAAGTGAATGATATTAGACGGACATACGAACAAATAAAGATCACCATGAAAATGTTTTTGTTTAATCTGTACTTTAACGACATCATATATTATCTCCATGGGCCGTAATGTAAATGAAGATTAACTATGTTAATTTTACTTTTTTTTTTTTCAGATAAGTTATTGTTTGCTTTTAAACATCTTTTACAAAAATGAAATTTTACCTTCGTTGGAAAAGAGTACAATTCATGAATTGTTATGAAAATTACTTTATTTTAATATTAATCACAGAGCCAGTTATAATATTGTATGTAGGCCTATCCATCTAGGGCCATGTGAGACTCAATTTTATAAATGACAAAGCTGCCCTATATAGATAACAACAAAATGAATAAAAATGTTCATAACTGAAGTAAAGCAAATTACCCGTCCTAGCCTTGGTTCATTTATCATGCTCTATTTGTTTTGTTATCATTTATTCGTTGTATACAGAGTGACCACCAGCTTAGGCTGAGACGGGCACTAACATTAACAACTTTACAAATTCATTTTACATTATATCAACAATAGACTGTCAAAAATATTTGAGGAAGAAGGATAAACATGATGAAAATTAATGGTTACAAACCTACTTTTTAAAATAAATATAGTTATGGTAAATATCCAGTATTTTGCACTCTGTCATCATGTTAATGCGAGCATTTTATTGTCTTTCTTTGTTAATTTTATATTTTTAAAATTTCGTTCTTTTCCTCATTTTCGACAAACGGGAAGGGCCGAAAAAGGGAAGAATGGGCGAGGGGGAACTAGGAATGACATGTATTCGAGTTTTATAACATTCAAGCCCACTGCACACTACGGTCTGCCTACGATCTGGTTTTTCGGAAGAATTTCCAAAAGCATTTGATATGAACATTCAAACTTCTAAAACCTTAATGATCGACGATTTGTATAGTCATGTGAATAAGAAAACCTAATGTTCAAGGGAGTTCAAGCTTCCTTAGAGAATAAATACCTAAATCGGCTCAGAATCGTAATGACGTCATACCAGTAGTGCGATTGTCTACGATTTGAAGCCGATTCGGCTTTTATTCTAACTAGAAGGCGTAAATGCAAGAATTTTAGTTTTTAGTATTCTTATCATTCTTTAAAACTAACTTCTGGAAGCCATGTTTGTTTAGATTTCTATATCTAATATAACTGCAGTCTATAGTATTCGAAAATCGGATGGCAGGAAAATCGTATAGTGTTACGGTGGGCTTTACATGAAGAGATCTCTTCATGTAAAGCCCATCGCACACTGGGATTTCATGGGGATTTCCATTATTAAAAATGTATATGTAATAATGGAAATCCCCCAATAAGACGCATTATGGAAATGTGGCAGCCATATTGACAAAATAACTTTTAAAGAAAATCTACTTACTGCTCAGCCTCCCCTTTTTAAGAGAATTCCAGAAACCGTTTGAATTGTTCGTGGCCTAGTAATTAGTATTGTAGATAGGCCAGCATTAAATCCGACAACGGTACCTGCATGCAATACCAACTATGTTAATTATGTAATATGCGCTATATAAGAATTGAACATTATTATCATTATTATGTTATATACGCATAGTATATGAGTAATGGGAAATTTTGGATTTAAAAAACAACATCGTTGACACAAAAAATGTATAATGATATACCATTTGGAGCTATGTTACTCTTTTTTAGTGGTACATTGATCATGTTAATTCCGACAACAATACCTGCATGCAATACTAACTTCGTTATAATACGCATGATATAATTATGTGATCATTTTCTCAGTTAGAGCTATGCCACTACTTTCTATTCATACTTACTTGAATCTACTCCAGAGATTACAACGGCCAATAATGCGACCAGACCATTGTAGATCTTCATTGCGAAGCGAGCATTCCTACGGATTGATCCAATCCACAATGAAGATCCAATCCACAATGAATCGCAATTATATCCCCTTTTTCTACATGACATGTGACTCTATATACTACGTAACCCAGTGCAGAGTGAAATCCCTGGGTGAAATCGCGCTTTCTTAGATGGGGGAATTCCCATTGACATTCGACCTATTTGCGCCCATGCCGTACGCGAATATGTATTTCGTACTTTTGCATTATTAATTATTTATAAGTAAACCTTGAACCCTCCCTGTACTGCTCGCCGCTGTACAACATTTTGTACCAAATAGAATAGAAACGAATAAAGAAGAATTAGTCTTTCTTTTGCTCTCTTTCCCCTCTCTCCCTTTTTCCAGTTCGCGGTTGCTCCCTGGGTTGCTCTATCCCCCTCTCTATATAGTAAGTTGCTGTAGTAAGTATTAGCGTAGGAAGATCAACAGATGAGATTATTGTCCCGGTGGGGTCACTCCTCCGCAGTATGACCGTTACCACAAATGCAAATATCCCCCTTTTGCGGTCAATTTCAAGGACATTCTGTGAAATTTAACCTCCTTTTTTACGTCAAAACAAGGACAAATCGTACTTTGAAATTACCCTATTTACCGCAAATTTACCCCTATTTTACCATATTTCAAGGGCAAGACTCGGCTCCGAGAATTTTTCTTCCCGGTTTTCTTTTCCCTTTTCCTGACCCCTATTTATCAATTTCGAGGACACCTGTGCAGCCCTATTTTCTATATTTCGCGGAATATTTTGTCCGCGGACATTGCTTGAAATTTAACCCTTTTCCCGCGATTTTGGTAACGGTCATGCGGTCCGGAAGTCACATTGAGTGACCCCACCGGGATTATTGTGTCTGTTGATCAATATTGGAGGTATTTAAGTTACAAATTCGTGTTCACCTTCCACACAAAGAGTAGATTGTATAAGAGTTATGGTTTCTTTTAGTATTATATCTATTGTTTCTTCTGAAACTAATATAAGACGTATGGTCTATACAATCGGGGCTACAAACTTTAATACATGACTGTACGGAAACTATGATCCTTCCGATAGAGTACCGTGTAGTGCCAAAGTTCATATCCCAAAGTTCATATCCCAATATAAGTCTTTTCAGGAGTTTCCTGTGAGTATATGCTATTTCTCTATCGTGTTGAATTTTTATAGCGTGTGTCTATGAACTGTCTGTGACTATGTGATACCATTTGCCTCTATAACACTTGACGGAGGAAATGCCTGACCGTGATAGGATAATCAACCTAAAGTGAGCCATTTTCATCATCTTCATTTCCTACTTGGTATTGTTTATCTGTATCGTCATCTCTGGACATTTACATATCATCCAATATGGCGTCTTCAGCAAAGTGCGATGACGTCACCCAGAGAGTCATGAATGAAATGTTTGAACGTTTTCAAAATGAGAACAAAAAGCTATTTGAATCAATCCATGTTACCATCCATGAGGCCGTGCAGAAAGAATTTCTTTTGTTACAAAATCGCTTGGATGAACAGGAGGCCCGATTGCTTGATGCTGAATAGTCCAGCCTCTGTACCGTTTCCGTGTCGCGCACCCAATCAACTGATAAAATAACACACCCTCAACGTTGAAAGTAGACATAGCCATTCCTCTCTTTCTGAGGTCTCGATTCGGAAATTTGGGGATAGCGCGATCAATGGAGAGAGCGCGCTGTGTGTGGGATCGGTGCGTGGGTTGGAGAATAAAAACAATGAACGGACTGAATCTGGACTAGATGCTGAATACAAGAACAAGTCACAGGCTGAGGAGATCCAACGTCTCTCGACCATTGTTACGGATCAACGCACCACAATTAACAACCTTCGCTTATCTGTAGCTGACCTCGATCATTATTCGCGAAGAAATTGTCTGCAAATATTTGGTGTTGAAGAGCAGGCCAATGAATCTACGGATGACATCATCTGCCAGTTAGCGCGGGATTCCCTTGGAGTGACCATTTCCAAGGATGACATAGATCGTTCGCATAGAGTCGGTGACCCGAACAAGCAACCGAAAAGAAAGAATGGAAAACCCGAGAGAAGAGGGCGCCCCAATGTTGTCAAGTTTACATCGTATAGGACCCGGAATGCGGCAATCTCTCGCCGTCGGAGATTGATAGGCACTGATGTTGCTATTCAAGAACAATTAACCATCCATCTCCAGCCTAACCGCTCACGATGGTGGTCTCCTGCGTTCTAAATTACCTCTGTAATTTATTGAAAAATATTTACTATATATTTGTTATCTTTTGTGTATGCTTCGTACATGTTTATTGTATGATATAATTGTACATGACCTTCTATTTAATTACTTTTGTAAACATGTCATTGTATTTGTTATTGTTCGAATTTTTGTAATTTGAGTTTGAAATTGTATCTTTTTGAACGCAGAAATAAAACCAATCAAACAAACAAACAAACAAAAGCCAACTTACAGCTTTTGAAGAGCGTAAAGAAGATCAAGAATGTTCACAATGCATGGTCTAGTGATGGTCGCGTGATTGCAAAACTCCAAGCATCAACTGGGAAAACAATAAACAGAGCTATCAGGGGTGAAAGTGACCTACATGCTCTGGAACTCTCCTCGTAAAACTGAACTTTGTATTTGACTAAAAGGAACTATGGCATATACCCTCTGTCACTATTTGATATTGTACTCTATTTTAAGTTGTATATATTGAATCCTTTGTACATCTGTGATTTTGTTTTTGCTTCTTTTTTTTAAATTTAATTTTCATCTTATGTGCACTTATCTCTTCCCATGCCTCCCAAATATCCTTGCACTTTTTGTAAAAAACCAGTAAGAAATAATCAAAATGCCATGTTATGTATTAGCTGTTACAAATGGGGTCATTTGAAATGTTCCAATATATCAGATTCTTTTTTCCGTTCAAACTCTGACTGGAAATGTGATGTTTGTCTCTGGAAAGAGTTACCCTTCTCCGAGTGTTCAAGTCCTTCCTTTACAACGAATAATGACACGAGTAGGGAAACAGAACGTAGCAATGATTCAATCGGAAGTGATGAGTTAGACGTTGTCAAGAATGAAATAGATAAATTACAATTACAAAAGGGACTAAAATTAGGCCATTTAAATTGTCTGTCTTTAAAAAAACATATTGATGAAATAAGATCTTTAGTAAATAGTTGTGGTATGGACATAATGACACTTAGTGAAACTCATCTTTGTTCTGATATTGATGCCAGTGAATTATGTATACCAGGGTACACAATCTTGCGGCGTGATAGAAACAAATTCGGTGGTGGTGTTGCAAATTTTATCAGAAATGGTATCGAATTTTTTAGAAGAAATGACCTGTTGCAAGATACAGATATTGAAATGATAATAACTGAAATTAAACTGGATAAACAGAAACCATTTCTAGTTGTATGCTGGTACCGACCACCGAATTCGAACATGAAGGTGTTTGAGGAATTTGAGCAAGTTATTCAAAATATAGATAACTTGAAAATGCCATATCATGTTCTTGGTGATTTTAATTGTGACGTGATGAATAACCCTATATTAAACCACACTAAAAAACTTCTTAATGTTATGGAGTCATACAACTGTACTCAGTTGATTGAAAAACCTACTCGAGTGACACAGAGATCCGCGACAATCGTTGATCTAATTTTCAGTAACTGTAATGAAAAGATAATTGACAGTGGTGTTATTGAAGTTTCTATTACTGATCATTACATGATATATTGTGTCCTTGGTAAATCCAGAGCTGGATTCAATAATTATTATAAGTACAAAACTGGAAGATGTCTGAGAAATTTTGACGATGAAGCCTTCAAAAGTGAGTTTGATAATATCGATTTTAATGTTGTCTATGCCATTAATGACCCGGTAGATCGAGGCTTGGTCAGTTTTTCTGTCTCTTTTATTAACGGCCATTGATAAACACGCGCCACTCCGGAGAACACGAGTTAAACTGAAATATTCTCCATGGATGACGCTCGATATTTTGCAATTGATTCGCAATAGAGATCGCTTAAAGAATAAAGCGAAGAAATCAATGAAGAATGATGACTGGGCCAAATATAAGAAAGCCAGAAATAATGTAACAGCACAAATTCGACAAGAGAAGCGAAGTTTTGTATCGAGAAATATTGAATCTGCTTTAGGAGATGTCAAAAAAGTCTGGAAACCTTTACAAAATCTAGTGCCCACAAAGAAGAATGATACTGAAATTCATTGCATAAGAAGAAAGTCTACGAGGTCAGGGGTTGTCAAATGCCTTTAACAATTATTTCTCAACTATTGGTAAGGGTTTGCATGGTACCTTTCTACTACTCAATCTGAACCTACACGATTGCTGTACCCTCATGCAACTTTGTTCGTATTTAGGTATGTACTAACTAGTGAGGTTGAAAACATGTTAAGGACACTCCCAGTGAATAAGGCGACTGGTCCGGATAATATCCCAGCAAAACTCTTAAGGCCTATTGCCACAACCATTGCTCCATTGTTAACCCATATTTTGAATCAATCACTGCGCGTTGTGCCTAGTCAATGGAAACATGCACGTGTCACGTCGGGTGACAAAACTTGCATGGTGAATTATCGACATATATAAGTTATTCCTGTATTTGCGAAAATTATGGAAAAGGTTGTCTACAATCAGATTCACGATTATCTAACAAACAATGAAATTCTATCTGATTGTCAGTCGGGATTTAGGCCTTTACATTCTACTGTGAGTGCCATTCTTAACGTACGTTACAGATAAATGGTTGGATGTAATTGATAAGGGAAATATCGTTGGCTTGGTGATGATAGACTTTAAAAAAGCGTTTGATACCATCTATCATTGTATTTTATTGCAAAAATTAGAAATGTATGGATTTGATAAATTGTCTGTAGAATGGTCAAAAAATTACTTCAGCGAAAGATATCATTATTCACTCTTTTTGTCAATGATATGCCAAAGTGTGTTATCTGTTGTGAAGTCGCTCTGTATGCTGACGATACATGCTTATATACATCAACAAAAGATCCACAGGAAGCTGTACGTAATTTAAATAATGACCTAATAAGTTTATCTAATTGGTTGTCTGAAAATAAGCTGATAGTTAATCTGAAAAATGCGAGGCCATGTTCATGGGAACAGCTCAACGCCTGAATAAAATGCAACATGAATTTGATAACTCTGATATATTTATTGATGGCATAAAAATTCAACAAGTCGAATGTTGTAAATATTTGGGAGTCGTTATCGATAGGAATTTGCAGTGGAAAAATCACGTTGAATTATAAAATATATTTATCTTCTGAGAAGACTCCGACCATACATTAACCAAAATACGGCACTGTTGTTCTACAAAACCATCTTGCAAAGCCATTTTGATTACTGCAGTCCTGTTTGGGCAAATACCTGTAAAACATATCTTGGAAAATTACAAATTCTACAAAATAGAGCACTTCGTACAGTGTTAAATGTGGATTATTTGTTTCCTTCAAATGATTTGTACCGATTACTAAAACTAGACCGTATGAATGAGCGTTGGTCAAAACACCTAGCTTGTATCATGTATCGATCAATTCACAAACTCTGCCCAACCTATCTTAGCAATTTTTTTTCCTTCCATCAATCAAAATATAACACAAGATCTGGCCCACGTAAATTGAAACTTACCCAACCCAAAACGAATTACGGTAAACGATCACTTGTCTATCGAGGTTCAAAGCTGTGGAATTCACTTAGTACCATCGCTCAATCAGTAGTTTCAATCCAAGCATTTAAACGCTTCCTTCAGAGTAACCCCATCAGTGGATTTGTTTTATACGCAACAATTTTATACTTGGTTTTCTCTTTCGCCTCTCTATTCCTTGTTCCTTTCTTTCCCCTATCCTGCACATTTCTGTATTTTCTTAATGTATATATAATAATTTCTTTTGTTTGTTTTTTTGTTTGCTTGTTTATCATTGTAATCATATTTCAAATGTATTTTATCAACAATTTGTATTTTTATCTTGTGGATGGACCGCTTTGAAGACCAGCTTTTAGCTGAAAACGGTGATCCTTCCCATATGTGGAAAATAAATAAATAAATAAATAAATAAATAAATAAAAAATGCTGCCATTTCAATGGAAACGAAAAATGTATAATCAACAATATCGGAAATATTGTGTATGTGTACATGACACTTCACATTAGGTTACATTCGACAGGTTTCGTCCATGTTGCTTTACAATGAGAATGTACCGTTATAGTGCTAAAGTTCATTCTTCCATTTCGATAGGAAAGAAAAATGACTATTAATCAACGCGATATCTTACGCTGACCGGGTTCAATTTTCTTTTCATTGTCAATGAAGGGAATTTGAAATGAAATTGTATGGTTATTTGGGATCCTATTAGCCCCCCCCCCCTACACCCGCCAACATCAATCTATCTTTTCTATATCTCTTCCTTTCTCTTTTCCCTCTCCCCTCCCCTGTCTCTGTCACTGCTTCTCCAGTTCTCCTCCCTGGTGTGATGGTGTTACAGGGGTCGTTTCATCTCCTTTTCAGGACATCATTTCCTGTTCTTCCTTTTTTCTCTTTTCCCTACTTATTTGTATTTTCTGATAAATCAATAGGGTAACCCGCCCCCCCCCTACATCCCTGCATGTAACGATACATTATTTACATTCATTATTGGAATTCACGGTCGCAAAATATGCACTTTCTACATAATTTTTTAGAATGTTCTCTTACGGCCATGGTGAATAAGTATTCTGAAGTGAAATCCGTGAATATCATTTCCTGGTCGATATTATAAAATAGTTGTTATTATGCTCTGAAAAGAAGCACATTGTGGAAAGAGCACACTTCTGCTTCTTTCTCGGCCATCTAGACCGATATATTCCTTTTATTGAAATATTACTATAGTTTGGAAGTATTTTTCTTCTTTATATAGAAATGAGCTCTTCAAACTTTAAGTGCATTTCACACAATATATAATTATACTTATGTAAATCTACATTTGCCACTCCCCACCTAAGTGTAATAAATGGTTACAAGGTAGGAATGTAATTATTCCTTGAATACTGGGGCGTCTTAGGACAGCCGGGCTAAAGCCAGGGTAATAAGACTACTTTGTAGGTGTGTTGAGCATTCACTATGGAAACTTGCGCAATAAAATGTAGCTAGTATTACTATTATTATTATCATTAAAGGTATAGACCTGTTTTGGAAATGCCCGGCCCCCAAAAAAAAGAAAGAAATGGGAGCTCTTATTACCAATCATGTGAAAGAATATGTTTTGACTAATCCGTGATGGTACAAATTTTGCCGGGAAACCGCCTACTAATTGATATATTTGATAAATTATCATATTTATCCGGCCTAGATAGATATCGCGTAACGTAGTCCCATATACATCTTTCTGTGTACAGTGATTGTTACTTTACCAAGACTGGGCCAAATTTCTTATCATTTTGATGATTCCAGAACCTTGCAGTACACACCAATACTTATATGCTAGATGATCAACCTTTTCTGATCGATTCCACAACGTTTCTTTCACAAAGAAATCGCATGACCAGAACTGGTTTATACTTTTAAAGTGACTCGGTAACATTGTTGAAGATTGATGAAAAAACTGCATAATTTTTGTATGGAATGTTACTTATTATATTCCTTCTACTGTACTTACCCTCTACCATGCAAACAATCCTGAAAATTTTCAAACCACAAAGATATTTATGGTTTTCTTTGAAAGCGTCACTGTGCAACACCCTCTAACAGTAAATTCTACAAACAATTTTTGAATTTCCCAACCGTTTGTCCATGAAAATAAGACATTATAAGACAGGCTTTTAAAAATCTTTCAACACTCGAATGTCTGGAATGGTATATAGAGCCAACTCATTGCTTTGTGACGATTTATATTCACCTAAAATGTAATTATATTGTAATAATATAGCTGGGAGAATTAAGGAATCGATCAGATCAGTTTTTCCCAATTTCTATTATTAATAATGGTCTGTTTTCACTCAAACTTTCAGATTATCTTTAATTGTACATTTAGCAATGAAGTCACTACCTTATCACCATTTTGTCTCATCTGAAAAATGTTACTAAGTCCCTTTAACATTATGATGTTTATTATTTTATCGTTATTGATTTTTTTCAATTTTATTTAATTCCAATAAAAGCATACACACATACGATTCAGAAATACAGCACAGATGCAAATCATTATACATGGAATCAAGGGTACCATAAAAGACTAAGGCGGTCTTTTTTGGAGATGGTCCACTTATGAAAAAATAAGTTGACAGTGCTCGAAAGCAAGAGGAGAGTACCATATATTTAAACATTACCAAACAAACAGAAGCAAAAAATATCATCATACTATTATTATTATTATGATAATCATAATACTTGATAATCATTATAATAATAATAACAGTAATGATATTCTGTAAATCATTTTATTAATGTGAATGTATAATGTAACTTGCCTACATCCAAAGTTAAAAGAATCGTGTTAGCACACTATTACTTACTCATTATTATATTTCATAATAGGCATACTACATGTGCCAAAAATCAATCAATTTTATTTGAAATGTTTTTGTGTGTTATTATTAATGAGTAAATAAATAGAAATAATGAATAGAAAAAATAAGGAAAATGTATTACTTTGATAAAACCGCTCTTCTTCTTGCACGGGAAATAAAATGAAATACATCTCTTACGTCACCCCAACTGGAACACAATAATAGGAATTCCCAATATATACGTATATTTTCACGTTGCGCCGGCCATCTTGACAATGATGTAAAAGTTAAAAATGTATCAATACAAAGTCTTTTGCCCTTCAAAGAATTCGAGAAAACTTATAAAAAGCCTTTTTTTTAAATAAATAATTGACGTTCAGAGTAAATGCATATACATGTACTTTTTCTCAGTTTTACGCGGGTGTTCATGAAAAAATGAATCATTTGGTTGCAAACATAATACAAAAGAATTAAATGCCACGCCTTAACTCGAATACTCGAATAATACTTACTTGCTTCGACCCCTGAAATTGCAAGAATGCATACAGCCACCAGCCCCCAGTTAAACATCATTGTGACGTAGCCACGTAGGTTATAGTAATGATCCGAATTCCAGACGATCTAACGCACTTTATGGCCACTTTTTATATCAGGAAAAGACAGCCATTGAGCGATATGCACATGTATGTTATAATGTGCATGTGATAGAAAACTGCATTGTACGACACAATGGAAAATACACATTGGCGGCCTGGCTAGCGGGGAATACCCGATATTAAATTTGTCATGTGATCACTCTGTCAATGTGTAGTCTTGTTTCGAGCCTTTAATGGAACGTAGATATTATTCAAATAAATTTCGAGTATGGAAAGGGCACTTTGAAGGAATTTCAGATGCGGCACATACTAAAAATACCTCGCTGCACTATCTAAAACAGATCTTATAATACATGGACATGCAAGGCCTTTCCCCTAGCTCTACTATTCAGATAATTAACACACTTAGATTTCCCACAAACCTATGCATGTATATGTATTTTCCTCACAGCAGCCGGACATATAATTATAAATTATAATAAGTGTCTGTCCTTTTCTTTCCAATGAGCTTTACATGACTTGTCTCTCTATACATAAACATATGTTCATGGAAATAGCAGTATTAGGGAGAATAATGTTAATCGTTAATAATCTGTGATTATGACTCATTTCGTGAGGGTAGATCTGCGATAATAGCTGGCAGACATGAGTCGCTCGCAAGCGGTCGCTCCCTAATGCTCAGAGTGTGTAGATTGGCAACCGTAGATTGATATACAGGTAGAGAAAGATAGCAAAAGAGAGACGGGGAGGTGGAGAGAGAGAGAGAGAGAGACAGAGACAGTGACTGACTGACAGCCAATTGATGTAATTTGTTAAAGTGTCTGGTGAATAATAAATTCACGGTAAAAGGCTTATTATTTCTTTTTCAAATTAATAGTAATAATCCGAAAAACTAGAAAGCTGGACATATGAATCAGGCTAATGGTATAATAATGATAATAATAACAATAATGAAGATAATAATAATAATGATAATAATAATAATAATATTTATGATAATAACATAATGATAATAATAATAATTATGATAATAACATAATGATAATAATAATAATTATGATAAACACATAATGATAATGATGATAATAACTAGATTTTAATTCGTCCTTAATTGAGACAAATTAGGTGATCCATTGAGTCATAATAAAGGTATGCCAGTTCTGGGTCGTCATGGCGACGGTTGGTTTTATAAACTGTTGGTGAAAGTGAAGAAAAGGATATACATGCAAAAGAACAAAATGGCGCCTGGAAGGTCACGTGACCACTAGAAAGCGCATATCTTGAACTAATTACATTTGAAACAAAGGTACAGATCGGCTAAATCATTATTGAGTTTCAAAAATGCAAAAGAAATTTTTTTTTAAATCGAATATTGAGAGGGCGCTATATCGAAGGTTTTTTTGTTGGTCAGATTATTTGCCATGCTAAGATATATTAGTGATATGAATTTCATAACTTTCTTATTAGTTATCCGATTTTGCTCAAAATTTTTTTTTATTGGTTTGTCAGATTTTTCTGCTTCTATTGAAAGTAAGTTATTTTGGAGTGGACTTGGACTTTAAGCCAATCAGTACACTATTTAGAAAGCATAATATAAAGTATCATTTTTACGCTGATGTATTCAGCTGTTCGTTTCTGTACATCCTTCCTCAGATGCAATTGCCGATGCTAGGGGAACTTTAGAAGCCTGTATTCATGACACGATAGGCTGGATGGATTCCAACGGTCTTAAAATAAATGAAAATAAAACTGAGTTTATCATTCTGGGCTCTAAATATTCTTTACTGAGAGCTTATCATGATCATTTAGGTTTGCATGTAGGTGACAAAATTATAAAGCCAGTCCCAAAGCTTTGTAACCATGGTGTGATATTTGACAATAATATGTCATTCTTGAACATGTATCTAGCATATCAAAGTCTGTGAGATATCAACTGCGGAACCTTGGGTTCATACGAAAATCTTTGACTCAACAAGCATGTGAACAATTAATCCATGCATTAATCTCATCTAGCTTAGATTTTGTAATTCTATTCTATTTCGACTCACCATACAGCCGCAAGACAGACTGCAATCCTCCAAAATTCCAGTGCAAGACTTTTTTTTAAATCGAATATTGAGAGGGCGCTATATCGAAGGTTTTTGTTGGTCAGATTATTTGCCATGCTAAGATATATTAGTGATATGAATTTCATGTCAAAATGATATTCAACTAGAACTGATACATCCTAGTGATGGGCTCACTGTACCAATACTGCCTAGCAAAATCCTGGGAACGCCACTCTCTATAGTATGTGCACAAAAACAATGGCACTACATCAACGTAGAATCCATTGAGTCCAGTCCATAGTCTACTACAGCTCTCGCTGTGCTATGCGACAACAACCAACGTCCGAACTGGCGCCGAAAACAAGCAAAATGTCCTCAGCAGTGCAAATCATTCTCCTGGTGCCAACATTCATCCAGCTATTCTTAAGCTCAAACTGATCTGAAAACGCAGACTAACCCTAACGCTACCCGCGTGGGCTGTATTCACATGAACGGTGACTAAAACAACAAAACTTCAAGCTAGTCTAATTCCTCAGACACTCTAAAACTGGTGCAACAAACAACCGTTCACCAACAAAATCTCTCTGGCTTTATCTCATCCAAACAACAATAAATCAATCAATTATTGAACGACACAAGTTTTTAACTTCAGCTAATTGCTGTAACACCGTGTAAACTACCTGGCCAAACTCCCGAGAGGCAGCAACTCTGACACGAAAACCATGTCGCATCATCGCTGCATGACAACGAAACCACCACACCCGTGTACCCGTGTACACCGCTTCTCGAATGCACACCGAGACCGGTAACTAATTTACCGCTAGAAACTTCCAAAGGGAGCTACCAAACCATCATCTTAGCACTAAAATCTTCTCTGCTTCCACTTCCAGTCGCCATGTCCCCATGCATAAACCTTTCATGTGATACCAAAAATCTCATCGCAGAAAATTTTCCACACATTTCCTTTAAAGTTCACACTCTTTTTCAAAATCATTCACCACTCACGCCGTTTGCATGTACTTCCACATAATTGTTACGGATATGTGTTAGCTAGCACTCCATACATTTGGTAAATGATGTTGATGTTTTGAGCGAGTAGGAAAACTCGAGACTCCGGGTGCCAAATAAAATGGATGAACCACAGATTCTCGGCTGATTTCTCATCTGTTAAGTTGGTTTTTGGACCTACATACAACTGGTGGTTCATCCATTTAATTTGGAAAACAAAAATACTGAATTTGAACAATTTTCATTTTATAGCTAGCATTACAAGAAATTATACCTTCACTTTAGTATCCCCGCCCCCCCCCCCCGATGAAAAAGATATATATGTGTCTAATTTTTGCTAAAAGTGACCATTTTAACAACCAAAACATTTCCGATGGCCGTTTGACAGTATTCCTAGACTAGACACACAAATATAACGGTGTCCTTTATGATGATGATTTGAATATAATGTTCCGTTATAAAAACAATCAACAACATATAAATAAATGTAATAACATAAATGAAAACGTGGGTACATGGTACGGATGAAAAGGTCTGTCCAGTCGTGCCATTACAGCGCAACTTTTCTACCGAGGGGGCCAAAACATCATATAACTCTATGCTGGTTGAAAGCTGCACAAGTACAAGACAGCTTTTTAGAGTTGCAAATGGTCTGCTTAACAGAAGTAAACAATCTCCCCTTCCTACTTACGTAAATCTTGCAGATCGTTTTAGCAATTTCTTTGTGGAAAAAATTCAGAATGTTAGATCAGCTCTTACTAATATCGGAGGGTTTGAATTTCCTTTGATTACAGAAAAGGCACTAGATACACTATCTCCAACAACACCTGATGAGATTGAGTCAATCATAATGAGTTCACCTTCTAAATCCAGTGAACTTGACCCCATACCAACATCGCTTTTGAAACAATGTCTCCCTGCTATTGTACCATCAATTGTAACTATAATAAACACTTTGGTTTGGGGATAGTTCCTGACAGTATGAAGATTGCAGCAGTGCACCCCACCTTGAAAAAAAATCTAATTTGGACAGTGATTGTCTCCAGAACTATAGACCTATCTCAAATTTTTCATATCTGTCCAAACTCGCAGAACGAGTGGCTTTCTCACGTCTTCGCACATATCTTATTGAAAATAATTTAATTGATAATTTTCAATCTGCCTACCGCCCGCACCATAGTGTGGAAACGCTGCTTACTAATCTTGTGGACAGTATCCTCTCTGAAATGGACAAAGGTAATATTACTTTTCATGTGCTACTTGATATGTCAAGTGCTTTAGACACTATTGACCGCACAATACTTGTTTAAAGGGAGTGTAGCATGACGAGATTATGTGTCTTTCCCGTGGCCCTACTCGGGGCCAATCGGGTATAACACGACTACGGACGACGCGACCGCAGCATTCACGTGCGTGCAACATAGGCGAAACCGAAGCGTGACGAAAACTTCGGTCTGTTTCGCGAACGCTAGCGCGCGCTGACCAAGTAGAGATTAAGTCGCTGACTACCGTTAATCAAGTCCATTCGTTTACGTGCAGTTGTCCAAAAGAAGACGTAGATGGCGTTGACCAGTATTTGCCATACTACACTCCCTTTAAGAGACTACACTCTCTTGGGGTAACAGGCACTGCGTTGCAGTGGTTTTCATCATACATTTACAAAAGAACCCAGTATGTCTCTGTAAATAGTTCTCAATCTGACAAAACTTATCTCTCATATGGTGTACCACAAGGGTTTGTTCGTGGCCCTTTAATGTTTTCTGTCTACCTTAAAGGGCAAGTCCTCTAGTTATCCGATTTTGCTCAAACTTTTTGTTATTGATTTGTCAGATTTTTCTGCTTTGAAAGTAAGTTATTTTTGGAGTGGACTTGGAATTTAAGCCAATCAGTACAATAATTAGAAAGCATAATATAAAGTATCATTTTTACACTGATGACATTCAGCTGTTCGTTTCTGTACATCCTTCCTTAGATGCAATTGCCGATGCTAGGAGAACTTTAGAAGCCTGTATTCATGACATGAAAGGCTGGATGGATTCCAACGCTCTTAAAATAAATGAAAATAAAACTGAGTTTATCATTCTGGGCTATAAGAATTCTTTACTGAGAGCTAATCATGATCATTTAGGTTTGCATGTAGGTGGCAAAATTATAAAGCCAGCCTCAAAGGTTCGTAACCATGGTGTGATATTTGACATTATAAGCCTCACTTTAGAAATCTAGCCATCTGATTGGTCGAAATTGGAGTCGTGATTTCAAGCCATGCCCCACTCACAGGGAATCGCAATAGCCCACAGGGAATAGTTATAAATTTGTACCCTCATCCTCATCCTCCTGCGATCCCCATTGGTTTACGTGTTAATTAACTTAGTTTGTGCGGAGCGCGGCATTCCATACATTTTTTGTGCTATTAATTTGGTTGCTACAAACACAGCGTAGACGACCGCCGATCTCGATTGTAGCTAGGTCTAGATCTACATAATAATAATAATAATAACAACAACGTTTCTTATAAAGCGCTTACCACCGAAGTCTCTAAGCGCTATAACAAACAGAATAGACTGATAAACAATTACATATTAAACAAAACAAAAAAGTGCAAATAAACCTACAAATTACAATACATATGAAATACACATCAATGTGAACAGAGTAAGTTAACCATTAAAAGCAATTTTGAATAAATGTGTCTTAAGAGAAGTTTTGAATTGGTTAACAGTTTGACAGTTTTTTACATTTAAAGGTAGTTTGTTCCAAAGTTCAGCAGAAGCTTTGGAAAAGAGCGATGGCCATAAGAAAGAGTTGATACAGAAGTAGACATAAGGTTTAATTGAGAAGATGACCGAAGATTACGTGAGGGTTTATATTCATGGATTAGTTCTTGCAGATAAATTGGTGCCAATTCATGAATGCATTTATAAGTTAAAACCAAGATTTTGTACATAATGCGGTACGTCACCGGCAACCAATGCAATTTACGTAGTACTGGAGTTATGTGTTCACAAGAACGTGTGTGTGTTACAAGCCTGGCAGCAGAGTTTTGGATTCTCTGGAGTTTTGCTATGTGCGAGTCCGGAAGACCATAAAGAAGGCTATTACATTGATCAAGACGGCATGTAATAAATGCATGTATAAGCGTTTCATTAGATTTTTTATCAAGAAAATTTCTAATACGACCTATCTTGTACAAGGCATATGAAGCTGAGCGACAAATATTTTTTATATATTCATCCATCCTAAGATCATTTTCAAAGATGACACCTAGGTTACGTGCACTTTTTACAGGTTGTATGGGAACATTAGCAATTTCGACAGATGGTAAATGGTTGGACTTTCTGAATCGAGATGTTACATGAATAACCTCAGTTTTATCCTCATTTAACTTCAAATCATTAGCAGTGGACCAAGCTTTGATATCATTTATACATCTTTCAAGTTTGGTAATGACAGAATGGTCGGAATCACGTTTCAAAACAACATATACTTGGGTGTCATCTGCATACATCATTCGGCCTAAACCATGCGCTTCAATGATATCTTCAAGTGGTGCAGTGTACAAAGTAAATGACAAAGGGCCGATTACAGATCCCTGAGGAACACCTTCAAGTGGTACATGAGGTTTGGATAAAGAGTCATTAATGACAATAGATTGAGAACGATTCATAAAATATGTGTTAAACCAATTCAAGGCAGTACCTGATACACCATATCTATTCCGTAAGCGATCAAGAAAAATATTATGACTGATAGTATCGAAAGCCGCAGAATAGTCTAAAAGTATCAAAACAGCTTCATCACCTTGGTCCACAGCTAACAACAAATCATTATATACACGTAAAAGAGCAGTTTTAACGCTATGACAAGATCTATATACAGATTGCATTTTACTACACAAATTATTTGATGATAGATAGCCCTGAATTTGAGAAGCACAAGCACGTTCAATTGTTTTAGCAAGAAACTTAAGGTTGGCAACAGGCCGATAGTTTTTCAAAATTTCACAATCCAAATTTGGTTTCTTCAAAAGAGGAGTGATTTGTGCCGATTTCAAAACATCGGGAAAATGACCACTTTGAATAGACATGTTTATAATTTTGGTAATGAATGGTAAAAGCTCATCTTAACATTTCTTAAGCAACCATGTCGGCATTGGATCGAGACTACATGAAGTAGATGGAGATTTCATTATTATGACTCTGACAGTATCCTTTGATACTGGTGATAATTCAGGAAATGAAGAATTGCATGAATCAAGCATGGATATGGAAACATCCGTTTTTGATGAATCTTTAAGAACATTCTTGATACTCCGAATTTTGTCGGTAAAAAAGTCAGAAAAACGTTCAGCAAGTGAAAGATCAGAATCGTCAGAAGGTAACACCTTGGATACTTTTGGTGTGCACAATTTGTTGACTTTTTGAAATAGCTGCTTTGAATTACAGCCTTCAAATTGCTTTGAATGATGGTTTTGTTTAGATTGACGAGATGACGCCCCTTTGGAAATATAAAGATAACCCTGCTCTTTCATATGACACCTCATTTTTTGAGTATCACCTTCAGGATCACAAGCAATAAAGGTTGGAATCTCGATTTGGAAATTTATTTCATTGACCAATTTGGCATGATCGCGCAATGCACGTATAGACTGCATAGGGATATGCGTGCAATCTCAATGGCCAACTAAGCTACCCAGTGCAAGTCTATCAACATAGAACCTCGATACCGTAAACAAACTTGATTACCATGATTGACCAGTAAGTCGCCCAAAATTGTATTCTATGACCCTGTTTTCAGTATATAAAAGTTATAATGACTGCTTTAATATTCGAGGCATAGTTGTTGTTTTTTGGCTCTCGGGGAGGTTACATCGTGCTATCACCCCTCGGCACGCCTCGGGGTGATGGCACGATGTAACCTCCCCTTGAGCAACAAAAACAACTATGCCTCTCATAGCAGTCATTATTACTATAATAATATGTCATTATTGAACATGTATCTAGCATATCAAAGTCTGTGAGATATCAACTGCGGAACCTTGGGTTCATACGAAAATCTTTGACTCAACAAACATGTGAACAATTAATCCATGCATTAATCTCATCTCGCTTAGATTTTTGTAATTCCATTCTATTTGGACTCACCAAACAGCAGCAAGACAGACTGCAATCCCTCCAAAATTCCAGTGCAAGACTTTTTACTTTCACACCAAGAATGTCCTCTATTACGCCTATATTACGCTCTCTTCGCTGGCTACCTGTCCAGAAAAGGGTCCACTTCAAAATAATGTTACTTGTTTATCGGGCCCTCCATGGAATTTTGCCACAATATATTAAAGACTCACTACACCCCTATAATCCAACTCGTACCTTAAGATCTGGAAGTGATAATTTGCTGCAAATTCCCCGTACCCATCATTCATGGGGAGACAATGCTTTTTCGCATGCAGCAGCCAAATTATGGAATAAGCTTCCCCCATCACTTCGCTGTATTGCAACATAAGACTTACCTATTCCATCTGTAACCCAGTATTTCGTTAAGTTTTACAAGTTTATTTTACTAAATCCATTATTTAATATTTTATTTGTATATATACATCTTAACTTAATTAGTTATCACCCTTTAGTCTCATTGGCTGCCCGTGTAAGGCCTGGTGGCCTCGGATGCTAGAGCTCCTGTGAATCATGTGCTGATTGGGCTAGTCCCTCGAATTGTCAGTGAGCGGAGCAGCTGGAGGGTACCGGGCCCCACCGGGCGGAGCTGAGGATTGAATTGGGTGATACAAATGTTGCAAAGTTGTTTTTGAGTTTCTGATGGTATAACTCTATTATCAAATAAACATTTACTTTACTTGTATTAAAGAGAACTGTTGTGGGCTAGCGCCATGAGCGTCCCTGGACGGTGTGTGCGCTCTATAAGTTTACATATGATGATATGGCAAATAAAGGTAAAACTTGGGCAAACAAAGTTACTGAATTTGAACAATTATTATTTTACAGCTAGCATTACAAGACATGATACATTAATTTTTCATATTCCATCCCACCCCGAAAAAAAAATTATGTCTAATTTTGTTGGTAAGTGGCCATTAAAACAAACTTGTTATTCCGAATGCTATTGGACAGTATTCTTAGACATGACACACAAATACAACGGTGTCCTTTATGATGATGATTTGAAAAAAGAGTTAGATGCAAAGTTTCATCAATGAAAAAGATGAAGCTAATTTTAGTCTTGGTAAAACGAGGAATATGATGATGATGATGATGATAAAGTTGATGATGATGAGGAGGAGGAGGATAATTACAATAATGCTAAGATGACAACATAAATGTGGTGATGGTGGTGATAATGATGATGATTGAGATGACAATGATAAGATGATGATGATTATGATGATGATGATAATGATAACAGTTATGATGATGATTTTGATTAAGATGATGATGGTGATTATGATGATGATGATGAGAAGAAGGAGGAGGAGGTGACGTTAATTACGATATAATGCTAAGATGACAATGAAAATGGTGACGGTGGTGGTGATAGTGATAATTGAGATGACAATGATGAGATGATGATTATGATGATGATGATGATACTGATGATGGTGATGATGATGATGATGAGGAGGTGGTGGTGATACTGACGATATAATGCTAAGATGACAATGAAATTGGTGACGGCGGTGGTGATATTTTTTGCACTGTTAACATAACAACGCTCTTTGGGTATTTAGAGGCAAACCATCCCCCTCCCCATTCACTCTCTATCTCTCTCTCTCTCTCTTTCTCTCTCCCCTCACTCTCTCTCTCTCTACCTCTCTCTCTCCCTCTCTCTTAAGAAAACCCACACAAGTAAGCTTCAACTGACCATACCTTATTTAAGGCGCTGGAATCGGACATGACATAATTTGTAAAAAGAAAACTAAAATCAGGAAAACAAAAATCCATTTACAAGTCTAACCTGTGTTGATATTTCTATACCCATCGACGTCACTGACTGGGGAGATGTAGATTGTCAAATCTCCTCCCCCTCCCTCCCTCTCATTCCAATTTTTCTAACGTTTCCAGAGAACGGAAGACTGTCGAAAGAGAGGCTATAAACACGATAGAGGGAGATTGGTTCAATAGATGTATTCCTTTTAATAGCAATTGTAGGCTACTAGTCTATAGGCTACACATAATTATTATACTGTTCAATTAAATTACAATTTTGCACAATTTTATGTATAAGCACTGATTCATCCTATTGGATTATATACAAAAAAGCATAACATAACATTCTTTAAAAAAATAGAATACATACACATGTTTATATACATGATTATAATAATGAAATCATCTCAACATTCCCACTCTAATTTTTGTTAATCATATTCATGCATCATTGTTTATTTTTACAAACAAATCGTGAATCGGGGGTAAAGACAAGAACATATGACATGCTCGCAAGATAAAGATGGGATATTGCACAAATTCTCACTTTTTTTAAACATAAAAGAGAAGAATTTATTGACCGTATTTGATGAGATATTCAAAGGATCATCGCAAGTTCATTCCTTTTGTGAAGAGAATGGTGAGTTCTGACAAAGGAATACGTTAAGTTATGAGCGTTCTCATTCTTTTCAAATCGATTTGAAAGAATAAAACATGTCCCCTGAAATGGATTGCTCTTCAAATTCCCTCACATTCGAAATACGATGAGTAAAAGCCAAGAGGCTTGGACCAAACAATCACACCACATATGAGTGTAGAAAAGGCACCTTTCTGTGTGCACATGACCTTCAGCATGCTTGGCAAGATTGAGGCACTTTTTAATCATTTTGATAATTAAAAAAAATCCTCAATATATACACCTATTCGTGGGAACTATATTTTCATTCATTCATTTAATTTATTTCACTGGCAGCAGAAAAATAGAACAGAGGAATTTTGAAATGACAAGATACAGCATACAAGAAAATAACATAAAAATACTATAAACAGATTCATGTATGCTGGAGTAGGTAGCAGCTCCCCCAACAACAACAAATATGTATTTTCATTCATTCATTTATTTCATTTCACTGGCAGCAGAAAAATACAACAGAGGAATGTTGAAATGACAAGATACAGCAAACAAGAAAATAACATAGAAATATTATTTACAGATTCATGTATGCTGGAGTAGGTAGCCCCCAAAAAAAGGGGGCTCTTGTAATCTTTAAAATGCTGAGCCAGAAATGTTAATATATTTAATATAATTAATCATACATGTTATTTAAAGTTACAACATCGCATTACACAAACTATACTATTTACAAACACAACTAAACTGACCGATGGTTTATCAATAGAATAGATATGTAGGGTTATCATCTGATTGCTTAGGATAATCAGTCTTTCCCAATATACCAGTTTAAAAACATATTCAAATTGATGTTTCTTTCCTGGGGACCTAGTGACGAAATATTCAATGAAACATGTTATTAATGAATGAACTACAATACTTGGAATCCAGTCTGCAAACACTGCTTGTCGCTATGTTGGGCGAACCTCGGGCAATCTTTCAGGTTGTCAAGAATAACGTTTGTTTAATGAGTATGCATACAATTTGAATATGTTAGTAAACTGTTCTATCGCTTTCAAATAGCTACTGTCATAGCCTATTAAACCGCATGACCAGTACTCCACCTTATCTTAAATGGAAACCGCGTCAAGTTAAGTATTAGTATGCCGTGCAGATACAATATATTGCTAGATTACAAAAGACTAAAGTTCTAATTTTGAGTGTGAAATGAAAGACATCCAAAAACTTGCTCGAACATACTGAACGACACACACACACACGCACGCACGCACCCGCATACATACACGCACACACACGTGTAATTATAATTATGTAAATGATTTTGTTTTAAATTGTACACTTGTTTTTAAAATGCAATGTATATCCATGTGCAACTCAGTATATCTTACTGCGATGCATGATTGAATAAATACCATACCATACCATACCATACCACACACACATTTATATACAGGATAAGATGAATAAAAAGAAGGAGAAGATTATTTAGATAATTAGACTAAAAGCACTTTTAAAACAGAATTTATATATGGGGCGTTTGTCTTGCCTCTTTTTATGAAATGATTGTGCCAATGTTATTTATTCATGATGGATAAAGTTTATATCTTCTCAGAACTATATCGACCAATCTCTATGACTCTTTATATTGAACAATACAGTTTTGAGAAAATATGGACTTTATCTATGAAGAATAAATGTATTTTTACAATCTATTATTATGAAAAAATATTAAGACAGTTAATTCCAACTTTAAAAGCAACAGTGTATATACATAAACAGCGAAACCTGTCTATAAAGACCACCCAACGGAGACAAGAAATGTCTTTATAGGCAGGGGGTCTTTAAGTACAGGTTCCTTTAGTACATGTTTCAATGAGAAACCGTTTTCAAGGAAAACAAAAATGTGGTCTTTCCAGACAGGTGGTCACTAAGGCAGGTTTGACTGTGTATACATATATATATATTTATGTTTATTTGTGTTTAAGCGGAGTTGACTTCATATACATGTATAAATATATATGTCGACAGGTACTTTTGATTATCAGAACTGCATGTACAATGTACTAGGTTGCTATTGATCTATTGACTAATGTGATTAGGATAAAGATCTAAAATATAAAACAATGAAGGATATATATACAATAAAACGTCTTTCACATGAGAAACACTGATACATTGATATTGACAAAGCGATTGTCAAAATACCTATAGCAAGTCTCCATTTTCCACTCATTTAAAATGCTCATGATGAAATATTCATTCATCTCTTAAAATAATTTGTTGGTGAGTTTAGGTTTCATGCTTTTACAGCTCCAAGTACTAAATCGTAATAAAACAAAATAGTTTCGTACCCTTGTACGTACTCTATCATTTGCTAATGCTTTTCAGCCCAGATGTTATTTGTCGTGTCAGCTAAGATATTTGTGACACATTCTGTTACATTAATACCATGACTCGCCTTTAAAAACCGAGTCATTATACATCGTCAATCATCTTAATAATTAAATGCGGCTTATAAATTAGCAACAACAACATGATCTCAACATATTTTGACACCTTCGTAATATTTCTAAAGAATATTTCTTTAAGCTAAAATGCTCAATATATAAACTTTAATCAAATGACTACCAGTCTTGGGAAAAAGGTTTTAGCCACGCTGATATCTTGGTTCAGCAATCCATATTTGTTGAACTCTGGGCCCCGTCTTATAAAGAGTTGCGATTGATCCAAATATTCGCATTCACCTATCTCTCATGTACACAGTTGCGATTGGTTTACAAAAGTTGCGATTAATATCAACTATTTATAAGACGGGCCCTGTTCAACCTATTGGCGTCTTATGCATGTCCTTTAAATGGCACACAAGTGCATGTACTTTCAGTTAAGATGCGATTAAAAACTACCTCAAGAAAACTAACCCAAGTCCTAAGTTGATTGGCAGCATGTATAGTCTGTAGGTGCAGACTCTATTTGACACTTAACACACGATTTTATCAAGCCTTGAGACAAGCCTAACTCTGTCAGTCTTTAGCTGTCTCAGGGAGCATGCAAAGATAGTGCAGTAGACTGTG
This sequence comes from Mesocentrotus franciscanus, assembly GCA_037976565.1. NCBI lineage: Eukaryota > Metazoa > Echinodermata > Echinoidea > Camarodonta > Strongylocentrotidae > Mesocentrotus > Mesocentrotus franciscanus. The sequence continues at coordinate 41,295,759 of CP137667.1, read as the reverse complement.
GTGTTTTAATCATGTTGATAAACAGACTTACAGTTGAGTCCCTCTATTACGTACTACGACTCACAAGGGTTTGTGCCTGTAGACTGTATAGTCAACTCGAGATTTCATTTTTTGAATAACTTTTCATGCAAAATGTGTCTTGGTTACGCCTGAAGGAGAGTAACAATGCTTCCACGTGCAGGGCCGAAATATTTACTTGCGAATAAAACTAACGATATGCTGTAGTAGCACATGACATCATACATGTACGTCTTGATCCATAAATCAGTTGTTGTAATCATTTCTTCTTTCCGAATAATCCGAACAAGCCTTTTGGCCCGGCAGTGCTGGCCGGGCCGCGTAATTTTTTTTTACACGCTAGCCTGGCCATTTCTGTGATAAATACCATAGAAGCGACTAATATTAGAGTCTAGCAGCCTACATGCGTGCATTATACCATGGACCTAGTAAGGTCCATGATATACATGTAGAACATGCATGGCAATCATCAGATGAAGACTTAGGTGGCCCTTGTAAATGAGACGGCCATCGCAGCCATCGGGCGATGGAATTCAAGAACTTAATTTAATTTAATTTAGGAGCTTTACATTAATCTTGATCTAAGGACACACGAACGAACGAACGATCAGCTAATAAAGCGGGCCACCTAAGTCTTCATCTGATGATTGCCATGCATGTTCTACATGTATAATCATGGACCTTACTAGGTCCATGGTATAATGCACGCATGTAGGCTGCTAGACTCTAATATTAGTCGCTTCTATGGTATTTATCACAGAAATGGCCAGGCTAGCGTGTAAAAAAAAATTACGCGGCCGGGCCAGCCACATCAATCTCCAGGACGTTGGAGGTTCCATTGCCTTGCTTATCTCTCACGATCAGATTCTCGTCGGCACACTCTAACATGGTCTCAAGCATTCTGAGGAGCTCCAGACGTTTTTCGTAGCAAGGTTCTGTAGGTTTCTCCGTGAAATTCTCGATGAAATAGAGCTTTTGATCCAGGGCTCCCATGCCGGTGGCTTGGGTTTGATAGTGTCCATCCGATCGCCGACTTTATCGCGATGGGTGAACACTATGGCTGGGTGAGAGCCTATATGCAAACGAACCATTGTGGAAACAATAATAATAATTTTGATATCAACAATACCTTTTTACCAAGAGAATCCTCGTTAGCAGCATTGCTGCCCTTCCTGAAGACCTTGTAATCATTATTACCCTAGCAATGGCCTATTTACACCTGGATGATGAGTGGCTAATGTGGATGAATGTCTTTCCGAATTAAGGACCTAAGTGCTGGGCTGGGATTCGAACCCTCAACTATAGGAATGAAAGTCAAGTAAATAAACCACGACACCTCCAAAATAAGAGACGTTGTCGGGGTGTGTTTATAAGTCAATTAACACTAATAAAATCTGAACGATTTAAATTCAGTTCAAGTAGAGAAGTCGTAAAGCTCAAATCAAACGAGGCATACACATAGAGAAAATACAAAATCAAACTAATTTCGTGATAAACAAAATGTACAAACGACATAATTACCAAATTCGCCACGAATCGCCTTTACAAAGTCTGGCAGAAACTTGTCCAGTGCGTTAACCGGCTGCCTGGCACTGCAAGATAAGGATTAAAAAAAATTGACGATCATGATAATTAGAAAGACTTCGCACATACAAAACTTGGTAGGATTGGAGTATAGGAATATGAATGAATTAAGAAATTCATGATTTCTATAAAAGCAAAGAAGTAATATTCAACTGTCAAGAAATTTGCTTGAGGATATCATTTTCCTGTTGATCTTGTAATGTGAACTAAGTTTCCGTTACCAATGCTTCACATGAACGTTACACGTTCAATGATACTTTGCATCGCATGGGCTACATGCAGTGGTCTACGGGATCCGCATGCCGCAGTTCACAGCCATACAGAGCAGAAAGATATATGGCTCCGTATTGCATTCTATTTATATTTCAGAAATATTTCATAAACACAACCCAACCACATATTTTTTTCTTTCTACGTATCTCGAAATTGTATTGGATGGTTTTCTTTGATTTCCAATACCAATGAGGTAATGAGATGTTACTCGAAAACCAGGATAGGAAAATCGACGGTTCCTTCCAAAAGTTTGCTTTGGCCGCCTGAAAAAAAGAAGACAAAGTACATTGTATACACATTAGTGGATGTTATTGTCAATGATAATTTCCTCCAGGGTGTAGTTGTCCGGATACGTATGAGAGTATTTTTTAATATTTTTTTACAGACGCGTATCAATCAGAAATGATTATTTGCGTCCGGGACAGACCGTTAAAGTCACCATCCGAAAAACGTGTTTCAGTTTCGGACCTGGGTCCGATCAGAGTCAGTTTGTAGGCGAGGACAGAGAGGCTGACCGTACTATAGACCTTAATGCTAGACCAACTCACAACTCATTTTATGAGAGAGGTTTGACGCCTAAAAAACGATCTCTGAAATGGATAGTGCGGCCCGACTCGAACGCTCGGCGGTAAGCTATTTCAAGGACTTTTCCTCAAAGTTCCAGTTTACAACCTGATCTGACGAGCTCGTCACACCAGCCATGCAAGCGGCTCCTAAGCCTCCTACATTAGAGAGTTAAAACACTACAGTTATCGTACTAAACAATACCATTTAAATACAGTGTAGGTGTATCAACACCATAACAAGGAGCCGCTTGATTGAACCAGCTTCTTCTTCTTCTACTCCTCCTTCTCCTTCTTCTCTCCTTCTTTTACTTCTCCTTTTATCCTTCTGTTATTATTTCCCTCGTTCTTCTTTCTCTATTTCTTTCTTTTTCTTTTTTCCTCTCCTCTCTCACTACTTCTTTTACTCCTTCTTCAAAGTTTACTCGAAGTTTTAAACAACGAAATGTTATGGTTACCACACAAACTACAAACAATCTGTTGTGCTTACTAGGAGTAATATGCCGTAAAATTCGCGGTTTCACCTTTAGTTACATCGACTGTCTACCTGACTTCTACTTTAGAACTTCAAGCAATAATTTGTGTGCAACGTGTGGTCGTTGTTTGAGGACGTTCCTGAGTAATGTTTACGCGCACCTTAGCTGCTCATGGGCAGCTGGTTATGTATTCACCATGCACGAACATTACTGCGGAACGTCAAGCTTCGAAGTTTCGCAAGCTCAAAGTTTAAAAACTAGTACGGTCCCTAGCAAACAAGTAAGTACTCACGAATCTGGTTCATAATGTCTTTGATGCAGGAGACATCTAGATCCTTCAGTCCCCGGTTATCAACTATCGATATATGGTCGGTGAGGGCAAACTTCTTTGGGATGACGGTTACGCCCCCTATGGAGTGAGATTGGGCCACTTCTACTGCGCCGAATTTACCTTAAAGTGTAACGATCACACACATACACTCAAAATAAATCGTTTCTTATATTGGTAGTTCCATGTCGTAATTCTTTTCAAAATATGAGCGTCAAATGTCACTCCTGTAGAGAAATTCTGCAAGTTGAAATAAACTCTAAATATAAGATTCATACAGATTGATCAATACAGTTCTGAGAAGAAGAAGAAAAAAATATCCATCGAGAGTAAATCAAATTGTCACAATTTATTTTATGAAAAGAGGTGGAGAAGAATTATTCCAAAGTTTTGGGCAAAGGTGAGTGTAGGTCAAGTTCTTACCTTTGAGAGAATATTTGAGGGATCGTACGAGGGAGGACTTCCCAGCATGTGTCACGCCGAACACGCCCAATCGGGTCACATTCGGGAAAGTTCGGCCTTCCTTTTCCTCCAGCCCAGAAAAGGACCCCGGTTTGTAATCTTTGATTTTCTCGGCTAACTCTTCGAATTCGACTAGTGGTGCAAAAAGAAAGGAGGAACACTTTAGAAATTTGTTTTATAAAAATGACCCAATATGAATGTATTCATGTGTCCGCTCAACTAAATTCTTGTCCAGATAAGATGAAAAACCGTCATTTTTTTTAAATGAATGGAAAATGCGCGAAACAGAGTTTCTGCAAGCAGGCGCGGATCCAGGATTTCTGGGGGAGAGGGCCCAAATGTGAAATTATGCGAGCCAAATATATGTACGTAATGGTGACCAGCAGTGGCGTAATGAGCAAAAATGTTTTTTTTTTTTTTTTTTTTTTTGGGGGCAGACAAAAATTCCGCATCACCCCACTCTTACATGCAGTGGGTGGGGGAGGCTAAAGTATTTACGATTAGGTAAAGCGTAGCGCAAATTGGCGTGGGGTCTAGGGGCAAAGCCCGGGATTAATCGCAACTGATCTCCCCTTCTTTTCACCCTCTTCTATCTTCTTCCTCTTTTTTGTTCCCTTTTAGCTCTCCTCTTTCCCTTTCCCTTCCTTCTATTTTTTTTTGGCGGGGCAGGGGAGAGGCAAGGGCCTTTGGCCTCCGTTCCACAACTTGTTGGCGGGAAAATTGCAACTGATATCCCCCTTCTTTTTTTTCTTCTTCCTCTCCTTTATCTCCTCTTTGCCTTTTTTCTTTGCCTTTCCTTCCTTCTCTCTTATTTTTTTGATGGGGAGGTAACAGCCTTGGAGGCAAGGACCTTTCGGCCCCCACCCCCGATCTCCTTCTTTTCCCCCTTTTTCTTTTCTTCTTCCTGTTCTTTCTTTCCCTTTCTCTCCTCTTTCCCTTTCCCCTCTTTCTCTCTCTCTCTCTCTCTCTTTTGTGGGGGTAAGGCCCGCTCGGCCTCCCCCCTGGATCCGCGCCTGCCTGCAAGTATTCACGGAGCTATGTGTCATAACATAGAGAAATGTGAAGTGTATTGCACTTACGTCACCATAGCAAAATAAAACCGTTGCTGTTTACCATCCCACGTGTAAACGCTTCCATGCCCAACTTAAGTTATGTTTTGCCTAATCACAGTCAAATTTAACTACGATACAGATGGAATATGAATCATCCAATTAATTTGGGCCTGCAATTGCCTCAAAACTTGTAGGGCACAAACATGAGCAGCTCCTATTAAAATCCTACGATGAAAATTATTATTTGCATCAAGTTTGTAACTGGTTATAATAATTAGATAATCACATTCAGACGTGATCTCATTATAGGCTTTCAAAATCGTAACTTATAACGGAACGCTCTTTTTTCCTTAATGATTTATTTTTATTGTCATATTCTTACTTTGAAATGGCGACAGAGGCTCCTTTTCAAGATCCCTCTTCTCCTTCTCCTTCTTCTCCTCCTCCTTCTTTCCTGGATGACGTCATAAAAGAAAGATCATGTTGTAAATTACAACTGTGTATTTTGGTTTTGCTCGCATTTGTTGTACCTCACCTAAGTACATATCTTCTGTTTTAAATGTTTAAACAAATTAGGTAGTTAACCCTTCTTTTTCTTCTCCTCCTCCTCTTCCTTCTTCTTCTTGTTTCTTCTCCTTCTCCTTTCCTTCTTCTTCTTCTTCTTACTCTCCTAGTTTTCTTCTTTTTCTCCTCCTTTTGATCAAACTTTTCAATGACAAATAATTGAATTGTAGGTTGAAGTACTAAACATCAACTTGACAAAATATCTAAATTGTATGGAAAAGATTTGGTAAGGAATTCAACGATGCATGCATATATAACTTGAGAGAATGAATCAACCCCCTTCTAACCCTCACCCAATGATGTCATAATAGCTTACGTCTAGACTGCGTGTGACTCAAATTGAAGTCAAATTTCTATTTTCCGTGGACAAATAAGATTTAAGTCTTCAATATTAAATCTTAAATAATTTACTTACTTCTCCAAAAATAATAGACGATGCCAAGGACAATTGCTATGACGATGAGAACAGATATAGCAATTCCAGCTTTCTCTCCACCTGAAAGACCTGAAAGGTAAAATAAGAATACATTAAGAAGATAACATTTATCAATCTTAATAATGAATGTAGAATGTAGTGATGTCAGTGACTACACAAACGAGTTTGACTTGTCGAAATTCAGTTGGTTGGAACCCCATATGAACATGATGGAAACATAATCAATTCATTTTATTCTGACAGGCCTCCATGTATGCATCCCCCTTCTATCAACATCCTTATTAATAGTGATAGTGATAGTGATAGTGCCCAATTGGTTACACTTTGGTTGGTTACACATGCCATGTATCTGGCATCTTTAATTTGGTAAGGTTTCACTATGCCTTGCCATTTAAAATGAAAAACGACGAACTCACAACAAAATAAATTATTTCCAGTTACTTTATTATCACACAAATTTTAGGTTCGTTTAGATATGACGCGGTAAATCGCCGCAAAAACGATCGCGTTTTTAAACAGTTTTTTTAACGCGTTCATGAATGGCATTTGAGCGCAACAAAGGTCCTACGCGTATTCACACAGCTCTATATATGTTATAAGATACATAAAAATAAAACGTATACGCTTTACGTCATCATTCACCAACAAAAAAGGGCCGCGGTTTACCGCTTCATAATTATCTGAAAAAGGCTTCAGATTGACATACTTCGATATTCGACAGTCACCTCCAACGTTGACGTCCCGTTGACACTATCACCATTGGCTATACAAAGAAAGGGCTTTCCAATCTCTGCCTTCTTTACCTACATGATTGTAACACCATTTGAAGAAAAACAAAGGTAAAATAAGTGTGATCAAATGACATTTTGTCATAACACGAGCACTTTAAATATGGTAATTTTTTTTGTTAAAGATAACCTTAAGTGCACTACCTATTAAGTAGTAGTAGTAGTAGTATAGTAGTAGTAGTAGTAGTAGTAGTAGTAGTAGTAGTAGTAGTAGTAGTAGTAGTAGTAGTAGTGGAAGTAGTAGTAGTAGCAGTAGAAGTAGAGGGAGTAGATGTAGTAGTAGTAGTAGTAGTGGTAGTAGTGGTAGTAGCGGTAGTAGTAGTAGTAATAGTATACAAATATACACTGTCTTGAGAGGTTCTGGTTAAAACTATGCGCAAGAGGTGACTCCAATAGTACTATTTGCTGAGGGCCGTAGCCCCGAAGCAAATGGTACTTTTGGAGTCACCGAGGCCCATAGTTTAAACCAGTACCTCGAAAAGAAGGCATGGTATATTTCTTTTATATCCTGCATCAAAAATTTATCTTAACAAAACAAAAACAAAACAAAAACAAAACAAAAACAAAACAAACTAAAAATATTACAATTTTGGGAAAAATTTGAAAAATTACAATTTTTATTAAAAAAGAATGAAAAATAAAATAAATTATTAGATTTTAAAAAATCTAATACTTAAATAACATTTTCAAATTGGAAAAAAAATTGTAGAAAAAGAATTCAAACCCCAAATAGTACTCTCATATAGTACTTCTACTCCCAAATAGTACTCCCAAAGAGTACTTTTTCAGAGCACCATTAAAATAGTTGAAATATTTCTGGTCACGTGACGAGCTCTCAACCAATCAAAAACCAATAAATTTTGGATGCAGGATATAATAAACAAATATACCATGCACTGAGAGGCTCTAGTTGAAATTATGGATCGAGGTGGCAGGAATAGCACTATTTTCTGAGGGGCTACGCCCCCTCAGAAAATGGTGCTATTTCTGTCGCCGAGGAATCCATAATTTCACTAGTGGCTTGAAGTAGTGCATGATATATTTGTTTTATATTTTTCAAACCAACCTTCATAGAAATAATGATAATAGTAATAATAATACTAATGTTTACTGTCACTGAAGTAGTGTAGAGTGAAGTGAGAGCAGCGCAGACGACAGTACCGCGACCGCGACCGATAGCACATTGATCTTGACCGATCGCATATATATGACGTCATCCATGTTATAGTGCCATGGTATAGTGCACTATACCATGGATGACGTCACGGGTGCATCATAGCAATGTTATGTTTGGTCACATGATACTAAGTTGACAAATCACTGAACAGGGTTTCATTGATCAAAAATATAATACTTAGTAGTGATAGTAGTAGTAATATAGTATAGTAGTAATAGTAGTATTGGTGGTAGTAGTAGAAGTATAGCCGTACAGTAGTAGTAGCAGTAGTAGTAGTAGTAGTAGTTATAGTGGTAGTGGTAGTAGTGGTTGTTGTAGTAGTAGAAGTAGTAGTAGTAGTGGTAGTAGCGGTAGTAGTAGTAGTAGTAGTAATAGTAGTGATAGCAGTAGTAGTAGTAGTCGTGGTGGTAGTATAGTAGTAGTAGTATTAGTAGTAGTAGTAGTAGTAATAGTAGTAGTAGTATAGAAGTAGTAGTAGTATATTATCATATATCATATCATCATAATGATTACAAACCATTATATTTCACCCACCCGGAGTTCGCTGGTAACGTTAAATAGTCCATCCTTATCAGGACCTGTGACTGTGACCTGTCTTTTGTGGTCCTATTCACGCCATTTCGAGTCCAGTAGAGAGAAACGACCGGATTGACCTGGTCCACTCTGCACGTTAAGTTGACTCCTTCATTGTCGACTCCTCGTACTTCATGGACGCACTCATCAGACCTGGTCTTCTTGCAGTCGCGCACGACTGGGTAAAGTGGGTTCGCGAGGGCTGGTCATGGATATGAAATTTTGAAGAAGAAAACAATTATTAACCAGGGCCCCTGTTCCATAAAACTATTCATGGATAGTAATTTTCAAAATTCTACAACAAATCTGCTCATTTAGCCCACCAAATACAAGGATTCCATTAGCTTATCTTCGTTTTATGCCGAAAAGCATCGAGAGAGAAGGAGAGAGAAGGAGAAAGAGAGAGAGAGAGAGGGGGGAGAGAAAGAGAGAAAGAAAGAGAAAGGGAGAGAAAAGGACGGATGAGACTTCGGTAGTTTCAGATTTTCCCTAATCCTCTAAGTTTGATAAAATGTTGTAGCTCCAAAATGAAAACCAATATAGATTCTATATGGAACAGAATCACCTGGTTAGTGATGTTTCAGAAGACTTCTCCGTCGCCAATATAAGTTATGTTCACACGAGACCACTGTTGTTTTAAACTTTAGGTTTGCGATACCTCGAAGTTATAAACAATATCATTATCCACCAACATCGACAGTGTTCACACGGGGTCGAAACATCGAGTATTCAAAGTTTTGAACGATTAGAAGGGCAGGCAGTCATTTTAACAACAAGCTAGTTTCAATCCGGAAGTTAATTGCGCCCGCATGGCACATAACTTCGAGTGAGGAGCACCCCACCCCACGACTTGATTAATATACAAGTCATGGTTTAGTTATCAATGCTAGAATGCCTTAGAATCGCTCGTGGTTTATAACTTTGAGTAAACTTAAAGTTTCATAACCACGAGTGCGTCTGCACGTCCTCTAAATACATGATAACTTCGTAGTTTAAAACCACGACTTAAACTTAAAGTTAACAGATTGTCGTAAGAACCTAACTAATGTGTCTCTGCTAGTGTACACCCTTATGGATATCTTGGAGTTAGTTGAATTTTCCCCCCGAAATTAAAAATCATGTCATACAGATAATATGCCTTAGTCATAATGATAATTCTGACAAAGGTGGGAATTCCCAAAGTATAATGTGTTGTCCAAAGGGGAAACAGATTTATCCGGCAGGATAGTGAGATACACTTAACCAATGTTGTCCTTTATGGCAGTCAAAGTTTAGGTCGAATAAGTGCACAAACAACAATAGATTTTCAAAAGATTCAAGACTTCGACCAACATTGTGTATCACTTTGAAGAACTTCAAGTTAAAAGAAGTTAACCTAATCATAATTTATTTGCCATGCTTGTTCTGCATTGCTTGAATTTCAGGAAATTGCACTACGGGTGTCATTTTCACAAAATTTGCATTTGAAATATGAAGAAATGTATTTGAAAGTTGAAGAATAATATCAGGAAAATAAAAACCGAATGTTATGTATAACCCGCACCTTTCTCTCCTCCCCTCTCTCTCTCTCTCTGTTTTGCCTCCCCTCTCTCTCTTTCTCTCTCTCCTCTCTCTCTCCATCTCTATCTCTATCGCCCCCCCGCAGCAACGTACAAAAGTCTTATTCATATTGCACATGTTTAACTTACCTTTTACCATCAGATCTGTATAGTTGTTCCTTTTGTATCAATCGACCTTTCTCTCTCTCTCTCTCTCTCTTTCTCCCACTCTCTATCTTGGGCCGGGGTGGGGGAGATAGGGATAAGTCTCATTCTTGTTGCATATTTTTTAGCTTACCTATAACCTTCAGATATGTATAATTCTTTCCTGTAGGACCAACAGTCACAGAAACCTTACATGAATACGTCTTCGCATCCTCAATCTGAACATCTGATATCACCATGGAATAATTAGAGTTAATATTGTACCTCGAGTCATTACCAGGCTGGAACACCCGGTCATCCTCAGCGACGTAACTCACCACGAGCTTGTCGTCGTCTTTGGGGTCACCTGGCCGATCGTCTTTGTACCAGTAGACGGCCTCTAGTACCCCGGTGAACTGGCACGGAAGGGTAATATTGCCACCCCTGTAAGCCGTAGCACTGGGGTACGTGGAGACTTCTGAGAATGATATGTTAATTAAAGATTTAACAAAAAATGAAGTTCATTGACCAAGGGAAGTTTTAGTGTTATTTGACGTGAATTGCCGTTTGGCCTACAACCAGTTCGTCTACTACTTTGGTCTAATTTCCATTTGATCTAATCTCCAATAAGTCTACTACCCATTTTTCCTATTGCTCATTTAGTTCAATTTCCAGTCGGTCTAATTCCCAGTTTGTCTAATATGCCCACTCCATCTACTATTCATAAAGTCTAATAATCATTTGATGATCACTATTATTTATGATTAAATTATTATCAGACCATATGGAAAGTAGACGAAATGGGCATTAGACTAAATGAACATTAGACTAACTGGTTATTGGTTATTAGACTAAATAAACAGAAGACTAACTGGATAGTAGACGAACTGGTTGCAGACCGAACGGCAAATCACCTTAATAATATACAAAAATCTTAATGAAGTTCGTTGTCCAAGAGAAGTTTAAGTTTTATTTATGAAAGCATGATTAGACCTTCAAATGATCATAAAGACGTTTATCAAACAAAACACTTCTGATTTTATTTTGAATTGTTTGATTTTATTTCTGCATTTTCCAGCATAATAAAAAATTAGTATACAAACTAGGTACATATATATGATTAACGAAAGTGAAAATACATACATGTATATGATCATATCATAATAAAAATCAATTAACTAGTTGTACCTATAAAAACATAGTTTAAAAAACATTTTAAATTTGAAAATGCAGGCGACCGCCATTTTAAGCTAAGGCTTGAAGAACCTATATGGGCGACCAAACTTATAACATATATAATCAGAAATAAATTAATTACAACAGCTACATAATAGATTTGGGCTTTAATATCTTTTGCGTCACTTATTGAAATGTGCGAACACGATAATGGCGTGATATATAATCTGAACATGATTTCTAAAAGCAATACCAAAGGGTATTGAAATTACCCTTAAAGAGAAGATTTAGTTCAGGAAAAGGTACACATATATTTGCTAGCTCTTTAAAAAAAAATTATATTAGTTGGAAGAATATCATTTTTTTTAAATGCCTCCTGAAAAAGATGGCACTTCAAATGCTCTCATACCGGAAATGTGGCAAGAAATGGCTGAAGTATGTGGACAAACTTTCCTGCCATAATGTCTGTGTAGCCCCATATACACATTTCTGTGTATATGGATCATGTGATTTTCAGCAAGACTGAGCCAAATGTATAATCATGTTAATGATTCCATAACCTCACAGTATTACACCAATACCTTACGTGCTCCATAATCAACCTTTCTCATTGCTTCTATTCCAAGACAGTTTTTTTCTTCAATGTAATAGCATGACTAGAACTCAACGGTGTCTTTAAGTTTATTTCTTGAAAGGCTTTGCGACAATATATCAATATTTTTACACCAGTAGGCAGCAGTAGGTTCCGCAGTAACGATGATTGATTTTATTTAAAAACATATAATTACGTATCAACAGATGGCCTTTTGTTCCCCCGCCGCTAAACTTGCATATTATTAGGGTGATATTACCAGGAAGATGGGAAAGACATCGACCCACCCCTAAAGTCTGCAGAGGTGGGTGGTGACCTATAGGTTCTGAGAACATCCTTGCAGTAAAAATTGAATTATACTCTCAAGGAGAAATGTGTAATGTTATGTCATAGGACAAAAATACATGATTATTTAATTTACAATACAATAGAATAGAATATCGTATATAGAGTAAGAATAATATTCCAATTATAATATGAATTGTCAAATGTAAATTGGTCTCCAATGACCTTGCATCTAATCAACTGTAAACCTAACTTGTACACGCACCTCGTATATAGAGTTCCGATTGGTCCGATTACAAGTTCTCTAAATATCTATCAGCTTTCTCCCCCCTCTCTCTCTCTCTTTCTCTCCCTCTATTTCTCTGTTTGTCTGTCTGTCCCCGATCTCTCTCTCTCCTTCTCTGTTTGTCTGTCTGTCTGTTTGTCTATCTCCCCCTCCTCTGTCTGTCTGTCTGTCCCTCTCTCTCTCTCTCTCTCTCCCTCCCCTTCTCTGTCTGCCTGTCTGTTTGTGTCTCTCGCTCTCTCTCTCTCTCTGTCCGTCTGTCTCTCCCCTGTTCTTTGTCTGTCTATCTCCCCCCTCTCCTTTCTCTTTCTATATGTCTGTCTGTCTCTCTCTGTCTCTCTCTCTCTCCCTAGCTCCCATCATCTATCACACACACACACACTCTCTCTCTCTCTCTCCCTCCCTCCTCCTCTCTCTTGCACGTCATTATCCCTTAAAAATGAGATGACATGTATATATCACTTCCTGCTTTCATTTCCGACAAAAATAAAACAGGATTCAACCATTAAAGGGCAATCCAACTCTTGAAATAAGTGAATTTGTATAAAAGCAAACGAAAAAATAAGAAGAAGAATGGAGGAAGTTTGAAATAAATCGGACAAATATTAAATAACAAAGTTATGAATGTTTGAAATATGAGATCACTAAGTCTACGCGAATCTGTTTTTTCCAGAGTGCCTTCTCCCTTGGGGAACTACTCAAAAATATATTAGGGAAAGCATATTATTATCGGTCATCCAAAGAAAAAAGATCCCCTGAGTCATATATTTTTGCATTTTTGAAAAATCGAAATCTTGGCCGCTTTGTGTGTTAGATCAAATGAAAAAGTTGTCCGCCATTACATCACGGTAACATTACCGATTCAGCCAATTTGGAGATTACGTTTAGTAATTACAACATTCAAAAGTTCATAACTTTCTTTTTTTGAACGATTTCACTCAAAATTTACCCAGTCTATACTTCTCTGATTTTCTGCCTTACTTCAGAGTGGTTCGCTATCAGGGTTACCCTTTAACGACATACCCTGCAACGCAACGTGTCGTACCTAATTTGTATTAACACAAAGAGTATTTTGTATAATTATGATTAATGGTTTCTATATTTATTTATTTATTTATTTATTCCGTTTTATTTAAACAGGATAGCCCCATCAGTAATCACAGTACTGTTTTCCAGGGGGCCCTGTAAACAAATGCAACATAATATAACATCATCGAAAACATTAATAGAGTAACATATAACAGAAAATAACTAAACAATAAGAGTGAGATAATGAACAAAGCCGTAGTAAGAGTGATAATATTAAAGTATTTCTGGAACTAGTATAAGACGTATGGTCTACCGTCTACACAATCAGGGCTACAAACTTCAGTACATAACTCTACGGAAACTATGATCCTTCCGATCGAGTACCGTTAGTGCTAAAGTTCATTCTGAATTTCAATGGAAACGAAAATTACTAATCATCAATATCGGAAAAGTATGTTGTTTCTTTGTGTGTAAGTGTACATGACACTAATTCACCGTAGATAACATTCGACAGGTTTCGTCCATGTTTCTTTTCAATAAGAATGTACCATGTTGTGTGTAAGTGTACATTGTTTGTTCATCATTGTTTAATTCCTGTAGACAATACATAACGGATTCTTTTGATAAAATTACTATACAACAGCAGTTCGATCAGTGATGACTCATACTTCACGATTGTACCAAAATGCGATTCAACGTACAAGTACTTGCATATTATGAAAGTGAATGATATTAAACGGACATACGAACAAATAAAGATCACCATGAAAATGTTTTTGTTTAATCTGTACTTTAACGACATCATATATTATCTCCATGGGCCGTAATGTAAATGAAGATTAACTATGTTAATTTTACTTTTATTTTTTTTTTCAGATAAGTTATTGTTTGTTTTTAAACATCTTTTACAAAAATGAAATTTTACCTTCGTTGGAAAAGAGTACAATTCATGAATTGTTATGAAAATTACTTTATTTTAATATTAATCACAGAGCCAGTTATAATATTGTATGTAGGCCTATCCATCTAGGGCCATGTGAGACTCAATTTTATAAATGACAAAGCTGCCCTATATAGATAACAACAAAATGAATAAAAATGTTCATAACTGAAGTAAAGCAAATTACCCGTCCTAGCCTTGGTTCATTTATCATGCTCTATTTGTTTTGTTATCATTTATTCGTTGTATACAGAGTGACCACCAGCTTAGGCTGAGACGGGCACCAACATTAACAACTTTACAAATTCATTTTACATTATATCAACAATAGACTGTCAAAAATATTTGAGGAAGAAGGATAAACATGATGAAAATTAACGGTTACAAACCTACTTTTTAAAATAAATATAGTTATGGTAAATATCCAGTATTTTGCACTCTGTCATCATGGTAATGCGAGCATTTTATTGTCTTTCTTTGTTAATTTTATATTTTTAAAATTTCGTTCTTTTCCCTCATTTTCGACAAACGAGAAGGGCCGAAAAAGGGAAGAATAGGCGAGGGGGAACTAGGAATGACATTTATTCGAGTTTTATAACATTCAAGCCCACTGCACACTACGGTCTCCCCCAATAAGACGCATTATGGAAATGTGGCAGCCATATTGACAAAATAACTTCCCCTTTTTAAGAGAATTCCAGAAACCGTTTGAATTGTTCGTGGCCTAGTAATTAGTATTGTAGATAGGCCAGCATTAAATCCGACAACGGTACCTGCATGCAATACCAACTATGTTAATTATGTAATATGCGCTATATAAGAATTGAACATTATTATCATTATTATGTTATATACGCATAGTATATGAGTAATGGCAAATTTTGGATTTAAAAAACAACATCGTTGACACAAAAAATGTATAATGATATACCATTTGGAGCTATGTTACTCTTTTTTAATGGTACATTGATCATGTTAATTCCGACAACAATACCTGCATGCAATACTAACTTCGTTATAATACGCATGATATAATTATGTGATCATTTTCTCAGTTAGAGCTATGCCACTACTTTCTATTCATACTTACTTGAATCTACTCCAGAGATTACAACGGCCAATAATGCGACCAGACCATTGTAGATCTTCATTGCGAAGCGAGCATTCCTACGGATTGATCCAATCCACAATGAAGATCCAATCCACAATGAATCGCAATTATATCCCCTTTTCTACATGACATGTGACTCTATATACTACGTAACCCAGTGCAGAGTGAAATCCCGGGTGAAATCGCGCTTTCTTAGATGGGGAATTCCATTGACATTCGACCTATTTGCGCCCATGCCGTACGCGAATATGTATTTCGTACTTTTGCATTATTAATTATTTATAAGTAAACCTTGAACCCTCCCTGTACTGCTCGCCGCTGTACAACATTTTGTACCAAATAGAATAGAAACGAATAAAGAAGAATTAGTCTTTCTTTGCTCTTTCCCCTCTCTCCCTTTTTCCAGTTCGCGGTTGCTCCCTGGGTTGCTCTATCCCCCTCTCTATATAGTAAGTTGCTGTAGTAAGTATTAGCGTAGGAAGATCAACACATGAGATTATTGTCCCGGTGGGGTCACTCCTCCGCAGTATGACCGTTACCACAAATGCAAATATTCCCCTTTGCGGTCAATTTCAAGGACATTCTGTGAAATTTAACCTCCTTTTTTACGTCAAAACAAGGACAAAATCGTACTTTGAAATTACCCTATTTACCGCAAATTTACCCCTATTTTACCATATTTCAAGGGCGAGACTCGGCTCCGAGAATTTTTCTTCCCGGTTTTCTCTTTTCCCTTTTCCTGACCCCTATTTATCAATTTCGAGGACACCTGTGCAGCCCTATTTTCTATATTTCGCGGAATATTTTGTCCGCGGACATTGCTTGAAATTTAACCCTTTTCCCGCGATTTTGGTAACGGTCATGCGGTCCGGAAGTCACATTGAGTGACCCCACTGGGATTATTGTGTCTGTTGATCAATATTGGAGGTATTTAAGTTACAAATTCGTGTTCACCTTCCACACAAAGAGTAGATTGTATAAGAGTTATGGTTTCTTTTAGTATTATATCTATTGTTTCTTCTGAAACTAATATAAGACGTATGGTCTATACAATCGGGGCTACAAACTTCAATACATGACTGTACGGAAACTATGATCCTTCCGATAGAGTACCGTGTAGTGCCAAAGTTCATATCCCAATATAAGTCTTTTCAGGAGTTTCCTGTGAGTATATGCTATTTCTCTATCGTGTTGAATTTTTATAGCGTGTGTCTATGAACTGTCTGTGACTATGTGATACCATTTGCCTCTATAATGTGACTCTCACACTCTGCCGTGTAGGCCTACCGTGTGCCACCGTGCGCGAAAATGTCTGCGGACGGTGGAGAACGGCGAGGGCACACGGTGGTTCGTTATCAAAGCGGGCAACACGTTAATAGGGCGTTGGCGCTTATTTACACCCGGTGGGACCCGGCGAAAGTTTTGGGCATGTTCAAAACTTTGGCCGGCTGGCACCGGCCTCAAGTAAGCGGCAAGAGGACGGTCTTGAACGGTATGAGGACGGTATGAATACGTTATGAAAACGGTCACACTGTATGAACACGTTCACAACACGCTCATAACCCGTTACAGAACGGTGATGAACGGCCGTTCAAATCGGGGTATTTATGGCAGTCGTGTCATGACGTCAGCAGTCCGGGGACTCGCTCACAGGACGCTCCGAGCGGTGAGGGACGCTAAGTGACTGGTAGGTGGCTGCTACAAACCCGGTGCACACGTTCGAGACCCGGTATGGGCCCGGTATGGAAACGGCCAAAATTTTCAACAAAAGTCAATCTGGGCGGTGAAGACGGTAGAAGCACGTTCAACACCCGGTATGGGCCCGGTGAGAACGGTCAGAAGATGGCAACGAAACGGTGAAAAGATTAATTTTATGATTTTTTTTTGCGGCCGGGGACAAGTTCGCTCAAAACCCAACGTTCTGGACTCTGTTGTTTTTTAATAGCCCGGCAGGTGGACGGTAGGCCTACACGGCAGAGTGTGAGAGCTCCATAACACTTGACGGAGGAAATGCCTGACCGTGATAGGATAATCAACCTAAAGTGAGCCATTTTCATCATTTTCATTTCCTACTTGGTATTGTTTATCTGTATCGTCATCTCTGGACATTTACATATCATCCAATATGGCGTCTTCAGCAAAGTGCGATGACGTCACCCAGAGAGTCATGAATGAAATGTTTGAACGTTTTCAAAATGAGAACAAAAAGCTATTTGAATCAATCCATGTTACCATGGTCCATGAGGCTGTGCAGAAAGAATTTCTTTTGTTACAAAATTGCTTGGATGATCTGAACAGGAGGCCCGATTGCTTGATGCTGAATAGTCCAGCCTCTGTACCGTTTCCGTGTCGCGCACCCAATCAACTGATAAAATAACACACCCTCAACGTTGAAAGTAGACATAGCCATTCCTCTCTTTCTGAGGTCTCGATTCGAAATTTGGGGATAGCGCGATCAATGGAGAGAGCGCGCTGTGTGTGGGATCGGTGCGTGGGTTGGAGAATAAAAACAATGAACGGACTGAATCTGGACTAGATGCTGAATACAAGAACAAGTCACAGGCTGAGGAGATCCAACGTCTCTCGACCATTGTTACGGATCAACGCACCACAATTAAAGGTGAAATTCTAGGATAATCCCAAATATTGAGATAATCACATCAATAGAAAGCTTTTAACCCCCAGAATAACACTAAATGGCGTTCAACCGACAAAACAAATTCAGAATAGTACATTTATGCGAGTAAACTCGTAAACTCGGAAACCCGGAAATGCACGGAATTGCCGGGTCCTCTATTCTTGACGTCACGACCGGGGATCATGGGCTGAGTGAGAGTGAATGCCAATGATATGCCCACGTAAATGCTATCCTGTTAGAGCTTAGAATTTTTCTTGTTAACGAGTTTATGTGATAGATTTTCTGTTTTTATTTGAATGAAGAATAACTAAGCAACGTTTTCCAGTCGCTGATTTCTTTTTATATCCTCACATTATCCTTTTTGGTAGAGTTTTAAGACGGGTTTACTGCTTGGAAAATAAGGTTAAATCATATGCAGGTATGAATAGGCGGGTGTACATCTTGTCATCAGATAAGGTACAGGAGCAGTTTTGTGAAACGAATAGGCCTAGAATTATCATGGATGTGTTTGACTGCCTCAAAAAAGGATACAGAACCAGTTAAATATTTTTTTTAAATATGTATATCACACTTGAACGAGATCAAGCTTCCTCTATTTAGCGGACGACGTCTATGAACGATATTCATCCGCAATTAAGTGATACGGATCTTGCACGAACGTTCGTTAAGCGAGCGGAATCGGCAGGTAAGACCAGGCCGCTGCTCTAGGCGGCTTGTTGAACGTACATCGCCGAAATTGAGCTCCGTGTTGAAATTCTTGCAGCCGTATTTTAAACTGTTACTGTCAATGGATGACGTCATCTTCCTCCATGCGCAGTAACAGTTTAAAATACGGCTGCAAGAATTTCAACATGGCCTGGAGCGATGAAAATCCGGAAAAAAGACCCTTCAACGCATCATACAGTCAATCTGGTATAAGTGGAACCGATGTAGTTTAGCCTAGGCCTAATTTACAATAATAAATGCATCGGATATGCATCGGGTAAAATGTAGTATTTTGGGCATTAGTTTAATGCTCGGACGCGAGCAGTAGTTTGCAATGCAGTTGTAGCGACTCATACATTCGCTCTACTTTTATTGTACATTCATGTTAACAGTAATTTTCCATCATGCTACTTATTTATATTCATTTATTCGGACCACACGCGTTCATTCCTCCAATCGCGCATCGTGGTTCCGCGCACCGTTCACTCCGCGTATTTTCAACGCCACGAGGTTTTCTTCACTCCCGCTTACACCTCGGTCGAGTCAACAACTCCTGCATCTATCTTCAGTTGAGTTACACGTCTCTGCATGATTTTCTCTCCGGGCTGAGTCTTTTCCGTGCCTATCACCTCTTTTACGGCACGTCAACTCTTTCTCTGCCGTCTTCAACGGGCTGGCAGTCTCCCAGTAGAACGGTATAATCGGGACCGACAGGGCGCTTGATTCTCCGCTGGGAGCTGCCAGTTTCTTCGTTCCGGTAGCTCTTTTCCCACACGAGCTCGACCTCACCGTAGTTCGTCTGACAGTTCATCACTGAGTTCGACTCACTGCAACTCGATCTGATGAATTTCTCCATCAAAGTCCGGCTCATTCATCGAGCGACTCACTGCTCAGCATTACCACCGGCTTTGATGTCTGCATTTCTTCTCTGGCCTCCCGACATCGAGCGACTCACTGCTTCGTCTTCGAGTGCCACTTTTCTTCTCTTCTCTTCTCGCCTGAGAGCTTCTTCATCATCATCATCACGAGCGTCAGCGTTGAGATTTCTTCACGGCTCTTCAGCCACGACAACGAAGCTACATCTCCGCCATCAAGCCTCCGCACCTTCATCGCGTGAGCCCCTTCCTTCGTTCTTCACATCTCTTCATTCTTCATCTGGACTTTCGACATCATTTCCATTCTGTCGTAAGCTATTTATTCATTGCATTTATTCTTCATGTCCATTTCATTTATTATTGGCCAATGTAACTCCGTGCAATATTATCTATTCTCATTCATGCGATTCTCATTACGAATCATTTATTTGCTTGCATGACTACACTTTGCAAGTGTGTTGTCTGCAACTTTCAGTACCCAATAAAATAACGAAAAGGGAATACTTTTGTTACTGTATTTTATTGTCAGTGCAACCTTGCTTCCTCGTAGCTAAATAAAAATAGAGTTATGTTGTGTGATTAGTGAACACGCCTTTACAATCTTTCATTCACAATTTCCCACACATATAATTCTCTAAATTGGTGACCCCGCATTTACTTGGAAGCTTGGATGTACGATTTTATTATTCCCTGACTTTTTGGACTAGATTACAATGTTTTTAAAATGTATACATTCTGGATTATGTATCGAATGTTTTATGCTCTTGCATTTATACACGTTTATTCGATGCATATCATGTCATGTATTACTCTTCTATTTCTGTCAGCTGCAAAGCCGTATTTCACATACCATGCTTGTTGTATTACATTCTTTCAACATGCCATGCTTGTACTTTTCATAGGCTGCTGTAAATTACTGCGTACACTATACAATTCATGTACTTTCACATTTTTGATCGGCCATTGACTTTTGGAAACTTTTGTAGTTCGATTATCTCTATCTGTATCGCCTCTCATCTGTGTATTGCATACACAGCTTCAATTCTGGCAGGGGAGTAATGTAGCGACTCATACATTCGCTCTACTTTTATTGTACATTCATGTTAACAGTAATTTTCCATCATGCTACTTATTTATATTCATTTATTCGGACCACACGCGTTCATTCCTCCAATCGCGCATCGTGGTTCCGCGCACCGTTCACTCCGCGTATTTTCAACGCCACGAGGTTTTTCTTCACTCCCGCTTACACCTCGGTCGAGTCAACAACTCCTGCATCTATCTTCAGTTGAGTTACACGTCTCTGCATGATTTTCTCCGGGCTGAGTCTTTTCCGTGCCTATCACCTCTTTTACGGCACGTCAACTCTTTCTCTGCCGTCTTCAACGGGCTGGCAGTCTCCCAGTAGAACGGTATAATCGGGACCGACAGGGCGCTTGATTCTCCGCTGGGAGCTGCCAGTTTCTTCGTTCCGGTAGCTCTTTTCCCACACGAGCTCGACCTCACCGTAGTTCGTCTGACAGTTCATCACTGAGTTCGACTCACTGCAACTCGATCTGATGAATTTCTCCATCAAAGTCCGGCTCATTCATCGAGCGACTCACTGCTCAGCATTACCACCGGCTTTGATGTCTGCATTTCTTCTCTGGCCTCCCGACATCGAGCGACTCACTGCTTCGTCTTCGAGTGCCACTTTTCTTCTCTTCTCTTCTCGCCTGAGAGCTTCTTCATCATCATCATCACGAGCGTCAGCGTTGAGATTTCTTCACGGCTCTTCAGCCACGACAACGAAGCTACATCTCCGCCATCAAGCCTCCGCACCTTCATCGCGTGAGCCCCTTCCTTCGTTCTTCACATCTCTTCATTCTTCATCTGGACTTTCGACATCATTTCCATTCTGTCGTAAGCTATTTATTCATTGCATTTATTCTTCATGTCCATTTCATTTATTATTGGCCAATGTAACTCCGTGCAATATTATCTATTCTCATTCATGCGATTCTCATTACGAATCATTTATTTGCTTGCATGACTACACTTTGCAAGTGTGTTGTCTGCAACTTTCAGTACCCAATAAAATAACGAAAAGGGAATACTTTTGTTACTGTATTTTATTGTCAGTGCAACCTTGCTTCCTCGTAGCTAAATAAAAATAGAGTTATGTTGTGTGATTAGTGAACACGCCTTTACAATCTTTCATTCACAATTTCCCACACATATAATTCTCTAAACAGTCACTATGGTCGGCTTCTGTCTCTAAAGAGAGGAGCCGACCCTACCCAAATCAGAGGCTAACGAACGAAAGAGACAGAAATCTTCGGTCTAGAGCGCTAGGTGCTACTGCCGATACTCCCCGGCCCCGGCTGCAGGAACGTCGACATCTCCTTGCGCTCCGACTTCTCAATCGTCTTCTCCCCCACTTGTACTTGCGTCCTCCCAACTTCCATCATTCTCGTCTGCACTATCGTCCCTTTTTCCTTCATTACTTTCATCATCTTTCTCCATAAACTCTTCAAAATCCATAAAAAGATCGTTCTCGTCAAACTCTCCAGCCATTATCAATTGATATAATTATATAATATGTACCGTACGTGAATCGAAAGTGTATGTATAAAGCGAGCTAGACCGAACGCGAGAAAGACTCGAACGAAGCCAAACGACCGGATCTACTTAACCGAGCACACGAAAACAATCTTACCAAATTCAACACACTCAAACAAAATTACATGGTGAAAATATCGACTAATAGCGCATCGTTGGCTAATTGTTTATGTCATAATTCTGAAAAAGGGAATTGATATTAGTACTATGAAATATTAGGGGAAGGTGAAGAATTCTACATAGAGTTATGAAACTAAACTTTGAAACTAAATAGCAGAAATTCGTATCTCTCTGCCCATGTTTTTATATATGGAACATCCGGGTACGTGAATATACTCGTCCCGGCGTGACGTCACAAATAGTGGACCAGCTCCGTGACTGACTTTCTAGGCAAAGAGAGGAGGCTATTTTTCGACATTTCAATTGAGGATATCCAGTAGCTAGAAGATTTTTGTGATATGCAATGAAAATGAACAACTTCGAAATAGCATAGGCTTGCCGTAGGTACCAAATTAATGGACATTTATTGTCCTAGAATATGAGCTTTAACAACCTTCGCTTATCTGTAGCTGACCTCGATCATTATTCGCGAAGAAATTGTCTGCAAATATTTGGTGTTGAAGAGCAGGCCAATGAATCTACTGATGACATCATCTGCCAGTTAGCGCGGGATTCCTTGAGTGACCATTTCCAAGGATGACATAGATCGTTCGCATAGAGTCGGTGACCCGAACAAGCAACCGAAAGAAAGAATGGAAACCCGAGAGAAGAGGGCGCCCCAATGTTGTCAAGTTTACATCGTATAGGACCCGGAATGCGGCAATCTCTCGCCGTCGGAGATTGATAGGCACTGATGTTGCTATTCAAGAACAATTAACCATCCATCTCCAGCCTAACCGCTCACGATGGTGGTCTCCTGCGTTCTAAATTACCTCTGTAATTTATTGAAAATATTTACTACATTTGTTATCTTTTGTGTATGCTTCGTACATGTTTATTGTATGATATAATTGTACATGACCTTCTATTTAATTACTTTTGTAAACATGTTATTCATTGTATTTGTTATTCTTCGAATTTTTGTAATTTGAGTTTGAAATTGTATCTTTTTGAACGCAGAAATAAAACCAATCAAACAAACAAACAAACAAAAGCCAACTTACAGCTTTTGAAGAGCGTAACGAAGATCAAGAATGTTCACAATGCATGGTCTAGTGATGGTCGCGTGATTGCAAAACTCCAAGCATCAACTGGGAAAACAATAAACAGAGCTATCAGGGGTGAAAGTGACCTACATGCTCTGGAACTCTCCTCGTAAAACTGAACTTTGTATTTGACTAAAAGGAACTATGGCATATACCCTATGTCACTATTTGATATTGTACTCTATTTTAAGTTGTATATATTGAATCCTTTGTACATCTGTGATTTTGTTTTTGCTTCTTTTTTTTAAATTTAATTTTC
This sequence comes from Mesocentrotus franciscanus, assembly GCA_037976565.1. Taxonomy (NCBI): domain Eukaryota; kingdom Metazoa; phylum Echinodermata; class Echinoidea; order Camarodonta; family Strongylocentrotidae; genus Mesocentrotus; species Mesocentrotus franciscanus. The sequence goes on along the minus strand of CP137667.1, from coordinate 41,272,084 downwards.
ATCTTATGTGCACTTATCTCTTCCCATGCCTCCCAAATATCCTTGCACTTTTGTAAAAAACCAGTAAGAAATAATCAAAATGCCATGTTATGTATTAGCTGTTACAAATGGGGTCATTTGAAATGTTCCAATATATCAGATTCTTTTTTCCGTTCAAACTCTGACTGGAAATGTGATGTTTGTCTCTGGAAAGAGTTACCCTTCTCCGAGTGTTCAAGTCCTTCCTTTACAACGAATAATGACACGAGTAGGGAAACAGAACGTAGCAATGATTCAATCGGAAGTGATGAGTTAGACGTTGTCAAGAATGAAATAGATAAATTACAATTACAAAAGGGACTAAAATTAGGCCATTTAAATTGTCTGTCTTTAAAAAAACATATTGATGAAATAAGATCTTTAGTAAATAGTTGTGGTATGGACATAATGACACTTAGTGAAACTCATCTTTGTTCTGATATTGATGCCAGTGAATTATGTATACCAGGGTACACAATCTTGCGGCGTGATAGAAACAAATTCGGTGGTGGTGTTGCAAATTTTATCAGAAATGGTATCGAATTTTTTAGAAGAAATGACCTGTTGCAAGATACAGATATTGAAATGATAATAACTGAAATTAAACTGGATAAACAGAAACCATTTCTAGTTGTATGCTGGTACCGACCACCGAATTCGAACATGAAGGTGTTTGAGGAATTTGAGCAAGTTATTCAAAATATAGATAACTTGAAAATGCCATATCATGTTCTTGGTGATTTTAATTGTGACGTGATGAATAACCCTATACTAAACCACACTAAAAAACTTCTTAATGTTATGGAGTCATACAACTGTACTCAGTTGATTGAAAAACCTACTCGAGTGACACAGAGATCCGCGACAATCGTTGATCTAATTTTCAGTAACTGTAATGAAAAGATAATTGACAGTGGTGTTATTGAAGTTTCTATTACTGATCATTACATGATATATTGTGTCCTTGGTAAATCCAGAGCTGGATTCAATAATTATTATAAGTACAAAACTGGAAGATGTCTGAGAAATTTTGACGATGAAGCCTTCAAAAGTGAGTTTGATAATATCGATTTTAATGTTGTCTATGCCATTAATGACCCGGTAGATCGAGGCTTGGTCAGTTTTTCTGTCTCTTTTATTAACGGCCATTGATAAACACGCGCCACTCCGGAGAACACGAGTTAAACTGAAATATTCTCCATGGATGACGCTCGATATTTTGCAATTGATTCGCAATAGAGATCGCTTAAAGAATAAAGCGAAGAAATCAATGAAGAATGATGACTGGGCCAAATATAAGAAAGCCAGAAATAATGTAACAGCACAAATTCGACAAGAGAAGCGAAGTTTTGTATCGAGAAATATTGAATCTGCTTTAGGAGATGTCAAAAAAGTCTGGAAACCTTTACAAAATCTAGTGCCCACAAAGAAGAATGATACTGAAATTCATTGCATAAGAAGAAAGTCTACGAGGTCAGGGGTTGTCAAATGCCTTTAACAATTATTTCTCAACTATTGGTAAGGGTTTGCATGGTACCTTTTCTACTACTCAATCTGAACCTACACGATTGCTGTACCCTCATGCAACTTTGTTCGTATTTAGGTATGTACTAACTAGTGAGGTTGAAAACATGTTAAGGACACTCCCAGTGAATAAGGCGACTGGTTCGGATAATATCCCAGCAAAACTCTTAAGGCCTATTGCCACAACCATTGCTCCATTGTTAACCCATATTTTGAATCAATCACTGCGCGTTGTGCCTAGTCAATGGAAACATGCACGTGTCACGTCGGGTGACAAAACTTGCATGGTGAATTATCGACATATATAAGTTATTCCTGTATTTGCGAAAATTATGGAAAAGGTCTACAATCAGATTCACGATTATCTAACAAACAATGAAATTCTATCTGATTGTCAGTCGGGATTTAGGCCTTTACATTCTACTGTGAGTGCCATTCTTAACGTACGTTACAGATAAATGGTTGGATGTAATTGATAAGGGAAATATCGTTGGCTTGGTGATGATAGACTTTAAAAAAGCGTTTGATACCATCTATCATTGTATTTTATTGCAAAAATTAGAAATGTATGGATTTGATAAATTGTCTGTAGAATGGTCAAAAAATTACTTCAGCGAAAGATATCATTATTCACTCTTTTTGTCAATGATATGCCAAAGTGTGTTATCTGTTGTGAAGTCGCTCTGTATGCTGACGATACATGCTTATATACATCAACAAAAGATCCACAGGAAGCTGTACGTAATTTAAATAATGACCTAATAAGTTTATCTAATTGGTTGTCTGAAAATAAGCTGATAGTTAATCTGAAAAATGCGAGGCCATGTTCATGGGAACAGCTCAACGGCTGAATAAAATGCAACATGAATTTGATAACTCTGATATATTTATTGATGGCATAAAAATTCAACAAGTCGAATGTTGTAAATATTTGGGAGTCGTTATCGATAGGAATTTGCAGTGGAAAAATCACGTTGAATTATAAAATATATTTATCTTCTGAGAAGACTCCGACCATACATTAACCAAAATACGGCACTGTTGTTCTACAAAACCATTTGCAAAGCCATTTTGATTACTGCAGTCCTGTTTGGGCAAATACCTGTAAAACATATCTTGGAAAATTACAAATTCTACAAAATAGAGCACTTCGTACAGTGTTAAATGTGGATTATTTGTTTCCTTCAAATGATTTGTACCGATTACTAAAACTAGACCGTATGAATGAGCGTTGGTCAAAACACCTAGCTTGTATCATGTATCGATCAATTCACAAACTCTGCCCAACCTATCTTAGCAATTTTTTTTCCTTCCATCAATCAAAATATAACACAAGATCTGGCCCACGTAAATTGAAACTTACCCAACCCAAAACGAATTACGGTAAACGATCACTTGTCTATCGAGGTTCAAAGCTGTGGAATTCACTTAGTACCATCGCTCAATCAGTAGTTTCAATCCAAGCATTTAAACGCTTCCTTCAGAGTAACCCCATCAGTTGATTTGTTTTATACGCAACAATTTTATACTTGTTTTCTCTTTCGCCTCTCTATTCCTTGTTCCTTTCTTTCCCCTATCCTGCACATTTCTGTATTTTCTTAATGTATATATAATAATTTCTTTTGTTTGTTTTTGTTTGCTTGTTTATCATTGTAATCATATTTCAAATGTATTTTATCAACAATTTGTATTTTTATCTTGTGGATGGACCGCTTTGAAGACCAGCTTTTAGCTGAAAACGGTGATCCTTCCCATATGTGGAAAATAAATAAATAAATAAATAAATAAATAAATAAAAATGCTGCCATTTCAATGGAAACGAAAAATGTATAATCAACAATATCGGAAATATTGTGTATGTGTACATGACACTTCACATTAGGTTACATTCGACAGGTTTCGTCCATGTTGCTTTACAATGAGAATGTACCGTTATAGTGCTAAAGTTCATTCTTCCATTTCGATAGGAAAGAAAAATGACTATTAATCAACGCGATATCTTACGCTGACCGGGTTCAATTTTCTTTTCATTGTCAATGAAGGGAATTTGAAATGAAATTGTATGGTTATTTGGGATCCTATTACCCCCTACACCCGCCAACATCAATCTATCTTTTCTATATCTCCCTTTCTCTTTTCCCTCTCCCCTCCTCCCCTGTCTCTGTCACTGCTTCTCCAGTTCTCCTCCCTGGTGTGATGGTGTTACAGGGTCGTTTCATCTCCTTTTCAGGACATCATTTCCTGTTCTTCCTTTTTCTCTTTCCCTACTTATTTGTATTTTCTGATAAATCAATAGGGTAACCCGCCCCTACATCCCTGCATGTAACGATACATTATTTACATTCATTATTGGGATTCACGGTCGCAAAATGCGCACTTTCTATAATTTTTAGAATGTTCTCTTACGGCCATGGTGAATAAGTATTCTGAAGTGAAATCCGTGAATATCATTTCCTGGTCGATATTATAAAATAGTTGTTATTCTGCTCTGAAAAGAAGCACATTGTGGAAAGAGCACACTTCTGCTTCTTTCTCGGCCATCTAGACCGATATATTCCTTTTATTGAAATATTACTATAGTTTGGAAGTTTTTCTTCTTTATATAGAAATGAGCTCTTCAAACTTTAAGTGCATTTCACACAATATATAATTATACTTATGTAAATCTACATTTGCCACTCCCCACCTAAGTGTAATAAATGGTTACAAGGTAGGAATGTAATTATTCCTTGAATACTGGGGCGTCTTAGGACAGCCGGGCTAAAGCCAGGGTAATAAGACTACTTTGTAGGTGTGTTGAGCATTCACTATGGAAACTTGCGCAATAAAATGTAGCTAGTATTACTATTATTATTATCATTAAAGGTATAGACCTGTTTTGGAAATGCCCGGCCCCAAAAAAAAAAAAAAGAAATGGAAGCTCTTATTACCAATCATGTGAAAGAATATGTTTTGACTAATCCGTGATGATACAAATTTTGCCGGGAAACCGCCTACTAATTGATATATTTGGTAAATTATCATATTTATCCGGCCTGGATAGATATCGCGTAACGTAGTCCCATATACATCTTTCTGTGTACAGTGATTGTTACTTTACCAAGACTGGGCCAAATTTCTCATCATTTTGATGATTCCAGAACCTTGCAGTACACACCAATACCTATATGCTAGATGATCAACCTTTTCTGATCGATTCCACAACGTTTCTTTCACAAAGAAATCGCATGACCAGAACTGGTTTATACTTTTAAAGTGACTCGGTAACATTGTTGAAGATTGATGAAAAAACTGCATAATTTTTGTATGGAATGTTACTTATTATATTCCTTCTACTGTACTTACCCTCTACCATGCAAACAATCCTGAAAAATTTTCAAACCACAAAGATATTTATGGTTTTCTTTGAAAGCGTCACTGTGCAACACCCTCTAACAGTAAATTCTACAAACAATTTTTGAATTTCCCAACCGTTTGTCCATGAAAATAAGACATTATAAGACAGGCTTTTAAAAATCTTTCAACACTCGAATGTCTGGAATGGTATATAGAGCCAACTCATTGCTTTGTGACGATTTATATTCACCTAAAATGTAATTATATTGTAATAATATAGCTGGGAGAATTAAGGAATCGATCAGATCAGTTTTTCCCAATTTCTATTATTAATAATGGTCTGTTTTCACTCAAACTTTCAGATTATCTTTAATTGTACATTTAGCAATGAAGTCACTACCTTATCACCATTTTGTCTCATCTGAAAAATGTTACTAAGTCCCTTTAACATTATGATGTTTATTATTTTATCGTTATTAATTTTTTTCAATTTTATTTAATTCCAATAAAAGCATACACACATACAAATCAGAAATACAGCACAGATGCCAATCATTATACATGGAATCAAGGGTACCATAAAAGACTAAGGCGGTCTTTTTTGGAGATGGTCCACTTATGAAAAAATAAGTTGACAGTGCTCGAAAGCAAGAGGAGAGTACCATATATTTAAACATTACCAAACAAACAGAAGCAAAAAATATCATCATACTATTATTATTATAATAATCATAATACTTGATAATCATTATAATAATAACAGTAATGATATTCTGTAAATCATTTTATTAATGTGAATGTATAATGTAACTTGCCTACATCCAAAGTTAAAAGAATCGTGTTAGCACACTATTACTTACTCATCATTATATTTCATAATAGGCATACTACATGTGCCAAAAATCAATCAATTTTATTTGAAATGTTTTTGTGTGTTATTATTAATGAGTAAATGAATAGAAATAATGAATAGAAAAAATAAGGAAAATGTATTACTTTGATAAAACCGCTCTTCTTCTTGAACGGGAAATAAAATGAAATACATCTCTTACGTCACCCCAACTGGAACACAATAATAGAATTCCCAATATATACGTATATTTTCACGTTGCGCCGGCCATCTTGACAATGATG
>CP137667.1:41132081-41265572 GCA_037976565.1 Mesocentrotus franciscanus | reverse complement strand
ATTCAGTTGCTATTCTGCACATTGTAGTGCACATTCTTCACTCCCTGGGGAGCATTCCAGCTAGTCGCCTTTTTAAGGGCGCGCATACGTTAATCCAACCACAATGACGTTGTACTGGGTACCCAATGAAGACCTTGGTGGAGAGGAGCATGAAATGCTTTGCTCAAGGACATATGCCTATTATATTATATGCCTAATATTGAAGAAGAAAAAAAGGAAATATATTTCTCACAGAACATTATTGATCAATTTATTCTGCTGGAAAGGTTTGCGTTGGTCGATTATTCCAGTTCATCATTCACACTGGAAATGTTAATCCTTAAACCAGACAAATATGAAAAGCAAATACCTGTACTTATACGACATATAAGAGGGTTAGCTCCATCCATCGTGACTTTGTTGCCATGAAGGATGAGAGGGGAGACCCTCCATAACTCGAATGATCCATTCCCCTATGTATGTATCCCAAGAAGACAGTGCCCCCACACACCGCCCCCGCCATTCTCCAAAGTTCGTGTACCCATGACCAGCCCCCCGTTCTCCAAAGTTCAGTCCACGCGCTACAACAACTCCATATTCCCTCATGATACCAAAATAAAGAAGTATGATGCGGGAAAACTTTGTTTCCCTCGTTTATCATAACTTGTCAAACTCGGTTTAAATTCAGTTATAAAGGTTTTTGGTTATTATGGGATTTTTTTTTTAACTAACGTACATGTAAAGTAAGAAAACCAACTTATTTTCCTTACACAAATAATAACGATCCATTACGCACGAATGTCCTATTTATTTTAAAACGGACAATAACTCCCTTGTCTTAGGATGATTCCTACCAAATTTGGTTAAAATTCAGCCATGCGTTTTTGAGAAGAAATCTAAAACGTAAAAAGTGCCCCTGAAGAACTTAGGGGGCGCTGCCCCCAGGTCCCCCTTAGAGTTCCAGTGGCGGATCCAGGAATTTCTTACCGGGGGCACAAAATCGCATGGGGTGAAATATATGAAAAACGATGGAGCGAGGCGTCAGCGGCGAGGGAGCGGAGCGACCAAGCGGGGGTGGGTCTGGGAGGGGGTCAGAACCCCCTCCGTGAGTAGGAAGCATTTGCAATTTTATAACCACATTAGGTGCATTTTCAGGCACTTCCTGGAGTAATATGACGTAAAATTGCTTTCTCCTACCCCCTCAAAGAGTAGGGATCCAGGGGCGAATGATGGGATCTAGCTTTTGCTAAGGGGGTGACCCAATGACGACACGGAGCATCGTCCACGAGCCGCGAGGCGATTTTGGGTGTGCTATTTTGAACCCCCGTAAGTGATGTTTTCATGGCATCTATATACTAACACAATGGAGACAATAAAAAGCAGTGCATGATAATTACGTCTTTTTAAATCAAGTAACAGTTTAAGGGGGGTTGACCCAAAGACGATGCAGAGCATTGTCCACGAGCCGCGTAGCGGCGAGGCGATTTTTTGGGGGTGCTATTTTGAACCCCCGTAAGTGATGTTTTCCTGGCATCTATATACTAATACAATGGAGACCATAAAAAGCAGTGCATGATAACGTCTTTTTAAATCAAGTAACAGTTTAAGGGAGGTTTGACCCGGTGACGATGCGGATACTGTATGGGTCTGGACACATGATGGCGTTTTTCTATTCACATCACATTTTCACTTGGCAGCCCAAGGGGGGTTTAAACCTCTAACCCCCCCCCCCCCCCATAGATCCGCCACTGGGATCTTTTGCAAACTGAAAGCAATAAGCATTACATGTAGGCGATGGAAAAAAAGTGCTTGCGAAACGGATAGAAACTTTGTGATAGGCTCTTCGCGGCCACAGGGATGACAGAAAATAATATGACAATGAAACCAGCAACTGTGGCAGGATTAATGGCGGGGACAATCTGCATGCTGAAAGAGCACTTAGAATAGGTATATCGGAAAATTAATTCAAGACTAAATTATAAGTTAGAAGTTAGAAGTTATAAAGGGGATAAAATCTTTAGCATTAGTCACTTAAAATTGCATGCCCCCGCCACTAAGCCGGTAAAAAAAAAACACCTTCTTATAATATCATCCCCCTTTCTTTCTTTTCCCTTCTCATTATTCTCCTTTTTCCCCTTTTCTCTCCTCCGTCTTTCCGCCTTTCTTCTTTTGCTGCCTTTTCTCTCCTCTCTCTTCCCCTTTCCCCTCCTTTTTCTCCTCTCCCCTTTCTTTCCTCCCTCTTTTCTTCTTCTTTCTCTCTTCCCTTTTTTTTCTTTTTCCTCTCCTTTTTCTTTCCCCCTCCTTTTTCTCCTTTTCTTTTTTTTGGCCGGGGGGGGACGTTCCCCCTGTGCCCCCCTGGATCCGCCACTGAGTTCGTACCTCATTTGAACAAATTTAGATCTCCCTTACCTAAAGAAGATTCCTACCAAGTTAAGTTTGGTTAAAATCTGGAGCCATGCCGATTTTGAGAAGAATATATGTCGAGAAAGATAAAAAGTTTATACAGACGACGTACGACGGACAAAAAGCGATCGCAATATAATAGCTCATCACTCGAGCATTTTGCTCAGGTGAGCTAAAAATAAATATACCATAATCTGATATACTTACACGAAGAAGATAACGACCACGGCTACAGTGAGATACACGGTGGTCATCGAGAAAAGATCGCTTATCATTCCGAGAACGGCCATGATGTTGCGTCCGACGTTAGTTCGGTATTCGAGTATGATTTCTTCACTAAACACTACTAGATTAGCGAACTTCGATCGAACCTCTGACTATATCTTGACCGAAATGAATTCAACACTCGCACGTATTATATGTACGCGTTTTCCTAGTGACTCTAATACGTACGTTGCAATCGTTATGTGTCATGTGCACATCATAGGTCATGCTCTGTTTGTTCAAATAGTTTATGCATGCACGGATGTCATTGTGAACTTGGACTCTTGGAGTATACTCTGGCAGAATCTGACGAGAGAGGTGACATTTGATCTTTTTTCACAATGCAAGGTGTTTGTATTTCCCGGGGGGTGCTACGGGGTGGCTCAATGTTAATAGGTCCAAGCTGGGCTAGAGCGATGCTGTACAAACTTTTTAAGAGCGATGCTGTACAAACTTTTTAAAAGGCGTGATAAATATTTGATGACTTGAAGGACTTTCTTAAAACATTATCAAACCCTTGCATACGACTTGTGTAAATACGTGAGAATTCGCGGGCGCTGCGGTCTGACTGCTTCATCCAATTTAAGAGGGAGTGCGTCAGTAAATATATGAAGATCTTGTAGGTTTCATCCTTGTGGTCTTAATACTTCCCATTTAACTCAATTAATTCGGATAAATCCCTACTATACGCAATGTCTGTGTCCGTCACTATTTAGAATTTAAATGAATATTCACAAAATTACAAACCTTCATCATCGGTCAATTGTTCCCATTTGGAAACCCGTTTTAACCCGTTTTCCTTTTCAACTGTCCTGAACCGCTGGAAGCAAGGTGGATGTCATCTGTTTCCAGTTTGAAAACTAGCTAATAAGCAACAGTTTCCGATCAGAAATCTATTATGACTGGCGACGTTGGAATTCATTCGGAAAGCATTAAAAAACAAGTAAACCAACATTTGTAATTTCTATAACATCTACTGAAATCTTGAATAACAATGTAAAGAGAATACAGTAGGAGGTGAGGTTGCATGGAGCTTATATTTATTCAATACTCAGCTATACACGAATTCCTAACTTTTCATTACATAATGCTGAATCTTTATGGGTAAAACTTTGAATTCAAAATGTAAACATCAGAGTTGGTGTAATTATAATATATATTAAAACGGATAGTAACTTTGAAGAATTTAAGTGTGACCTAAATTGCTTATTGCAAAATATGAATCTGGATCGAAACCGGCCACTGTGTGATTTTGGGGAAGTTGTGACTTTACACATAATATGACAGGATTTTATAGTCTACGTCAACTGATTACAAAACCCAATAATTTAATTCCAGCACTAGCTCAAAACTTATTGATCTTTTTCATACAAATATCTCTTTTTAACCTATTCAGACAGGATGTATTGAGATTGATATTTCCTTCCGTTTTCCAGTATAGGATATTTTTTAGGAATTTCACATTTAGAACACCAATAAAGAAAAGTGCAACACGTAGAAACTTTGGGAATTTTTCACTGCATTTATTTCTTTTATGATCTATGTATGTCTCCGAATGCACTAATGCAGATGAAGCTTACAATAATTTAAAAGACAGTTTTATATATATATATATATATATATATATATGTATATGTGATAAACATGCTCTAAGTCAAACTAAATATGCTAAAACCGAAGAGAAATAAACATTGAATTACACGAGGTAATAAACGATCAATAGCGACAAAGCACAGGCTTTATTGTCAAGTGATCCGATTAAAGTATAAAAAAGATTGTTTGGTCAATTATATAGGATTAAACCAGTTAACTACAGTTGTAAGAAAAACAGAAGATAAACACTTGTTACAACAAAAAGTGAATGTTCTCCTTTACTACAAATATTAATGAGAACAAGGGGTGACTTTCACATTTAAGATAAACATTTGTTAAAACAAGGAGTGACTTCCTCCTTCAAGATAATCCTTTTTTTAAACAAGGAGTGACTTTCTCCTTTAAAATAAACGGTTGTCAAGAGTGACGTCCTCCTTCAAGATAAATCTTTTTTTTAAGAAGACACTTTCTCCTTTAAGATATACATTTGTTAAAACAAGGAGTCAATCTCTCCTTAAATATACACATTTGTCAGGAGTGACTTTCTCCTTTAGGATAAACATTTGTGAGGAGTGACTTTCTCCTTTAAGATTAACATTTGTTAAAACAAGGAGTCAATCTCTCCTTAAATATACACATTTGTCAGGAGTGACTTTCTCCTTTAGGATAAACATTTGTGAGGAGTGACTTTCTCCTTTAAGATTAACATTTGTTAAAACAAGGAGTCAATCTCTCCTTAAATATACACATTTGTCAGGAGTGACTTTCTCCTTTAGGATAAACATTTGTTAGGAGTGACTTTCTCCTTTAAGATTAACATTTGTTAAAACAAGGAGTGACTTTCTCATTGAAGATAAACATTTGTTAAAACAAGGAGTCAATTTCTCCTTGAATATACACATTTGTCAGGAGTGACTTTCTCCTTTAAAGATAAAGGCCAGTTCTGGTCATGCGATTGCATTGTGAAAGAAACGTTGTGGAATCGATCAGAAACGGTTGATCATCTAGCATATAAGTATTGGTGTGTACTGCAAGGTTCTGGAATCATCAAAATGATAAGAAACTTGGACCAGTCTTGGTAAAGGTACAAGCACTATACACAGAAAGATGTATATGGGACTACGCGACACGTGCGCGATATCTATCCGGTCCAAATAGATACAATAATTTACCAAATATAGCAATTAGTAGGCTGTTTCCCGGTAAAATTTGTATCATCACGTATTAGTCAAAACATATTCTTTCACATATTTGGTAATGAGAGCTTCCATGTCATTTTTTGAGAGGGGGCGTTTCCAAAACTGGTCTATACCTTTAAGATCAACATTTGTTAAAACAAGTAGTGACTTTCTCCTTGAAGATAAATATTAATTTTAAACAGGCAGTGATTTTCCCCTGGAAGATGAAATTTGTTGAAACAAGGAGTCACTTTATCCTTTAAGATTAACATTTGTTAAAACAAGCAGTGACTTTCTCCTTTAAGATAAACATTTGTTAAAAAAGCAGTCATTTCTCCTGTAAGATAAACATTTGTTTAAACAAGCAGTGACTTGCTCCTTTAAGAATTTTGTTAAAACAAGCAGTGACTTTCTCCTTTAAGATAAACATTTGTTAAAACAAGCAGTGACTTGCTCCTTTAAGATAAACATTTGTTAAAACAAGCAGTGACTTGCTCCTTTAAGATAAACATTTGTTAAAACAAGCAGTGACTTTCTCCTTTAAGATAAACATTTGTTAAAACAAGCAGTGACTTGCTCCTTTAAGATAAACATTTGTTAAAACAAGCAGTGACTTTCTCCTTTAAGATAAACATTTGTTAAAACAAGCAGTGACTTTCTCCTTTAAGATAAACATTTGTTAAAACAAGGTGTGACTTTCTTCTTTAATATAACTGTCAAAATCTTCCAAAGGTTAACGTTTTGATATGTAATCAATTTAAAAGGATTACTCTGACCTCCATTTTAGTGAGAGACCATTTTCAAATAGAAATGGTTAGTTTTTCCTTTCTACTGATTGTCTAAAACAAACAACGAAGTAACAAATATTCATTGACTCATTTCTGTCATATTGTTTCATTAACAATCGAATGTTTTGGACATTGTAATGTGGCTGATATAGTAAAACAATCATAATGAATGACTTAGACAATTTTAATAAAGTAATTTGGTGTCACCGGTCGCTAAATAAAAGCAGCCCTCCTGATGAAAGAAATTTGTGACATTATTACAAGGATTAATTCATGTCGTTTTTCCGAGGACTGGTATCAGGTATTAACGAAAATTAATTCAAAAAATGTATACTTTGACGGTTTGTTATTCAAAAGTTTCGTAATTCAGAAAACGACATGGGGTTCAATTTCAAAGATAAAATAATGTTTATTTTAGGAATCATGAACCTCGTGGTGTGGGAATTTCCGTTTGGGAATTATGAATCTTCGGCAAAAACGAATGCCTCACCTCTTACAAGATCGGTCTGTATCTTGTATACCCTTTACAGTCACCTGTCTGGTTGAGTCCATAAAGAACATTGAAAACAATCTGATTTTCATGCTTATTCATATATATTGAATAGAAACCGAAATGTGAAGAGAAAAAAAATCACCCTTAAGTGTATTATACAATGGATGATCATACAATAGTGTATAATTAGATTATTCGTATTATATCTTCAAACGATTTGCAACATCGCATTCAGCACAACAGTACTCGTATCTCATTTACATTTTTTATTTATTTGCGGGGTTATTTTTACAAGGAAGCATTGCCAGTTACAAAACTGCTTTCCCCCGGCCCGGGTGGCCTAGAGCAAGTATATACATGTATACAATATGATTAAAGATTGCAACTATATTTGCCAAAATTAATGGCAAAGTTTTTGTATACATATGACAAAATGATTAAAGACAAACTAAAAATAACCTATCCATAATGAATGCAAATCCAAAGACTTTCATAGCAAATTGTAAAAAAAAAAAAAAAAAAAACCTATATAAATGTTAATTTTATAGTCATGGGATATTGTAGAACTATTTATTATTGTGTAGTTCTCCGTTTATAAGGCCTATCCAGGGAAGAGTCGACCAATATGGCAATGATCTTTGCAAAGCCCCCGCCCTACCCTGCTCACCCTATACCATAGTGTATACTGATACAAAGATGTGTCTCAGCTTTCAAATTGACTGACTTACAACATGATATATGACGACCAATCCACATATTAACACATGAACTTAAGCGCATCCACCCATTCCAACACACACTCCATCCCAGACACCCACATTATACTCAGAGACATCCAATCTATTTACAGCTTCCTGTTGTATCCTCAGAGTCGTGAGAGAAACCAAACCTCCTCAACGGCAAAGGTTTTCTTGATGAAGCCAAACATCTAATTGAGAAAAAATGTATGAATTAGTTTATTAAATATTCGGCTTTAATTTGTTCCATCAGATATTCGCAGCATCGGGATACACAAACTTTCTTGAATATGGGGCTGTATTCACAACATATCGTTAAACACGACAACGTGACCCCAATAGAAGGAAGTAAGCCAAACAAGACTGGAATTCGTCACTGCTGACGTATTAGGTGATCTGCAGCAAATCTGAAATGGAGAAACGATCGCCAGACAGCCTTTGACGTACGATCGACAATCGCTCACAGAAAGAGGAGATGTAAGTCGGGTCGAAATACAGAAAAAATACCCCAACCCCCAAAAAAAAAAAAAATTGCAATAAAAGGTTCTTCAAGGGTTTTCCACCTTAAATTGGCCATAAATCATTATATTCCATCTTAGAGATGGGATTTCGGGGTCTATACCTAGGTTTGGGGGTCAAATAATCCATTCATATTACTTACAATGGGTTATGGCCACCAGGACACCTGGAAATCAAAGATGGCGTCCAAAATGGCTGCCAGTCTCCTAAGTATTTACAGTAAAGCTATAATAAGCAAGATTAAACTATATTTTACGGGTCAAGATATTCACTGGTAAGCTCTTTGAATTATCAAAAGCTTTAGAGCAGCCTAAAACGCATAACATTACAGAATATGGCCGCTACTTTTTAATCCAAAATGGCCGCCGGAAATTAAACAAAAATAGCTATAAATCGTGGCATATTCTTATTAGAGATATACATTTGGTGTCTATGCCTGTCCCCTTGGACTGTTTGAAATGTGTAATGACCACCAGAAAACTCAGAAATCCAAGATTGAGTCCAAAATGGTAGCCAATATCCTAACGTATTCGGGTACGGATTATTATTTACAATAATGAGTTTGAAGTGTACGAATATTTATTGATGCACACAAAAATTATCATCAAGTATAAGTGTAGCCTTTTATGGAACATTGTATCCTAGATGGCTGCCATTACGCCATTCAAAGTGGCTGCCAAAACCTAATATTGGCCACAAAGCGTTAGGTCTTCATTCTATGAATATTATTAGAGTCTTTACATTGGTTTCATGATTTAAAAAAAATATTCAAACAAAACCTAGTTGAAAGGTGTTCTGCATGGTGTGCAGAAAAGCTTAAAAATTTAACCGAGTTATTGTTTTAAAAAATGGCCGCCAAATTTAAATGATTGGAAGTGTCATCAGAGTAACTTCCTTTTTGTTTACAATGAGGATATATTAGTTAGGTGTAAGTGTTTTTTTAATAAAGGTAAAGGTATACATTTTGAGGTGTTCTTAAGACATTTGGTAACAATACAGCATTGTTGCTATTTGATATCCTGTAACATACAGGATTCATGCAGGTCTGTCATAATTGCTTGTTTTGTGATTTTGTCCAGGATTGAAATTTAATCTTATGTTTAAAAAATTCAAGTTTTGCATATAGACACAAAAAGAGCATACAAACTGAAATGAACTCAAACCGATCTTTATGAAGTAATCCTTTTTTCTAATATCTCTTGAATAGTTTTTAATCAAGAAAAATATTTAAATCATTTTATCTAGCCTTTTCCATGAACATGAAAGTATCACAACATTTTCCTGTACATGTTGTATTAATCTATTTCTGGTACGGAACAGGATTTTGTGACAACTTGTCCATCCCGCTACCGTACGTTCTGTGGACATTTTGTGCTGGGTGATTTTGAATACATCTTAATGAATAATAATAATATCCAGTAATTGCATAGCTCATAGACTATTACAAAATGCTATGTGCCTACATTCTTAATGTTTGTTATATCTCTACATTAAGATTCTTGTAGTACCATAAGGTGGCCAATTTAAATCTCTTTCTTTTGTATAGATATCTCCAGTTTGATTGTGTCTACTACATGTATATCAGATATAACGTGTAAAAGTAGTGAAGCGACTTTGGGTATTCCATCCATGATAGCTTATAAAATCATAATTTTAGAAATGTGCTTTACCATCAGATATTCACACGAGGAGGGGGATCTTCGCATGCTTTTCAAGAATGTTTTTGAATATTCAATCCAATATCCTGCAATCTGAGGAGCACAGGTGACGGGTGCTACTAAAGTGTTTGTTTTATTTAATAGCTTTCTCTTCTCTGTTTATGGGGGATGGGTGAACCAATGGATATGTTTTTCTCAGGAGAAATTTTAATTCATTGTCACATTGTCATAACACTTCTCCAATATGAATAGAGTTATAACAGGTGTTAAATACAACATGGTGCAAAATGTTTATCCCTATCTATGCCATCCTATTCAAGGATCGGTCTTATGCCATAAACTGTCATTGTGCTAAAAGTCCAAGGGGTACTTATTATGTTTAATTTGGTCATACATATAATGGTCATATCTCCATCTTCTTTTCAAAAAAAGGAAAAAAAGTCTGTTAGGGTGATGTTTACTCTATTTATTATATATATTGTTTTGTAATGCCAGTGGAGGTAAATTTTCTGTGTTATCTTAATTCAAAATAATGATAACAATTATCGTTACAAATATCATTAAAAAATCTTCTATCCACTCACCTGACTCTCATCTCTGTATAATGTCAGTCTGATAACCGATTTGCTGTTTCCCGCCGGAGAAGACATGGTTTGTTCAGTTTCGTTGTTTTGTGACATGTATGATCTGAGCTCACTCGTTGAACCAATAGCACACGATATTCTGCAGATAAGGCGGGAATTAATTTAAGTATTCTTATTACACAAAATTATCAAAATCTTTGTCATCAACTTCTTATGTGCATAAAGGTGCACGTGTAAATGGTGCTTGACTGGAGTACTCCCCAGGGAGTGGAGCATGTGCACTATTTCGTACAGAATAGCAAGTGAATCCAACGACTTGGTAATAACAATTAGCGCCTAGTATGCAAAGGTTATTATTATTATTGATAATATTATTACCCTTAATGACGATTATTACAATTATAATTATTATTACAATTATAATTATTATTATTAATATAGTAATAACAATAACAACAATAATAACAATAGTACATTCTGAGTTTTCCTGAAATGTATTGTAATCAATAACATTACAATGTCGCAGATTAATATTAAAGGAAACTTCCCCTTAACAAATAAGTTTAAGGCCCAAGTCCACTCCGATTTTCAAAAATTATAGCATGTTGTAAATAAATCAAAGGTTAAAACTGTTATTTCGAGCAACACATTTAAATTGCTGTACGGATGTGACGTATGCTCCTCACAACGAAAATAACAGCAGTATACATTCTGACAATTTAGGCTTTTTGTAATATAACCAAATTTAATGCATACGTCTTTGTGAAGTGCCTCTATACAAACTATTTCATTCACCTGATAAGAATACTAGTATTTCATTATTCTTATCAGGTGAATGAAATAGCTTGTATCGAGGCACTTCACAAAGACGTATGCATTAAATTTGGTTACATTACGAATCTGTGTTGTGAGGACCCTACGTCACAAAAAAATGCATTGTGGGGGAGAACAGGCTCGATTATTAACTTGTTTTTTGCTCATTAAAAAAAAATGAAAGTCTGAGCACCATTTCCAAATCAAGTTATATATGGGCTTTTTAGAATTCTGTCTATCTAATCAGCTCAACTTTTCAGTGGAGTAGACTTGTACTTTAAGTATGCTGAAGGACGAGTTTCATTCCTGCCTATTGATAATGATAGGAATAATAATAGTAATAATGAAAATATGTTTTGTTTAACCAGGGTAGCCTCATCAGTATTGAAACTGTTCTCCCTAAGGGCCCTAAAATCACATTATTACCCCGGCTTTAGCCGAGATACTATGAAAGGGCGCTCAAGCATTCAGGGAATTTCTTCCTACCGGGTACCCATTTACCGCACCTGGGTGGAGAGTGGCAAATGTAGATTAAAGTCTTGCCAAAAGACAGTAGTTCCGCCGCGGGACTCGAACCGCGAATCATGCGATCCACAGTCTGGTGACGTATCTACTAGACCTTGACTCCTCTACATGATGTACAATATTTCTTAAAGGTAATACAAAGTTTTGGTTTGGGGTCATGAATTTGGTTCAAATGAACACATTGGAAGCATATATGCGATCGTGCAATATCCAATGATCGTTGTCGCGGTTGAAATCGAGTCTAAAGTGATCACATTGTGAATAATAAACTCTTTATGTTGTATAGCTCGCTCTCAAGATTGATATTACTTTAGCTTCAAAATTATGTTTCTTGACTAAAATCGACCGATTTTCTATCCCCGTTTGGAGATTATATATCAGAACTGCATATTCCGAGATTTTCATGGTCGCAGCTACCATTGTATGGCCGTAGGCGCTATTTGAAATTTGTCGGGAGCACCGATAAATTTGATATTTTAATTTCTCGAAATTCTTAGCGTTTTAGATCCCAATTTTTTCAAAGTTGCCTATCCTAACACTAGGTTTCACAATGGAAATGCAAAATTTAAATTTCATAATCCAATCCTGTTGAAATATTACCAAAACTTGTTATTACATGTACCTTTAAGAAAATGTTCAAGAGATATTTAAATGAATATTTTCTTGGCATGATGTATAGCATGACATGTGTTCAGCCATTGTCTTGATAATGTGACGTACCGGGCGAACGTGTAGATGTATCATGCACCAAGCTCTAGTTGGAAAGACTTTTTAATTAAATAAGAAAATCTTTACTTTTCAATGAGGGAAATGTTAGAGAATGCAACAAATAATATTTGGTGAAATATATAGGTACATAACGGGGGAAAAATTGTAACTCATTTATTTAAAAATACTGAAATAAATCAGATGACAGTTTTATTTAATTAATGCGAAACCTTCACCAAATTATTTATGCGGTTATTGTTCTGACAATTGTAGTTCAAAATATAATAGCTGGTGAATGAAATATTCCCACACACACACGTGGGAAAGAAGCATCCATAAATTTGAATACATTTGATAAACGACTTCCCATATTACGTCACGTTATCAAGAAAATGGAGATGCCCATGTCGTGCTGATATACTGTACATTATGCTAAGTTTATACCTCTCTAAAACACTTTGCTTGGGAATCTTGTAGAGTAATGGGCAAGAACACAATAATACTCTCAAAATATTTAAATCTTTTTCTTGGGTTGAAGTTTCCTCTAATAAAGATACTGACTAATTAATTATAGGGTCTTATTTACCCAAGGTATTTACATTAGTACTAATACTGCTCTTCCTGAGGGCCCTGCATTATTACTATTACCCCATTAATTGCCAGGTATCCATTTACATGTCTTGCCAAGTTTGACCCGTTTTCCCGTGTCCTGCTTATCTTTACTGCTGAAAGGGTATAAGGGTTAATGTTTCCCTCCAGAAACTCGCGTGGACACTTCGCCCTCCCTTTGTATGCGGTGAGTTGTAACCCTTGGAATGACACAGAAGACTTTTAAACTATAACCAGTACGATCGCAAAGACTATAAGAAAATCAACTTAAACAATTTTCAATAGTCTTGTCCATCATCACCTATTGAAATGTGCGAACATTACAAAGAGATATTACGTAATTTGAACATGATATTTATGGCATGTACAATAGGGTATTAAATTTGCCCTTGACTTGGTTGATTTCTCGAAAGTCTTTATGATTCTGTTCAACGTTTCTTTACCATTATTGTATTTAATTTTCATTAAATTTCAAAGGCAGTTCAAATTTATTTGAATAGGTACAATGCTCACCTCAAATGATGTAATGACGATATAGATCTCGCTGCTTTTACAATTTCTAGCAAATCTGATTTCTTGAACAAGCATTGATGTTTATCTTGACAATCAATATCCACGTTCTGCACTTCTGGGCTTGATTTCAACATGTTGATGAACTTCCTAACGGTGTCACGAGATATTGTTTGTCCGTGAAGGTAACTGGATACAAAAGATACTGTAATACTTTTCAAGCTTGTTTTTCTTTTCATCACACTATCTGTCAAAGTGGATAGGAAGACATCATGAAACTGTACGTTGGGTTCACTTTCGCTAACGTTTTTGCCAATCGCTATCAATTCCTGAACTGAGGGTAAACGATTAAGTATACCTGACAACAAATACGGATCCAATTCTGCTGTCACCTCAAACGTTTTTATTGTCGTTAGCGTCTCGAGTCCATATGGAACTGTTCTTGAAAGGCGAAGCCTTAATGTTGTTAGCTTATTGAAATGATGTAGGAATTTCCAAAATAGCCTAAAAGCATCGTCAGTAATCATCCCTCCAAAGAGCTGTGTATTAAAGAGAAACTGAACCGTGTGAACAGTAGTCCAAAAGATTCTAAAATATACATTTGGAAGCAGCAGCAACAACATATCGATCACAACCATGCCAACCATATACCACTACTAGCGCTACTTCTGCTACTACTACTACTACTACTACTACTACTACTATTACATCTACTACTACTACTACTGCTAGTAATATATTAATACTTATGATTGATGATGATGATAATGATGATGATGAAGAAGATGATTGCTGCCGCTGCTGCTGCTGATGATGAGAATTATAATAGTAGTAATAATTATAATAATAATAATATTTGATGCGGCATGAGCTCATCTAGATAACATCTACAGGGACCCGAGGCTTGTGAGCAGGGCTCGCTTTTAAAGCAAGACCTGCGTGACTTTGAATGGAACTATCCTGTTTTTCAAAGAAACCGTGAATCAATGAGTAAATAAACTAATTAATTAATACTTACATCTGAATTGATGATAAGTTCATGGATGTTCGGTAAGTTCATGAATACTCTTAAAAAGTGATCTGAACATGGGAACCGGGTAGAAATATCCGTTTTGAACACCTGTACTGATGTGAGTGGGCTTAGTTCAGATAGAACGTAGTGTGGCAAGTACAGTTCTAGTCGATGGAGATGTGTTAAGATGGACAGATTGCTCCACAACTCACCAAAACCTGCATGAGTGAGCTCAGTTCCACAGTCCTTATAAATATAAATATAATAGATTTAAGCTTATTACTATCAATATTCTTTGCTATCACGGATAAATAAGCACATTGGTTTTCCAAAAATCGGTATAAAAATATCCCTGTATTAAGTTTCGTCGGATTCTACAAATAAGATGTGGTGAAAACAACCTATCACAATGTTTGAAACGCATACCTCTACTTGTTCTTGAGATATCGTGATAAAGAGGATAATACCTGTAATTTCAGAAATTTGACCTCTATGGCCTTTGACCTACATTACCCCAGATCAAATGAGATTATCTTCCTATGGTGATTCACATTATTACCAATTTCTTTTGTGTAAAATGGTATTCATTTTATATGGTTTTTCTTCAACAATTGAAAAGAAAACACATTTATGGCTCAAATTTGATATCCAAAATGAAAAGACTTTACACCACATAAACGCTGCGACCTTCTGCATGGTCTTCTTCCTAACGTGACAGTCTAGTGGGCATTCTGACACCTTTTCTGAGGGTTCATATACCTACATCGTTGGTCTCGTGGGCTGTCTACATAATCCCAGAGGCTGATTGGCCGTGGGGAGTTTGTCAAAATATATATATAAAATATAAATAAATATATAATATCAACTAACCAGATATCAATAGGACTACAGCATCAAGACAGGCCTCTATATTTTTCTACAACATGCCTTTGATACAAAACTCATTTGATGGTTCTAAAGCCGGACTGGGACTGAAAATTGGTTTTGAAATTTTGATGCGACTAGCCCACTCAATATACAAGATACATATATCAAGTTTCCCTCAGACCACTAATCGGCTCATAATGTATATTTTACACATTATATAACTCAATGAAATTGATATCAACTGGGAGGTATTTAAATTATCCATCATATGACACCAAACATAAGATGGTTTGAGGTTTAACTTACAATTTATCTTAAAACTCGAATTAAACACACCTAAGACGTCATCAATACACTAATACACATATAGGGGAAAATTGTAATTTTTGTTGAAATTAAGTCAATAACTTTGGGTTGTTGCAACTTTTCACTGGAAAATGATATAAGCATCTCATTTCCACAAGATATTTTCCATGTACATGAGCAAATTCCTAGAATGTTATGATATGTTGTTATGTTACGATTTTGATATATGAAAGAAAAAAATTAATAAAATTCAATTTTTGGAGAAAAAAATTGCAAACAATTATGTTTTTTTACCTAAGATTGTGATATTAATTTATCCCAGATGTGTTTAGTTTGGCCCTTTTCTTCTTATTAGACAACTACTCTAAAAGAAACTTTAAAAATCAGGAAACAGACTTGTGAAAGTTTGAATGAAATCGGACAAAAAATGAGAAAGTTAAGAATATTTTAAAGTTGTAATCAACTATAGGTATGGGCACTTTCAATTGCCTGAATTAACACTGTCATTGTGACGAAGTGCCGGACGACTTTTCCATTTGTTTCAATACACAGAATGACTATAATGTAAATTTTTCAAAATATATGAATCAGGAGAATCTTTTCTTTTTAGAGAACCTTTCAATTAATAATATGCTACCCACGACATGTTTTTGGTTAGTTCCCCAAGGGAAAATGTTCTAAGGAGAAAAACAGAAATGTATGATATTTTGAACACTACAAAAGAAAGAGTTGTCCGTAATTACATTCTAAATCCAGTGACCATATTGCCGATTTGCGATTCTCACAGATTTAGTGATATTAAATTCAGACAATCATTACTTTCTCATTATTGGTCCTATTTATTCAAACTTTCGCCACTATGTTTCTCTTATTTTCCACTTTCATACAAATGAAATTATTACGAGGGTTGGATTGCCCTTTAATCCATTTGGGCAGCTTAATAATCATGGGAAGTTTCACAAAAACTAAGTTGGACTTGACCTATGCCAGGATTATTAAGCTGTCTTATGGATTAACGGTTGATTTCACGTCTTTGATTATCCTGGGTTTCCTCTTTTTTTAGGATTAGGTGTTAAGGTGTAAGGGTGCAGATGCCAGGTAGTCTGTATTGCTTGATATGACTAATATGGATAGCTTAATAATCCTGGTCACAATTTGAATACAACTGTGTAACCATATACTTGTGTATATATAGCCATGTAAAATCATGAAATACTCGTCTTTCGGATGGTGACGTTAATGGTCAGTCCCCAGACGTAGATAATAATATCTGATTGATACACGTCTGTAAAAAAAAACATTCTTATTTCAACTGATGATAATAAATTCGAAAGCGCTTGTGAAGTTTAATCCATGCCTCTTGTGTATTCCATCTGTATTTTTTTTTACTATTTTCACTCTGCATCACGTTTGGACATTGTTCCTCTTAGTTATATATATATATATATATATATATATATTTTTTTTTTTTTTTCTTCTTTTTTTTTCGTGTTTCAATCAGATATGATTATTTACGTCTGGGGACCGACCTTTAAACGTCACCATCCGAAAGACGTGACTCAGTTTCGAACCTGCGTCCTCGGCTGAATTAGTTTGTAACTTCCATTGTTAGCTGGATTACAGGCGCACCAACGCCTAGTATTCATGATCGATTGTTGGCGATTGCTCTCGAATACAAAAATGATATCAACAAAATGAACATCTGGAATAACGAACTTTCAGAATTAAAAACCTTCGAAAAAAGGGCATGTGTTACCTTTTCCGTGAAGACGATTGTAAAGAATATAAGCGCTGAGAAGCACAGTAGCGACAAGTCCAAAAATGCACATGCACTTCCACATGCACTTCCACATTGCAGGCCGATTCGGAACTATATATAAAATATCAAAGCACAGACGTTTTATCTGCCTGAAACTGAACCCATTTGCATGATACAAGTCTTATCAACTCAAGTTTATAAAAGCTGCATGGTAGGCGATCGTTAATGCTAACAAGAGTCTTGTCTGACAAGGGGTATGGACCTATACAAATAGAAGAAAAAACAATTTTTTCGTCGATATATAAAGTGACTGAAAACAAAAATTAAAATAATATGAAATGAATGAATGTAAAATAATACGGTCGCTAAAACTAAAAGCAAAAAAAAAAAAATCAGTCAATGCCTAAAGTCAGTAATAATAATGATATTCCGCTTTTATATAGTGCTTAATAAATCTACGATGCCTCTAAGCGCTTTGCAGATATACATGTACTATCACCCCGGTCAAAACCCTTTTGTAGGCCCTACATCCCGTCGATATCGTTATCATAATACATCATGCATCATTGTAATGTTTACGAATTTCAATGGGTGGTGGACCGGGTCAATTGCGTTAGGTTGATTTAAGGAGAGGTCTAGCGATAGAAAAATTCGGGGAGTCTGGGGGAGGGATATAGGGCACTTTGCGGTTCGCATATAATTTTTTTAATAATAACAATAATAATAATATAAATAATTATAACAATAATATTAGTAACGATAATTACGGAGCGCTTAACCAAAAAAGTACCATAGCGCTTACAAAATTCTAGAATGCGAAGAAGCAAATTTAACATAAAATACAGAGACTTATAAAGACAGGTAAATCGCATGAAGTTACTCAGGGATGGAGTTTTTTTCTTGAGATTTTTTTAAAGAAGCAAGACATTATCTGATGGAATGTGGGATATCGTTCTATATATGTTTTCGAAGCAGCCACTGTAAAACGTTTTTTCGGTAGATGAGAGTCTCGATTTTGGAATCATTAGTTTAGATTTGTCAGTTATGCCTCCCGTTTCATTTTGCCCCCGCCCCCCTTCTAGATCTACCCTGATATATTTTCAAGGAAGTTTGCCTTTATTCTTTCTGAAATCTCAATCGGTTAATAACCACTGAAGAGAGATAGTACGGAAATCCCTAACATTTTGAATAATGGGAAAAGTCATGAGGATCAAAATCTCGAATCAGAAGGGTTTAACAAAAAAATATGATTGGCATGCATACTTGATGGTACCGTAAGGTAAACTCACCTAAACTTTGCTCGCTTCCATCTTGATCTAATGATAATAATAATAATAATGATTATGATGATAATATCAAAAACGATAATTTCGGAGCACTTAAGCAAAAAAAAGGTGCAATAGCGTTTACAAAAATCTAGAATGTGAAGAGGAAACATGACATACATAAACCTTTTGAGATAGGTATAAAATCGCATGAAGTTTCGTTTATGGGATATTTTTAAAGAGGCAAGACACGTTGATTCTCTGATGGAATGTGGGATATCGTTCCATGTTTTCGAAGCAGCCACTGTAAATTGTTTTTTGGGTAGATGAGAGTCGCGATTCGGGAATAATCATTTTAGATTGGTCAGTTATGCCTCTTAGTTTATTTGGGGGACCCCCGCCCCCTCTAGAACCAATACTGATATAATTTCATTGAAGTTGTTTTTCATTCTTTCTGAAATCTCAATCGGTTATTTTTCAGACTAACGAAGAGAGGTAGTCCCCAACGATATGAATAATGGTAAAAGTCATTAGGATCGAAATCTCGAATCGGAAAGGTTTTTGTTATTTGTGATTGTATACTTGATGGTTCCCTAAGGTAAACTCACCTATACTTTGCTCGCTCTCATCTGAATCTAATAGACAACCTAATAATGATAATGATGATAATATCAAAAACGATAATTTTGGAGCGCTTAACAAGAAAAGTACCATAGCGCTTACAAAATTCTACAATGTGAAGAAGAAAATTTAACATAAAATACAGAGACTTATAAAGATAGGTAAATCGCATGAAGTTACTCAGGAATGGAGTTTTTCTTGGGATCTTTTAAAGAAGCAAGAAATTCTCTGATGGAATGTGAAATATCGTTCTATGTTTTCGAAGCAGCCACTGTAAAACTTTTTCGGTAGATGGGAGTCTCGATTTGGGAATCATTAGTTTAGATTTGTCAGATATGCTTCCCGTTTCATTTTGCCCCCTTCTAGAACTACCCTGATATATTTTCAAGGAAGTTGGCCTTCATTCTTTCTGAAATCTCAATCGGTTATTTTTAAGACTAATGACGAGAGGTAGTCCCCAACGATATGAATAATGGTAAAATTCATTACGATCGAAATCTCGAATCAGAAGGGTTTTTTATGATTATGATTGCATACTTGATGGTACCGTAAGGTGAACTCACCGAAACTTGACTCGCTTCCATCTTGATCTAATGATAATAATAATAATGATGATGATGATAATATCAAAAACGATAATTTTGGAGCGCTTAACAAGAAAAGTACCATAGCGCTTACAAAATTCTACAATGTGAAGAAGAAAATTTAACATAAAATACAGAGACTTATAAAGATAGGTAAATCGCATGAAGTTACTCAGGAATGGAGTTTTTTCTTGGGATCTTTTTAAAGAAGCAAGAAATTCTCTGATGGAATGTGAAATATCGTTCTATGTTTTCGAAGCAGCCACTGTAAAACTTTTTTCGGTAGATGGGAGTCTCGATTTGGGAATCATTAGTTTAGATTTGTCAGATATGCTTCCCGTTTCATTTTGCCCCCTTCTAGAACTACCCTGATATATTTTCAAGGAAGTTGGCCTTCATTCTTTCTGAAATCTCAATCGGTTATTTTTAAGACTAATGACGAGAGGTAGTCCCCAACGATATGAATAATGGTAAAAGTCATTACGATCGAAATCTCGAATCAGAAGGGTTTTTTATGATTATGATTGCATACTTGATGGTACCGTAAGGTGAACTCACCGAAACTTGACTCGCTTCCATCTTGATCTAATGATAATAATAATAATGATGATGATGATAATATCAAAAACGATAATTTCGGAGCACTTATTAAAGCAGAAAGAGTACAATAGCGTTTACAGAAGTCTAGAATGTGAAGAGGAAACATGCAATACATAGACCTTTCAAGATAGGTAAATCGCATGAAGTTACTGAAGGAAGAAATTTGTTGTATAGGATATTTTTAAAAAGGCAAGACAGGTTGATTCTCTGATGCAATGTGGACTGTGTGATATCGTTCCATGTTTTCGAAGCAGCCACTGTAAATTGTTTTTCGGTAGATGAGAGTCGCGATTCGGGAATCATTAGTTTAGATTTGTCAGTTATGCCTCCCGTTTCATTTTGCCCCCTTCTAGAACTACCCTGATATATTTTCAAGGAAGTTGGCCTTCATTCTTTCTGAAATCTCAATCGGTTATTTTAAAGACTAATGACGAGAGGTAGCCCCCAACGATATGAATAATGGTTAAAGTCATTAGGATCGAAATCTCGAATCGGAATGGTTTTTGTTATTTGTGATTGTATACTTGATGGTTCCCTAAGGTTAACTCACCTATACTTTGCTCGCTTCCATCTTGATCTAATAGAAGAAGAAAAAATAATGATGATGATGATAATATCAAAAACGATAATTTTGGAGCACTTAAGCAAAAGAAGTACAATAGCATTTACAAAAATCTAGAATGTGAAGAGGAAACATGCAATACATAGACCTTTCAAGATAGGTAAATCGCATGAAGTTACTGAAGGAAAAAAATTGTTTTATGGGATCTTTTTAAAGAGGCAAGACAGGTTGATTCTCTGATGGAAAGTGGGATATCGTTCCATGTTTTCGAAGCCGCCACTGTAAATTGTTTTTTGGTAGATGAGAATCGCGATTCGGGAATAATCATTTTAGATTGGTCAGTTATGCCTCTTAGTTTATTTGGGGGACCCCCGCCCCCTCTAGAACCAATACTGATATAATTTCATTGAAGTTGTTTTCATTCTTTCTGAAATCTCAATCGGTTATTTTTCAGACTAACGAAGAGAGGTAGTCCCCAACGATATGAATAATGGTAAAAGTCATTAGGATCGAAATCTCGAATCGGAAAGGTTTTTGTTATTTGTGATTGTATACTTGATGGTTCCCTAAAGCCCCCATCACACCAAAGTAGTTCTCACTATACGTTCTCGAAAATGTTGCCAAACGGGCTCAAACTGTGTGCGAACGGAGCTGAACGTAATAGCAACTGTTTACGATCTTTTTAAGCACTTCATGGACGGGCTTGGACTGGACTAATGTCTATAATACGATCCTAGTTCGTTCATTAACAGTCCACAATACGTCCAACTCGTCTGTACCCGTCCACATTCAGTTCATATCAAGTTCAGATCGGGTAAATTTGACATTTCCAAGCAGTCCAAACCATTCTTACTAGTTTGCAACTTGTTCTAACTAGTTTATAACCCAACCACCCCGTTCAGAGACAGTTCAACTTGTCCTCATCTCGTTCTTAGTGCGTTCGAACGCGCTCCTATCGTGCGTGTGCAATCCCGTCCTGGTTCGAGGGTTATACAAACCCAACGCGTTCTTGCTAATTGATGCTCGACCACATCACGTTGTAACACGTTCCTAGTAGGATCGAACTACGGCAATTCCGTTCATAGTACGGCAATTCCGTTCGTAGTACGTCCATCTCGTTTTAAGTCCGCTGTCACTCCGTCTAATTGCAGGACGGGGAACATTTGACATTTGAACAACTGACTACGGACTGGCTTGGACCGCCTGGAAATGGCAAATTTACCCGATCTGAACTTGATATGAACTGACTGTGGACGGGGTACTGACGAGATGGACGTATTAAGGACTGTTTATGAACGAACTAGGATCGTATTATAGACATTATTTACACATTCTGCCCCGACCACAACCCGTTTTACGATTTTCTAGGACGGTTCCAGAACGTAATGAGAACTAGTTTGGTGTGATGGGGGCTTAAGGTAAACTCACCTATTCTTTGCTCGCCTCCATCTTGATCTAATAGAAAACCTAATAACAACAAAAGTACAATAGCGTTTACAAAATTCTAGAATGCGAAGAAGACAATTTAACATGAAATACACAGACTTATAAAGATAGGTAAATCGCATGAAGTTATTCAGGGATGGAGTTTTTTCTTGGGATTTTGTTAAAGAAGCAAGACATTCTCTGATGGAATGTGGAATATCGTTCTATGTTTTAATGACCAACCCGGTTAATGACCAATGATGAGAGATATTACGGTAGTCCCCAATCATTTGAATAATGGGAAAATTCATTACGATCGAAATCTCGATTCAAAAGGGTTCTTTTTGTGTATGTGTCTGTTAACTTGATGATCCTGTAAGGCTGTAAGGTAAACTCACGTATACGTAGCCTGCTTCCATCTTTATTTAATCGAGCAGCTCGTAGCCGTTGATACAGTTCTTCATTTATGTTGTTCTCTTGTCGTTGTCTATTTTTCCATGAATGAAGAATTTCAAGCATTGATTCTTTATAGTTATTTAAGTGTTTTAGCCTGGTGTTCTCAAGTTCTGCATAAGTGAAATCCAACTTCTGGCCAACTAAAAAATAATCATCTGGATCGATTTTACTTGCCAGATCAAACAGTTCACCATCTGTGATCCTGAAGTGAAAACAGACAAATGACCATTCGCCATTTAAAACTTAATGAAACATTTTGAAAAAATAATCCTGCAATGATTGTTTTTAGTAGGTGTAATTACAAATATGTGTTTTAAAAAAGTATCCACGTGTAACTCTGCGGTAGTGCAATTAAACACCCTCCATTCCTTATGACTACAATTTGTGTGTTGTTTTTTTTTTACAAAATTTCTTTTTTACCAACAGAATTCAAAGTCGAATGTAAGTATTGTAAGAATAAATTATTACTAGGGACCCCCTCACTTTGGGCTGTCGCTAATCTTGATTCTTCTTGTAATCATAACAAACACAATGGCAAAGACTTTCGAGAATTAAACAAATCTAAAGGGAAATGTCACTACCCTATAGAAATCGTTTTCGGATTGGTCACACTGTCACACATTTTAATATGTCATGGGCAAGGCTATTGAAATTGCTTCAGGTCAATGTTTAATAGCCTTCAGATTAGTAACTATGC
The DNA here is from genome assembly GCA_037976565.1 of Mesocentrotus franciscanus. NCBI lineage: Eukaryota > Metazoa > Echinodermata > Echinoidea > Camarodonta > Strongylocentrotidae > Mesocentrotus > Mesocentrotus franciscanus. The sequence goes on along the minus strand of CP137667.1, from coordinate 41,242,057 downwards.
AAACTGTTTATCTGTTTTGCTGTCTTGCAAAATAAAGTTGGAATATTTGTGATAGTAAACTTTATTTGCACATCATGAAATTCTTTCTTCTTTTTTTCTTCAAATATCACGCTCAGTAAGAAAAATGGACCTCGTGGTCACTTTGTCCTTTTGTACAGGTCTACATAATTTACACATGGCAAAGCATTATATACGATATACATGTTTACCTTATCGCTTCACGATATGAGTCAATAGATAATAATAATAAATGTATCACTCAGGGAAGACTCATCACCATGCCTTTCTTTCCGAGGGCTCTGCAACTATTATAACCCCAGCAATGGCCAGTTTCCCATTTATTCCTGGGTGGAGAATGGCAAATGTGGATTAATTTCTTTCCAAAAGACTTTAGTGCCGTGCTTGGATTTGAACCATCGACCCTTGGATTGAGAGTCAAGTGAATGAACCACTATACCACGACACCTCAAAATTATACCAACATTTTCTAATGCTGTTTTAAGGCATATAAAGTGTTGGTCCAATAATTATGATACATAGCAACGAGATCGTCGAGGTGGCAACTGCAGTTATGAGAGAAGTCATCATTTTAATGGGTCATATTATGTAAATAAGCCAGTTCGTAGACCTACGCATGGGCAGATAAAGGTCTCACAAGAGGGCAAACAAAAGGTATTCATGAAGCACCTTCATGACTTCGGCAGTGATTATTCTAAAACGCAAAAAGTGGGACATTTCCATGTTTATTAAAGATATCTGTGGAAATTCGGGGTCATTAACCATGCGCTAATTACCAACTGGTCTATTGTGTATATATGACATCTTACCTTTCGTCATCATCGCCATCATCAGTTCCTCTCGGATGACACTGTCTCGCCATTTCACAGAGATTTAATATGGTCTGGCGGGGAATAGATAGGAAAGAGACTTTCTTGTAAACATGATTGACTTTAGTAATTTTAAGTTTAAATAATAATAATGATTATTTATGAGATTTGTAAAGCGCCGAATCGACTTGAAATCAAACGCTCAAGGCGCACTTGTGAAACAAAGGCAAAATAGGGATCACATAAAAACATCTGCATTATAAACAAAAGAACAGAAGCAAGATAGAACAGACATAATTGACTGAAAAATTAATTGTATGCCGAATTAAATAGAAACCTTTTAAGATTATTTTTAAATACTTAAACTGATCTGATACTACGAATCTCTTAGTATTGAGCTTAGGAAGAACAAGAAATCATGAGTTCTGAGAGCGTAAAGGTTTGGACGGAATTTAATGATTTATCAAAGTAATATTGTAATGTGGAGCAGAACCATGGACACAATGAAATAAAAGCAACGGAATTTTTAAAAACAATGCGTTCACTCATGGGCAACAATTTGAGTGCTTTCAGTACGTATGTGATATAACTGTGTTAATGTGTTTGTTGGAGAGGGTCGCTATACGAGCAGTAGCATTCGGTAATTGTTTTAATGTATGTTTTAATGTATACTGCTTTTATTTTGTATTCATAACAGCAAATAAATAAATTAAATTAAATCAAATAAATTAAAATATCCCCCATCTCGAAAAAAAAAGTTCTTTTGTAGAGATAAAAGTTGGGACGGCCTCCGGTTCGAATTCGTTCGATCCATGTGCCATTTCAAAGCACAGTTTATTCCCCTTGATTGATTCTATTTTCCAGATTTTTTAAGGAAGAGAGAAAGAAGTGAGTGTTCTAAAGCGTAACGACGTTTTATTATTATTCTTATTTGTTCATCGTCTCTATAATGCTATTTGAACAAGTTGTTGGCAATAAACGACACGCTGGTACTATGTTGATGTAGCGTCACCTGACAATCACATGGCAGGTAAATGATCATCAGTCCCGTGTTTAATAATTGAAAGAAAACTGAATTTGAACCTGAGCTATACTCTCTCTCTCTCTCTCTTTCTCTCTCTTCTTCATTAATTTCCTTCCCTTTCCCTCCCTAACCTCCCTGTGCATGTGTATGCCTTTATAATAGAGAAAATAATCACTAATATCGCTGAATTGATTCTTCCTCTTCCCCTCTTCTTCTTCTTCTTCTTCTTCTTCTTCTTCTTCTTCTTTTTCTTCTTCTTCTTCTCCTTCTTCTTCCTCTTCTTCTTCTGTCTTCTTCCTAGTAATAGTAGTAGTGGAAGTAGTAGTTATAGCAGCAGTATCATAATTATGATTAGTATTATTATTACAACTATTATTATTGTTGTTGGTGTTACTATTGTTATTTTCTTAATAATTATCATTGTTATTGTCTTTATTAATACTTACTTACTTACTGCCCATTATGCCTCCTGGCACATATGGCAGCAACAAAAGTCTTCCACTCCTTCCGATCCTGGGCTAGCTTTTGGATGGTTCCCCATGTGTGGTTCAGGTCTTTAATCTCCCCTTCACAGTTCTTCGCCAAGTGTTTTTAGGACGTCCCCTCTTTCTTTTGCCTTCTGGTGTCCAGTGGAGGGCTGTTCGTAAAATTACCAAAGAAGGGATCCCTAAAAAACTGCAATAACTGGCGTGGCATCACACTATTGTCAATACCAAGCAAAATATTGGCAAAGATAATTATTACCCGTATCATAGATGCTGTTGACCAAAGTCTCAGAACGGAACAGGCAGGTTTTCTAAAAGGAAGAGGGTGCACTGACCAGATTTTTGCACTACGTAATATCATAGAGCAATGCGCAGAATGGCAGGGGAAGCTTTATATTAATTTTGTTGACTTTGAAAAAGCATTCGATAGCATCCACCGAGACAGCATTTGGAGAATACTACGCAAATATGGGATACCAGAGCAGCTAGTTCTTGTAATTAAGAGCTTTTACACCAATTTCACATGCATAGTTGGAAACAGTAACCATAAGTTCCAAGTGAAGACTGGAGTTAGGCAAGGATGTGTCATGTCAGCACTGCTCCTCAATATCGCCATAGACTGGGTGATGAGACAGGCAACTGAAGGCCAAAAAAGAGGCATAAGATTGACCCTCTTTTCTACACTCGAGGACCTCAACTTTGCAGATGATCTCGCTCTACTTTCACACACCCACCAGCATACGCAAGAAAAAAACATCCAGACTAAGTGATTTTGCCCAGCTAATTGGCTTGAAGATCAGCCAAAAGGAAACAGAGGTGATGACCCTGAACATCTCAGACCCTTTACCAATACAAGCAAACGGGGAAGACCTACCTATAACTGAGGAGTTTACTTACCTGGGCAGCACTGTCAGGCACGATGGAGGCGCAGGCAAAGACATTAAGAACCGTCTTAATTAAGCCAGAAATGCATTCAGAATGCTCAATAATATATGGAGATCACAGCAGTACAGTAGCAAGACCAAGCTAAAATTGTACCTGAGATGTGTCCTTTCCACTCTTCTGTACGGCTCTGAATGTTGGAGAATGACGAAAAACGATCTCAATAAGCTGTCGGTCTTCCACACAAAGAGTCTAAGAAGAATATGTCGCAATTTCTGGCCAAACACCATTTCAAACGAAGCACTGTATGCCCAATGCCATCAAGACAGCATGGAGAACATCATCATGAGAAGAAGGTGGAGATGGATCGGACATGTAATAAGAAAAAACATAGATGACATCACACGAACAGCCCTTTATTAATGCATGTATTATTATTATCATAATTATCATTATTATTGAGAGTATTATTATTATCATTATTATTAATATAATTATTATTATTATTATTATTATTATTATTATCATTATTATTATTATTATTATTATTATTATTATTATTCTCATTATCATTATCATTATGTCATTATTATCATCAGCATCATCAGCATAATCATCAATGGCAGTAGTGTCGTAGTACATGCAGTAGTAGGCCTAGTAGTAGTGGGATCATTCTGATACTTAGGTGTCCTGATTATCTTTTGCAATACGTCGTGTGCCCATGATTGAATGCTATACTACATCCAAGATGTCTACCGAAACTCTTAATTCGTCGATGAAATATTATCACGGGAAAAGAAGGATTAGAATACATATTTTAGAACAAAGTAAACAAACAGAATACAAAAGTATAGATTACAATCGTGACAGTCAGGCCCGTCGGAAGGAATTTTAAAGTAGTACGGTTTCAGTGGGGGCCGGGTTCGAAGGGGAAGAACCCCTCGTGGGGGGGGGGCGAAGCCCCCTTGAAGCTCTTGCATTTTGAAAAATGAAATGACTTTCCATGGTAAGTTGATACAAGTGGAAATTCAGTGGCGTAATGAGCAAAAACGTTTTTGCTCCTCTTACATGTTACATGTAGGCCCCGCGGAACGTTTTTCAAAGTGGGGGCGGGGGCTAAAGTATATACGATCAGTTACGGAAAGTTAGAGCGTAGCGTACGAAGTGAGTGGAGCGTAAATTGGCGTAGGTTCCAGGGGCAAGGCCTCGGCCGGGGTCAAGGGGCGGAGCCGCCAGAAGCTCAGGGGCTTTAAGCATTTAATTACGGTCAGGTGAGCATATTTTAATACCTTATTTGTTACACTGGCAGGTCATGCACTAATTGACTTGGGGTTCAGGGGCGGAGCCCCTATAAGCTCAGGGGTTTTAAGCATTAAAATACGATTAAATGAGCATCCAGTGGCCCGCCTTAAGCTATGGTCACACCCCCCCAAAAAAAAAAAAAAAAAAAAAAAAAAATTAGCCAATTTCGCCCGGGCACCGAGCGGCGGCCGCCTGGGCGCTGCTTGGTTTTAGGGCATCGCTCGGTCGCCGCTGAAGTTTTAGCGGCGCCTGCTCACGTTTCACTCGCCGCCCAAAATACGCTCGGTGCCGGGCGGTCGTCGCTCGGGCACCGACCTCCTCGAGCGTTCGCCGTCGAGCAATTTAGGTCAAAAAATCGAAGCCGCTAGGTCAAAGGCTGACGATCGGTCGCAGCCCGGTCGCCGCTGGGAGATCAGTCGGTCACTGCCGGGACGCCGCGGGGAGAAGCTCCCCGATTTAGCCCAGTTTTGACCTAAAATCGACTGACAACCAACGGAAAATCGACAGGCCACCGCCCCTGGCATCGCTGGGGCTCTACAGCCTGCTCGACTTCTCCAAAAATCGTTGGGCGATGCCTAAATTCCAGCGGCGACCAAGCAGGCTACAAATCGGTCGGTCGCCGAGTTGTGACCATAGCTTTAGGGCCCTTGATGGGGTGCAGCGGGGCAGAGCCCCCGGAAGCTCAGGGTTTTAGGCATTAAATCACGGTCAGATGGGCATCCAGAGGCCCGCCTTTTGGCCCCTGGTGGGGACCATGGTCAGGGGTTTGAGCTATTTAATAACGGTCAGATGAGCATAGTTTGATACCTTATTTGTGCAACTGGCAGGTCACTAATTGGCTTGGGGTCAAAGGAGCGGAGCCCCCAGGAGCTCGAGGCTTTTTAGCATTAAATTACGGTCAGATGATATCCATGAGCCCGCTTTAGGGCCCTTGGTCGGGTCAAGGGGGCAGAACCCCTGGAAGCTCAGGGGTTTTAGGCTTTGAATCCCGGTCAGATGAGCATATTTTTATACCTCATTTGTGAAACTGGCAAGTCACTGTTCTTTCTTTCTTTCTTTCTATTTCTCTTTAACATACTTTTTCAAAAAAGTGAGGGGGGACATGTTCTCTGATGTCTGATGACATGTGGGCATATAATAACGGTCAGATGAGCATATTTTGATACCTTATTTGTGACACTGGTAGGTCACTATTCCTTCTTTCTTTCTTTCTATTTCACTTTAACATACTTTTTCAAAACAAAAGTGAGGGGGGCTCTAGCCCTCCGAGCACCGCTGTTCCGCGTGCCCTGACATGTAGGCTTCTAAATTAGCATAATGTTTGCCTGACTGTACATTTGGAAATTTTTCATTTTCCAACAATCGCCTAAAAAAGTATTATTTACAAAAAAGTTAGAAAAATCCCGGAAAGTCATGTCATTTCAGCACATTTGAAAATCACTGGTATCGAATTAGAAATAAACCATATTTGTTGCCCCTCCGCCGCTCCCCCCCAATTAGTACGCCAGTGAGTGAAATAATGGTTTTAATAACTCCTCGAGCGTTCCTTGTGCACCAGTGCACATTCGTACGATTAAATTGAACAATTATAATAATTAGCTTTCTCCTCCACCACTGTACCAGTGAAACTATTTTTTTTAAGTGTGCTTAAGGGTCCCTCCCCCGATTATCGGAGGCTCATCGTATTCTCCAAATTTGAAAATTTCCGTTGGAATCTGTGCCGAAAAGGGCCCTGTTTTCTGGGAAAATAAATAGAAAAATGCCGTAGGCCCTGGTTGGCCCATGAATTTAATAAAGAAGGGCGGGAAGAATGGTGTCCAAATGATCATGTCCTATATAGAGGCCTACGTTGGAATTGAAAGCAATTTTTTTTTAATTGAATGAAGAGGTGACGAAAATGGGCGGGAAAATAAATATCTACAGTCAGGTGGCGAGCTTAATTTATCACTTTCTTGAGGATATTATTTTTAAGATTTGCGATTGGATGAAAAAGTTTTGAAGCATATATGCTGTCTTTCGGTTTATGTAATAATGCGTTTCATAATAATGCCAAAAAGTAAAGTCGCTTCGATGTTCGTGTTCTTCCATTAAGCTGGTGATAAGCCTACGATCAGCCCACATGACATTACTCATCCTCCCACCTTCTCTCTTCTTTTCTCTTCTCTTTTCTTCTCCCTCTCCATCTCTCTCTTTTTTTTCTTTTTTCTTTTTTTCAAGGCTGAAAAGTGGTACGGTCAAATCAATCCCGTACCACCCGTAGCGGCTCCGACGGGCCTTATGACAGTAGACAATATGTCATAAATTAATGTCTTCAAGTTTACCTTTATTTGTATCTGGCCAGCTAATCTGGTTAGCTTGGGTATTTGATAATGGAGGATTAACATGCATGGACAAAAATGCACTTGTTTATATGATCGCATCATCTCTTATTCATTCTAGTTCCAATGTGTGTCAATCATAGTTCTATGTAGCTTGATATCTCATGGTATTTTTTTGTAGAAAATCAATCTAAGCAACGATTGCTGTATTTTAGCGACAATCGTTCGCTCGTTGATCTATGACGAGCAGTAGCAAATTAATATTTCAGGACTAACCGCTCGTCTCAAAAGAGCCTTGGATCCTGAGATCGCAGCACGAAATACTGATAAAGAAAGGCTTGAAGAACAACCGGGCAATCACGGTTCATCCTAACATCGTTTACCACATAATATCGCATAGCAACCATCACATCCAGATGTCACTCTGACAAAATAACAAAATATACACTATTTTGGGATATAGCCTGCCGAGCTACTAGCACGTAGATACGGCATTTATTTCACATAAATTATCAACACTTTCATTTTTCAAAGTATGAAAACAACTTCTAACAAATTCTGTCTGAGAATCATGCATATATTATGTTTTTATACCTCTTAACATTAATCATGTGGGATCATAACTAATTAAACTTTTATGCCCTAACCCTAATTATGCCCGGGTTTAAAAAAACAGAGATAAAACTGAATCAGCACTAAACTCTGAAAAGACCCTATGGCCACCGCAACTTAAACTTTGATGCAACAACGTCTCCTACCAATTATCATTGTTTAATTCACTCTTTAAAAAGAACTCTATATTAAAAAAACGTGCTAGTGTGCGGTCCTTGGAAAGCTAGAATGACTTCCCCTACACACCACACCCTTGTCCCGCATCCCCTCTTTTCATATTCAAATGAAACACCTTCGCCGCAACGGAATTGAATAATTCCGTCACGCATGCCGGAGAACAATTAGTGTTCACCACTTATTGCCGTAGAAACAACATTTGCCAGCTATACGATGTAACGCTGGCAAATACATTTCTCCTGGAAATATTGGCGTTCGTGAAAAGCATTGATGGAAGACTCAAACGTCTAGAAACGAAGGCAGAAGATCGCGACGCCACGACTAACACTACCTTTGTGGAAGAGGGCATCGTAGACGACACTGACGACACTATCCTTAATAGGAATATTGAGGATCTGCCCGGAAACGACGGAAATCAAGACATAGTGGAGAAAATTACGGTACCGACATCTAACCGCTTCGAAGTTCTTGCTGTTCAAGAAACAATAACAGAAGCTTCGCCGTTAACACCTACTAGATCTACTTCTACTTCACTGCCATACCAGGAGCAGATAGAGGGCTACCGCCACAGACATCGTGTGATCCGCAACAAACACGATGTAGTTGTGGTCGGAGATTCCATGATCAAACACATCGACGGAAGATATCTCTCCCGCAGCAAGAACGTGAAGTGCGTCTCTTTCCCCGGTGCAAAAGTGAGAGACATCTTCACCTCTTCACCTTGCGAGTTTCTCAAGCCAGGGGGAGAACTGATCATCCACGCTGGCACCAACAGCATCTCTGAGGGTGCTGGTGAAGTTTGCCACCAAATCACAGACCTCGGCAAGTCTGTTGCTGCCGAGGGATTTACCGTCTCAGTCTCTACGATTATCCATCGTAGATGGGAGAGTGAAGCGGACAAGAAGCGGGTTGATGAGATCAACTATCTGATGGAGTTGGCAATAAGCGAGAACAGATGGGGCCTCATCATCAACAACGATATCAGCGAGCAGCATCTCGGGCGTGATGGCGTTCACCTCAACAGAGCCGGTCAACGAATCTTGGCAGGCAACATGAAACGCCTCATCAACCGTGCTGAACAACCGACAACACGAGGCCAGGGCTGGACTCAACGGTCGTACGATCAGGATACAGGCAGTCAACCTGGAGCAAGGCGGTATCAATCCATCTACCGAGAAAACTAGAGTCTTCATTCTGATGAGGAAAAAAGCAGCCCCGTAAAATCCTACGCCGCAGCTGTTTCTGGGAGATCTTTGGATTTCAGCGCAGTCGATCAGAGGTCACAACTAAAACCAACCTTCAGACCATCCAAGGTGGACATGAAAGACTGGGAGAACTATCTTCAATTTGTAAGAAGGGTTTCGAATTAAGTGAAAGTTTGACAAAATCAAGTGATGATCCGAAACTGAAAGTTGACGGTAGGAAATATAAGTTCCCTTGTGGGAACTGTGAAAAGCCAGTCAAATGTAATCAACACGGCCTTCTGTGTTCTGATTGTAAAAAATGGTTTCACACTAATTGTCAAGCTATCAGTATTTCAGAGTACCGCAGGTTATATTATGAATGCCCTGATGAGAAGTGGAATTGTTTAACATGTTGTCTGCCATCTTTTTGTGATTCATTATTTACTGACGATTGTCTAGAGAAAGAAAGCCAAAATGAGGATAGACTAAAAGAAAACTATTTGAAGGTATTAAACGCGCGTTACACCTGAAAAGCAAGCGATAGCAAGAGTAATTCAGCCAAACCTCACAGATGAAAACACTTCTCTTTATCAAGAATTTGAAGAAAAGTTTAAAGTTAAAGGTCTTCATTTGTTACACCTTAATGTGAGGTCTATCGTAAACAAGATATCGGAACTTAGAATTCTTTTTAAAAGAAAAAGGCTGTCTATTATTGCTTTCACTGAAACATGGTTAAATAATTCCATAAATGATGAAGAAATTGAAATAGACGGATATAAAATCATACGCCATGATCGATCCTCTGGCTCTGGAGGTGGTGTATGTTTCTATATCAGAAATGATATTGCATTTAATATTATGGATGCTATAAGTACTGGAGATACGGAATCCCTGTGGATAAATTTGCTTATACCAAGATTGTTGTTGGCGTTCTGTATCGACCTCCGAAAAACAATATGTTTATCGAGAAATTGTCCAATATTCTTGATACATTAAAGAAGGATGACGAAATAATTCTTTTAGGAGACATCCATATTTGTCTTCTTCACAAATCGCCACTGGCTAAAAAATATATTGACTTGTTGAGTCTTCACGGGTTTAGTCAACTCATTAAAGAGGCAACACGCGTTACACCTACATGTTCTTCTTTACTGGATCATGTTGGTTGTAGCAAAGAAAACAAAATAAGTCAAATTGGTGTCATTGATCTAGGTATTGGCGACCATTCTTTTACTTTCTGTACACGGAAAAATATTAGACTGGCTATAGGTCATCATAGGACTAATGATATCAGATCCATGAAAAATATACAGAAGAGACTTTTAATCTTCAACTATCTGTTGTTAATTGGTCAGGAATAACTGACTGTACAGATGTAAATGAGGCATGGTCAATATTTCAACATGTTTTTATCTCAAATTTGAATATGATAGCGCCACTGAAACGGATTAGAATAAAACAAAGATCAGAAACGTGGGTGACTAAAGATATTCTTTCCCTAATTCAAGAGAGAAATATAGTATACAAAAAATTGAGGAAAAGAGTAAAAGATGAGACGCTCTATAAAAGATACAGAGTATTAAGAAATATGGTCCAAAGAGAGGTGAAAAAGGCTAAACTCGATTACTTACAAAACAAGATAGAAGAAAATAAACAAGATTCGAAAAGGCTTTAGCGGAATCTTAAAAGCTAAGGATTAAAAAATAAGAAGCGAAAAGAACAAGAATCTGTCATTACAATTGATGGGGAATTATGTCATGATAAGATGGCCATCGCTGATGAATTCAATTCTCATTTCACAAATGTGGCTGCCAAATTAGTAGACAAACTCCACCCTTCCAAAGACTTTTTCAGCGCAATGATTGTATTCGTGAGTTTTACGAAAGAAAAGGTGTACGTGAAAACAGCTTCGAGTTATTACCAATCAGTGAACAATTTGTTTTCAAAGAGTTACGTAAATTGAATGTATCAAAATGTACTGGGTTAGACATGATTTCAGCTAAATTTCTAAAAGATGGTGCGAAGGTTTTATTTAAGCCTCTAAGTTACTTAATGAACCTATCTATCTTGACGAGTACTTTTCCAGATGATATGAAAATAGCAAAAGTGACTCCACTTTATAAAAAGAAAGATAAAAATGATGTTAGCAACTATAGACCTATTAGTGTTTTAAGCGTAGCATCAAAGATTCTAGAAAAATCGGTCTGTGTTCGAATTGAAAGATACTGTAAAGAAAATGATATAATTTATGAATTTCAATCTGGTTTTCGACTTGATTATTCGACTGAAACATGTCTAATTCATTTGACTGATTATTTGAGGACAGAAACTTCCCAAGGGCGCTTTGTTGGTATGGTGCTCCTTGATCTGCAAAAGCTTTTGATACAGTTAATCATTGCGTCTTATTGAAGAATACAACTAATGGGTTTTAATAAGGCAAGTTTAGAGTGGTTAAGATCCTACTTATCTAATCGACACCAAGTAGTGGCCATTCATGATATTCGTTCCAAACTAATGCCTATAACATGCGGTGTTCCTCAGGGAAGCATTTTAAGCCCAATTCTATTTTCAAGTTATATAAATGATATGTGTATTTGTATAAAAGACTTAAAACTATTATTTTACGCAGATGACAGCGTACTACTCTATTCAAATCCTGATCCTAAATATATTGAGGAAAAGCTTAGTGAACAGCTGTCTACGTGTGTCGATTGGATGACTGATAATAAGCTTTTTTTACACTTGGGAAAAACTGTTCTGGTCCAAGAACTCATGTTGGCTACTGCGAACTTTCTAAAGCTGGTTTTCTTGAAGTCGACCAAAGATCAAAACAACTCGTATTGCATCACGTACATAAAATTTATCATACTAGGTCGAATCATTATATTCGATCCAACTTCGATCTTGTTACTGACGTTCATTATTATAATACAAGAAATAGCCGATTCAACCTTAACTTACCAGAAAGAGTAGGTAGTAATAATAAATAATAATACACAACATTTATTAGGCGCTTAATACTGGTGTTTCTAAGCGCACCATTGTCTGATTTAGAATTACTAACCAAAACTTATAATAAACACACAATTATAAATCTGTTCTTTATTCAATAAATCATGCATATATAATAATACAAATAAAAATAAAATAAAAATAAAAATAAGATCAAACATAAGGTCAAACAGAAGATCAAACAAACAAGGAATAAGATGGTGTGCACCTCATTTGACCGACTCACAACTGCATTGGCAATTCCCTTCCCAATGGTGTAAAATAAATAGAAAACTATGCTCATGTTAAGAGGAAATTAAAGGAATACCTAATACTTGAGAGTCAGAGAAGAGAAGTGAATGACATGTTATATGATTGAAATTTGTATTCTTCTGCCGGTTCATACTTTTTCATTTTGTATATACTTGTGTTTTTGTACGTTATAGAAATTCTACAAATTCGTCATTATTTTCCTCTTCTTCCTCCTCCTCTTTTTCTTCTTCTCCTTCTTCTTTTTCTTCTTGTACTTTTTATCATTTCTATCATCAGTTTAATGTTGTTATTATTATTATCTTTAATAAGTAATTTTTTTATTGTTCTTATCTGTCTGTAAATATTACTATTTTAACTTATTAATTTTGTACATGTCTTTAGGGGACCCCACTGGAAATAAGCTCTCGAGCTTTCGTGGGTTATTCTGTTCAAGCTGACTTATTTTTGATCTGTTATTATTGTATATGTTGGAAGCTTGTCGAATAAAAATCAATCAAATCAATCAATCATGATAAATTCGTTCAATAGGTTAAAGTGAGGGGATCGTCAGTTTCCATGTGCAGAAGGCCATAATTCGCTGACACCAGACTTGGTAGAAATAACATTAATGGGAGTACAAATCTGCACACAGCAAATCCGTAGGCCAGTCAAGAATTTCCCCCTAATCTCTCGGAGAGTCTAGCTTCGGATCCCGCTTCGGATCGGGTGAGGGAAAAGCAAGGCATTACATAACGCCGAATGGTCATAAAACTGAAGGCTAACCCTGGTGATTGACAACACCTGTTACTGGGTAAACACCCGAACGGTGTCGAATTCCCCATGAGAGCTGACTTCTATGTGTCTTTAACCCTCTGGGAGCACTAAAAAAAAATCTGCTCAAAATTATGGAAATGCAAGCATTACTTTAAACAAACGGAATTTCATGGCTCATTTTTCCTGATTGAGGTGTCATATGAAAGAGCAGAAAATGAACTTTCTAGAAATGGGATTTTCTCTTTGAAATTCAGATAACGTTCGCCAAATTACTTTTTGGTACCCATTCTTCAAATTGTTTTTTATCACCCATGCGTGAAATATGCATCATATGAGTTGCATCAAATGAAAGAAGAGGATCTAAGCTTTACAAATATGTGTCATTTATTAATTATAATTGTGATTAAGTTATGATAAAACATCGATAATTCTCGGTTTCGTTTTTTCTGGGACGCACTGTATAGTGGATTTTAATATTAGTGGTATTGGGCATTGGCCAAAAGCGACCAAGTTATGAGTTTATGGTCCCCAAATAAACACAGTTTCCTATTCCCTACATAGCACTCGAAAATAAATATAATCTATTATCCTCTCCATTGGGTTCTGAGAGCGTGAATATCCTCTGTTTTATTAAAAGTGTCATTAACTGAAGACTAGTTATTGAAATCACTTTTCAGTTATGTTAGGTCTGTCGAATTTTTTCTAGTGTACAGTTCTTTTTATCCAGCCACGTTTGCATCAAAGCAAAACGGAGAAATATGCCCAAATTTAGACATGCATGGATTTTTAACTCCATCAGTTTCCACTGTAATTTTACTCTTTAGAATCTGTTCCCTCTATGCTTTTGAGCGCCTATCACCCACGCTCTCCAGATTTCTTTCGTGTAAAACTGGTGTGTGCGACCAACATAACAAAATATTTCAATCAATGTATTTTTTTCTTCAATTACTTTTAGTGAAGATTTTAATGCCTTTTGCTACAAGAACCTAAGCAGTATTATACAGTGCGTATGAAAAAATGTAACCCCAACTTAAGTAGCTCATAACTAATTTGACCTATGAATTTTTGTTATGGTAGAGGGTGACCTGTTTTCTGACCAATGACACCTTATTCATATTTGTTCTGCCTCGGATGAATGAGCACCAGGGTTCTTAATAAGTGCCGTCAAAATCTGTATGTACCATGCTTATTCTGATGCACCGAATGTGGGTCAGGCTATATGAAAGCGTTACTTTTGTCTTAAATCCTTTTAAATGTTAAAATCTGTTTCACGCCTCAGTGCTTCATTGTTTAAAGTGATCCAATGTTTCTAAGCTTTCACATGATCTTATCTTAATCCACAGGATCACCTTGAATATTTTTTAACAGTCTTCTAACTTCTTGTCTCATGATATTATATACAATTTCACTTGTCCATTAATTGCACCACTTCACAGGCTTACGTTGAGTAAGGTGCATTATGTATTTGTCTCGAACCGTACATAAAACTGGGAAGGTTTACTAACCTCACAGAACCAGTAAATACAAGAAAGAAAGTCATAATAATAATTTCCAAAGATATATTGACAGTAGACTTTCTTCAAGTGATTAGCAGATAGCATCCATGCAAGAAATCTTTGTCCATCTTACTTTAAACAAGCGATCGATGCGAGAGAAGCCAAGATTGTGTCACTCAAAGGAAATAGAATTCATATCATTAAATTCACTTATTAATAAGCCCCTTGCTTGAGTCATGTTAGCATCCCTTCGAGGTTACTGAACTCTTCGTTCTCCGAAACCACTCACGCGTGACCGTACAGCTAGGCGCCATTTTTTTCGGGCCGTTTCTAAGCTATAGGCCTCTCTTGCTTCTATGTTATGTGCAAAAATGATTTGGAGTTTTGATAAATAGTTTTAATGAATACCAAAACAATGTTTGCCTTGTAATTAATTTTATGTGAAAACATTGAACTCTTGATCATCAGAAATACATGTATACACACGAGGGGGAAGAGAAAGAGAAAAAAAGGAGAAAATATAAAGCAGAGGGGGAAGAGAAAGAGTGCATCTATTACATACTTAGCTTTAAAGCCTCAGTTTATATAGAAGAAAATAGAAGTAAAATATACTGCTTCATTCCGCTTCATCCACATCATAACATTATATCACCTTCTTTCTCCTCCTGTTTGCGTTAACGCTTCTTCTCACAAACTTAGAAATACACCCCCAAACTACATAGTCTACCCACATACACTCGCTTCTTCTCTTTTACATTTTTATCTCACTTTCGTATTTAAAATCCCAAAGTTTTCATACTCTTCAAAGCGACACAAAATACAATCTCACCCAAGCTAGAGATCAGCTGCTGTTCCAACCTTCGTAATATAAATTCCAAAAGAACGTTGACATTTAACGTAGAGACTCCTTCGATAATGAAAACCTTGTCGGAAAAAGATTAATTCATAAATATCTACTCCTATAATAGGAGTATTGTGTGCTCCAGACGCAATCAAGATGGCGCCGAGTTGCATATATCGTCCAACTTCAAACTACTACGCATGTGGCAGTGACAATTATGTATGTAGATATCCAAACACAACTCACAATATGCAGGCATAAAGTGCAAAAGAATGGCGAGCAGGAAAAAAGGAATAATTGATAGGCACCGTTGCACTTTGTAAATAAAATGATATGAAGGATAATAATTTCTATTACCTAGGGACAAAAAATCTTTTGAATGTGGAGTTGAATCCGGTAGACAGTTGGAAATTCTTGTACACAGACAAGGGGGTGGTGGAGCGTCTTCCAAAGTGCAGTGGGGAGGGGCACCAACAAAAAGGGTCACATTCTGGAAAAAAGGGCACCTACAAAGGGAAATCTCAAAGCAAAAATATACAACTTTTAAACACTGGTTTATACCCCTACATTGCGATTTCATTATCAAGGATGATTTTATGGTGAAAGGAAAAGGGGGCACATATCCAAAGGGAAAAGGGCACTTATTAGAAACGAAAAAGAGCACATCTAAAAGTAAAAACGAAAATGCCATCTTCATACTCGAAATGCAAATCCGAAACCGACTCCGTCATAAATCTCTAAAATTCTTGAAAAAATTACCCCCAAAACTTGCCAACTTGACATGCCATACCTTGTTCATACCAATTATGTTTTGTCTCAAATTTCCACAGTATCATATCTTATAGTTGCACATAGGCATAGCCATGCCGAGTTTCACGCTCAAATGGTTCTGCAAATAGCGCCCTCTAAAATTATGAAAATGGCTTTATTTCTGTGGCCGTAGCTCCATCGTGTCTGGCCAAACCCGTAATTTTGGGGGATATAGATACTTCAAGATATGTTTTTTCCAGCCAAGTAAAAAAATATATACTCTATCAATGAGAAAATTGCCCTCCGCACTAGCATTTTTTAAAGAAAATTGCGAAATAACTTCATCTTGCTCTGAAATTGCGATCTTTATACCTACGTCAATGAAACATAGCAGACATAATGTATCCCTACACAAGGTTCAAGGTTCAAGGCTCATTTTATTTCTTTCTTTCACAACATTTTTACATATAATAATAGAACAAAAACAACATAAGAAAAAACAATTTAAGTGCAATTTTAAGTCGATATATAATCCAAATGAAAGAAAGTGGAGACCTTAGAAAAGCTGGGCTTGTAAGAGCAAGGTCCCCATATAACATAATCCATCAATGTTTCACTTTTTAAAATGTTTCAAAGTTATCAAAACTACACATGATTAAATATGGGGGAAATATTTACAAAAGGGATAGCTTGAAATTTGAAAAGGAGAGGATGAAAATATATACAAAAGGATCGAGAGGAAAAAAGCAAACTGGAACAATACTACACAACTACACTACTCAACTGTCTGTCAAATTTTGTCAAATTTGATAACGTCATCGCAAAGTTATGGCCAAAAATTATGAATTTACTTTGGATTACATAACAACCCGTTAAATGATTGCAATATATTCTGCGCAAGTGACAATGGTCTCAACATGACTGTAATGAAATTTCCTTTCGAATGATACCAAATACGGTATATGTTCACACAGAAAATGTTGAGTAAATCGCATTTGAACAATGGCCACAATACGGATTCCGTTGTAGTAGACCAGCCACAGATTTGTAAAAGGGCTCTAGTAAAACATTCAATGGCGTTTGGGGTTAATGTATGCATCTAAAACTCTTGCAAAAATACTTATATTAGGACTAAGATACGCGTGGATGCCACGTGAATTTTTTACTAAAAATTTCACTTACAGTATTGGAAGTCCATGGGCCAAAAACTGAAAAGGCACACACCACCTGAGATATAATCTTAAAGCCTATCTGCACTAGTTTGGCCAGGAGGGATTATACCTCCCTGCATGGTCACTGGTTATGTCATCAAATCAGCTTTCAATAAACATAAGAAAAGGGGGGGGGGACCGTGGGGGACCAACGGTCACCGCTTAGGCATTGTTTGCTATATAGAGGGAAGTAGTGCAATGGGGCTTTAAATGATTTTTTAATAATTTAAGGCGAAAGATGCAATGACAGTATCAGTAGGTTGGTTAACAATGAACAGAGATAAGACTTTCTTTTTGTTACTGAGCCCACATACTGATATAAATATCAATTCTCCTTACGGTATAGTGCAGCTAGTCAACATTTTAGGAATATTCTTTTCTGTAGATAATGACATCCAGGAAAGATTAAATTTCATGAAGAAGTTTTAAGTAAAATTATAAAAGAGACTTTACTTTGATGGGAAAAGTTCAATTATACTGTAGTGTATAGTAATGTATCTTCACTCACTCCAGTGCCCCATTGTGTTTTTTAAAGGAAACTAATGAATCAATCTTTGATTATTTTTTTAATGGAAAGATACGATACAGAGATATATTATGTATTTTTTATTTTGGCATTATGATAGAGGAGGACTTAGAATGACAGATTTTAAACTATTCATTCGTGTACAGAGGATTATGTGTATGAAAATATTTATAAATGAAGAATCAATGACGAAGTAGAAACAATGTTTTTAATATTTGACCCGAAAAGTTCATACAAATAAGCATCTCATCTGTTTATGTTTAAGACTGATGTAACTGATTTATGTTCCTTTATCAGATAGTGGAGGACACATCAACATTTAATTCTTTTTATGTGAAAAAAAAACACTTTGGAAAGATTGTGGCACTTTTAAAAAATTTGTTAGACATTACGAACATAAACTGGAAATGAGTCATCTTGGAATCGAAAGGTCGACAGTGGGTGAAGAACGATTATTGAACCATACTATTATTTTAATAGAAATGTGATTTTTATTTATTTTTTATTTTTTTCAACAGAAAAAAATCTTACTCCTCAATTTATTATTAAGAAAAAATATTTTAAAAATAAACAAGAAGAAAGAAAGTAACTGAACGGAAGGAGCATTACGTAATCATTTCAGAAAATGGGACAATCTTCTTTGCTAGGGACATCGAGGCAGAGCTATAAATTTACTTTAGTTAATTATATATGTAATAGAGCTGCTTTTATCCCTATTGAGCTTCATAGTTTATCTATGTACTCGGACGGGAGGGGTGTTGGTTGGGGTGGTATAGTTTTTCTGCAGGGAAGGGCAGTACGTGGGAGAATAAATTCCTTTCATTCTTTAGATACTAGGGCTTTAAATTTCTGTTTTTGATTTCTTTTGTTTTAAACAAAACATTTTGTTTCCTCTCATAACAAAGGTATTCTCCACATTACTAGAATTTCATTTATAAAATCAAACGATTATAATGTATTTTTCTTTAAGATAATAATTACAACAATATTGGGTTCTTGTCAGACTTGACACTCCTGGCGCTCCGCAATTGTAATGATTTTATTCATGATTGCTTTCATATTTTGTTTGCATCGTAATAGCTATATTGTATTTGTATTTGTGGAAAAAATATTATGGGGAAAAGTGTGAATGATTTTTATCTTCTTTTTTTTAGTGGGAAAATAAAAAGAATTTTAAAAAGAGAAGAAAAATTATAATATATATATTATATAAAGATATAGACTATGCCACCGCTACCCAAACTCTCAGTCAGCCTCGATTAGTTTTGTTTTGGCTCCCTCTCTCGGTGTACCGATACCCGAGCTAAACAGTCGCTGGAAAGACGAAATCCTGTAATTTCTGCACACAATGGCTGGAGTTTTATTTGAAGACATTTTTGACGTGAAGGACATAGATCCCGAGGGAAAGAAGTTCGATAGAGGTAAGGTATAATATTGAATTATAACTCATACCTAGTTTGACAACTTTGCGTGAGTTACAAAAGAGAATATCGACTGTTTTATGATCAAAAGCATGCAGTGTCATGGGCGCAGCCATCTTGGATCGCGCGCCGGAAATGATACTCTTTCTCAAGTTTATCCGTAAAAACATGTCAATATAATGAGGTAAAGCTTTAAGAAATACCTCCAAAATGCTGCCCTATCCTGTATATTTTACATATTGATGCAAATATTAACGTGAGGAAACTAATAAAGGTTTTAACTCTTGGAGTCTACTCTCAAACTTGACACAGATATGTACAGATGGGACCGAGGTGAATAATGTACACTTTAATTTATAATCATAATCATATCAGCTCCATATCGTCTATTACTCAAGTGCTCAACTGTTTTCAATGTCTCCCTCTCCTCCTCCACCTCCCTTCTCATTCCCCTTCTTGTCCTCTTCCCTCTTCTTGTTTTTCTTCATTTCCAAAGTTTTTACCTCATTTTTTTCTCTCTTTTCTGCTTTTCGCTCTTGCTCTTTCTTTCATTCTTTCTTCTTTTATCTCTTTCCTTCTTTTTTCATCGTTTTCAGCTCTTTTTCTCTCTTCTTTTCTCTCTTCTTCTCTCTTCTTTCTTTCTTTTTTTTTCTTCTTCTTTTCTCCTTTTTTTCCTTCTTCTTCTTTGCTTTCTTCTTCTTTGCTTTCTTCTTCTTCTTCTTCTTCTTCTTCTTCTTCTCCTTCATCTTCTTTGCTTCCTTCTTCTTCTCCTCCTTCTCCCCCTCCTCCCCTCCTCCCCTCCTCCTCCCCTCCTCCCCCTCCTCCCCTCCTCCCCTCCTCCCCTCCTCCTCCCCTCCTCCTCCTTCTCCTCCCCCTCCTCCTTCTCCTTCTCCTTCTCCTTCTCCTCCTCCTCCTCCCTCCTTCTCCTCCTCCTCCTCCCTCCTTCTCCTTCTCCTCCTCCTCCTCCCCTCCTTCTCCTCCTCCTCCTCCCCTCCCCTCCTTCTCCTCCTTCTCCTCCTCCTCCTCTGTTAGAGTCAGAGATCTGTTGTCATCTCCTGTAGGCTGTAGTTAGATTGCCGTTAATGAAGGGTTTGTCTTTTTTTTTGAGGGCTTATTCCTGGAGTTCTGATGAATGTTTCGTGTGGATTTGCATTATGAAATGGATCACATGTCTGCTAGTGCTATATCAGATTGAGGAGATACAGAGCTGTCAACTGACCATCATGAAAAAATAGAAAAGGGTACAAAAATACTGGTTTCAGGTTATTAAATTAAACCATGAAAGCCATCACATTTATCCTTTTCTACACATGGTAATGTACATTTAGTAAAGTTGAGAGAGAGAAAGAAAGAGAGGAGAGAAATACCCCACAAAAAAATATAATAAAAAGCTGTGTTAATTTCACTCCTAAACATCAAACCACAAAACCAAAAACTAATGAAAATCCTACCTAAGAAGAAGAAGAAGAGGAATGATGATAGTATAGAACTATACATAATGACTGCTATGAGAGGGATAGTTGTTTTTATAGGCTCAAGGGGACGTACATCCTGTTACCACCCAGAGGCGAGCCGAGGGGTGATGGCAGGATGTAACGTCCGCGAGAGCCTATAAAAACAAATAAGCCTCGAATATTAAAGCAGTCATTATATCTTTTATATACCAAATTGACACAAAAATCTACCAAGAATTCTTACCTTATCCTTTTCTTGAGTAAAGATTGGTTAAAACATCACAGAAAATCTGAGACACTGTCTGTTAATCTTCACTGGAAAGATGACTGAATCTTACAATCATTTGGGAATCGCAGACAAAAAGCACTGTATGGTATCCGCGCTCGCACAAAGAAAATTTTAACACGTAAACCAATGGTGATTGCAGCAAAATGTATTTATGCGGCCAGTTAACCGGGGCATGAGGGCATTTTTTAAAAGACTATTGACTGGTAGGCACGTATGAGGGCACTTTTTAAAAGACTATTGACTGGTAGGCAGGCATGGCTAAAATCACGACTCTAATTTCGACCAATCAGATGGCTAGATTTCTAAAGTGAGGTATATAATAATAAATAACAATAATGATAATAATGGTAATAGTAATAATAATATAATAATAATAATTCAAAAATTAAGATAAGATAAGATTTGTAAGGCACCAAATGCACTTGAAATCAAATGCACAAGGTTCACTAATGCGAAAGATGAAGCAACATACACAAAAGTCACATTTGGGTAGCATCCAACATATGAAAGAGAAAAAAGAAAAACAACTTAAGTGGGATTATTGTATCCCCCTTTTTATTAATTTCTGCATAACTTTCTTAATGGTAGTGTATCCCTTTTGCAGCCAACATCGAATTCTGTAGAACTTTGCAGGAATTATGAATATGTCACGTATGTCCTATCTGTGAAAGTTAAACGTCAGCAGTGTCCTAGTATTCAAATTATGCACAGAAACCCGTTCACTTTCTAGACTTCACTGTCAGACACTATTGAGTGACTGACTGACTTCTTTTTTTCTTTGGTAATAAAAACTAATAACATACATAAAATGAGCTGTAAATGGTACATGAGCATTTGTCTAAGTACATCAATAACTCACTTCTTGTAATGGCCAAAATTAAACTGATTGAATGTTTGCGCAGCACTAAAACGTACGACCATTCGATACAAGGGTCTGAAAATCAGACTATTTAATTAAACGACGGCCCTCATTTTCAAGCCCTTTTGTTTTGAGGGAAGTTCTATAAATTAGTATTATCTTTCAAATGCAGTTGGAACTTAACCTTTTCATTTTTTTTTGGCCTGCAAATGGGACGTAGTACCATTTTATACCATTATATAGAGGAACTATTCAGATATCCATCCTATAGTTCATTTTTGTTCATCACTATGTCCATTGTTAACATGACAGGCTGTATTTCATGATACATTTGAAGTAAAGAGTAGTGTAGGGTTAGGGTTAAGAGTTGACACTCTGCTGTAGGGTAGGGTTAGGGTTAGTACAAGGTAATGGTTAATAAAACAATCGCCACCAGAGCAATCACCACCAGAGCATGTGCTGAACTCTATTGAATGTGGATGCTGTAGTTTGGTTATATAACATTTATTTTACTCTATGAACATATAAGGCGGCTTCAGACACAATTTTCCTGACCCATCTTGAATTATCTAGATTATAGAAATCTAGGTAATTCATTTACGTAGGTGACAGACAGGTGACATACAGGCTACAAATAATCTAGGTAGCTATAATCTAGATTATTGTAGGGCCTTTGTGCATGCACCGTTCAGGTAGATAAGCATTGTGACATCACACGGTCAATCAAAAGTAATGCGCAATTAACGCGTCTCATTAAATGCGCGCTAATATAATTGTACGCAGGTTATGATAGGTGTTAAAAACCATACATGTATGCCTGCCAATCATTAAGTTAAAAGTTGACCTTACACTGAACTTTAACAGGATTTTTTCAACATTGGTGACAGACAGAAAAATCCCGTGAAAAATCCTATCAAGGGAGAATTTTCTTGTTTTGTTACAGGATTTTTTGCGGGATTTTTTGCGGGATAATTGATGACAGACAGCCAATTATGTGGATAACTATAATCTAGATAACTATTTTCCAGATAATTGGCCTCTGCCTGACACCGCCTATAGTGAACATTTACATTAATCAATAATAAATATGCTTGTAATGTCACAGTATTTTCTCTTCTCTCTCTCTATCTCTCTCTCTGTCTGTCTCTCTTATTATTATTACAAGTTCAAGCACTCAATCTTGTTTTTTCTAGTTTCATTTGGCATTAGTCACCTGCCCCCCTCCCTCTCTCTCTCTCTCTGTCTGTCTCTCTCTCTCTCTCTCAGTCTGCCTCTGTCTATATATCTCTTTCTCAACTTTTATTTCATTTTTGTTTTCAAGTTCAAACACTCAATCTTCTTACTATAGTTTCAAATGACATTTTAAGTTTTAGTTTCACTCCCCACCTCATATCAATGTGTGTTGTGGACATCTCTGATTGGTTGATTGAAAATTGAAGCTTTGTATCATACAGTGGATGATGTGGTGCTCCGTGATTGGTCTCATTTTTGCTGACTGAAGCATGCTACAGTGTAGACCTTGTGATTTGGGTTATGTTTGTAGTGTACGATGTAGTTCAAATTAAAGCCATTTTTAAACTAAACTCATTACTGTAGGATCAGATGGTGAATTGCCATTTGGTCTACTACCCAATTAGTCCCACCCATGGTCTACACCCAGCCCGTCTACTATCTACATGGTCTCATAATCATTTTGTCTAATGAACATTTAGGCTAATAGTCCTTTGGACTAATTTCCATATGGTCTGATCTCCAATTAGCCTACTACCCATTTGGTCTATTGTTCATTTAGTCTACCATCCATATTAAAGTTCTAATAATCATTTGATTATTATTATGTATTATTAAATCATTATCAGACCATATGGATAGTAGACAAAATGGGCATTAGACAAACTGGCAATTAGACCAAATGAGTGATAGACTAAATGGGTAGAAGATGTATTGGAGATTAGACCAAATGGAAATTAGACCAAATGATGAGTAGATGAAATGATTATTAGACCTTGTGGATAGTAGACTGGTTGGGTGTAGACCATATGGGAATAGACCCATTGGGTAGTAGACAAACTGGTTGTAACCAACTGGTTGTAACCAACTGGTTGTAGACTAAATGGCTATAAACCGATCAGATTATGCGAACAAGTAGAAGTCTTGTAAATAAAAGAAATAGTTTTTATCATGTTTTTGTATAGTGATGGATCATTGTATTTACTTATTTCTTATCAT
The DNA here is from genome assembly GCA_037976565.1 of Mesocentrotus franciscanus. Taxonomy (NCBI): domain Eukaryota; kingdom Metazoa; phylum Echinodermata; class Echinoidea; order Camarodonta; family Strongylocentrotidae; genus Mesocentrotus; species Mesocentrotus franciscanus. The sequence continues at coordinate 41,218,153 of CP137667.1, read as the reverse complement.
TTTTTCCAATTTTATTTAATTGCTTTTCCCTGAGGGAGGCCATCATGCCCCCCACAAATCTTTCTAGGGTTGATATGATATGATGAAGTCGAGCCTAATTTGTCGGTTACCTTCTGAAAAGGGTTTGTTCCTGGAAACCAAAATTCCTCCTTACCATCAGTTTTCATTCCACTTTTGTCTCAAAGATAGACTAGATGACCTTTTTAATGGGACTACACAAATGTAATTTAGAGGCACAAATCTTTGTCAGTTGGTCATAACAGTGTCTGCACTTTGAGACTATTCTGACTGCCTGTGCAGTATACTGCACATTATAGGCTCAGTACTGGTGTTTGACACAGCCAGGGACTGACAGAACTAGGCTCTTCTCAAGGCTTTAGGAATTGGTTTAAAGTGTCATATTAGAGTCTGTGCATTCAGACTAGGCACACATTGTATTATGACAGATAAATCGCCACAGAATCATAATGTTTGACCAGGGGAAGGGGGGTGTTTCACAAAGACTAGAAGATCGACTTAAGTTGGACTTGAACTAAGGTAGGCCATTCATGCCTCTGGTTGCTCTCACCATTGGTCTCTCAACTATGATCTTTAGATAATAGTTCCTTCAATAATGAACTATCAAAAAAGGTAAATTATATAGATAAACCAATGCCATGGGTAGAGGAACTAGTGGCATGAACGGCCTGCCATAGTTCAAGTCTAACTTAAGTCGATCTTAGTCTTTGTGAAACACCCCCAGTAGTGCGATTGTCTACGATTTGAAGCCGCTTTGGCTTAAATAATGCTGACTAGAAAGTTTAAATGCACCAAAATTAAGGCTGTTAGTATGCTTATCTGTATTGCGGAATCTAAATCTTCAAGAATAGTTTGTTTAGTTTTCAATATCTAATATGTAATTGTAATTTCTTCGAAAAATGGGATCCGATCATCCCAGGAGGATCATGTAGTGTGCGCTGGACATTGCATACAAGAGAAAGTGTCACTGCAGCACGTATTGGAGAACCAGCCCAAGCATAGAGGGTAAACAAACCACTCATCACAGCATCATCCCTACTGACCTCCCTGATTCATAATGACTCATCCTGCAAGACAACATGAATATGCATGAGTTGCTATATTAAGGTATGCTGTATTCAGCAGCTGCCTGGACTAGTTCATGGTGCACTAGGGGTGTTCCATGTTCTGTATGAAGGAGGGCAGATGTAAATTGTAAATTGGCCCACTGAGTTAGAAAAGAAATTTCTTATGGAAGAAAATATGACATAGGTTATAATTGATTGAAGAAATACATGTGCATGTATGCTACTATTCTATGAAAAAGAGCTGTGAAATACATGCTCTTCCATTTGTTTTCCAAATACAGGCTTTCTTTGTTGTGATGTTGTTGTTGATGTTGTTGTTGTTGTTCTTCTTCTTTTCTTCTTCTTTTCTTCTTCTTCTTCTTCTTCTTCTTCTGCTTCTTCTTCTCCTTCTTCTCCTTCTTCTCCTTTCTTCTTCTTCTCCTTTCTTGTTCTTCTCCTTTCTTCTTTTTCTTCTTCTTCTTTTCTTCTTCTTCTTCTTTTTCTTCTTCTTCTTTTCTTCTTTTCTTCTTCTTCTTCTTCTCCTTCTTCTTCTTCTTCTTCTTCTTCTTCTCCTTCTTCTTCTTCTTCTTCTTCTTCTTCTTCTTCTTCTTCTTCTTCTTCTTCTCCTTTCTTCTTCTTCTCCTTTCTTCTTCTTTTCTTCTTCTTCTCCTTTCTTCTTCTTCTTTTCTTCTTCTTCTTCTTCTTCTTCTTCTTCTTCTTCTTCTTCTCCTTTCTTCTTCTTCTCCTTTCTTCTTCTTCTCCTTTCTTCTTCTTCTCCTTTCTTCTTCTTCTTTTCTTCTTCTTCTTCTTCTTCTTCTTCTTCTTCTTCTTCTTCTCCTTATTCTTCTTCTTCTTCTTCTTCTTCTTCTTCTCCTCCTTTCTTCTTCTTCTCCTTTCTTCTTCTTCTTTTCTTCTTCTTCTTCTTCTTTTCTTCTTCTTCTTCTTCTTCTTCTTCTTCTTCTCTTCTTCTTCTTCTTCTTCTTCTTCTTCTTCTCCTTTCTTCTTCTTCTCCTTTCTTCTTCTTCTCCTTTCTTCTTCTTCTCCTTTCTTCTTTCTTCTTCTTCTTCTTCTTCTTCTTCTTCTTCTTCTTCTTCTTCTTCTTCTTCTCCTTCTTCTCCTTTCTTCTTCTTCTCCTTTCTTCTTCTTCTCCTTTCTTTTTCTCCTCCTACTCCTCCTCCTTTATCTTCTTTGCTTCCTTCTTCTTCGTCTTCTTCTTTTTCTTCTTCTCCTTCTTATTTTTCGCATTCTTTTTCTTCTTCTTCTTCTTCTTCTCTGTCTTCTTTTCCTTTTCTTACTTCTCTTTCTTTTCATATCCCCCTTGTAGATGTCGAAATGAGAAAAATGTTGTACATGTAGATGTACATCTAACATAACATCCAGTGTGAAACCGTATTACTAGTTCCAGAGATCTACCCTAACCCCAACCCTATACATTGGACAAAATAACGCCTGTCAGAGCATTTGTCAGTGGAGCATATGTCACAGATTACAAAAGTTCCACGTAATGGCATACATTGTACAAAGTGTCCTTCTCTAGAGAAAGTGAACCTGTACGCTGTTGGAATCTGCTGCCCTCACCTGGTGAAACTGATAAGGGCGTGGCACTTCCTGGTAGGCTACACTAAGAGGAAGTATGAGTGGAATCTGGATTGGTCGTTGCATTGATAATGGTAGGCACAGAGCCTAGCGATAAGGGAATCTGGATTGCTTGTTGCATTGATAATGGTAGGCACAGAGCCTAGCGATAATGTAGACTTGCTGTGGTCCAGTTAATACGCTACCAAACTGTAGATCACATGGTTAGTGGTTCAAGTCCAGTCAATGCAGCACTACTGTCCTTTGGCAAGACATTAATCTACATTTGCCACTCTCCACCCCTGTGTAGTACATGGGTCCCCGGTGGGAATGTATTCCTTGAATGCTTTGAGCGCCTTAAGGCAGCTGGGAAAAAGCGGCTAAAGCTAGGATAATAATACTACTTTGAAGGCGCCTTGAGCATCCCCTGGGATGGATACATGCACAATATAAATGAAGCTATTATTTATAATCATTTATTTTGGTGTATTGTAGTTATGATGATGGTTGCTTTATCATTGCCTGAGTAGGTATAGACTATAGTCAGGTGAAATATCTAACCCAGTGTCCGACTTGCTAAAGTTTAACTAGTATGGTCATTCTATGGTGTCTCGTAATAATGATAGTAATAATCATAAACATAATAATAAAGTCATTTATATAGCGCTCTTAACACATACTAAACGATTTCACAGCGCTTCACGGAGTTCAAACAAATCATTATAAATACAAGTAGCAAAAGTTAAAGATGGTATAAATAATGTTTGCTATTATAACAGACATACACTGTAGACCATGGCTTGTCTGTCAAAATGCAAAACCCATTTAAAGAATTATGTGTCTTACAGACTACTTTTGCAAAAAAAGTTGTGCCACAGCTCCACTATGACTATGTCTGTGTAAAATATATGTTAGAACACCAACATTATAGGGAAATCCAAACTTGATAGCAAACTACTCTAGAGGAAAGCAGAAAAATCTGAGAAGTAGAGTGGTGAAAGTTTGAATGAAATTTGGACAGAAAATGAGAAAGTTATTAATTTTTTTAATTTGCAATCACTATACTGTAGGTACTGTATGGCCTCTTCAAACTGGCTGAATTGGTAATGTCTCTGTGATGTAGTGGTGGACTACTTTCCAATATGTTCCAACACACAAAATGACTACAATAGGCCCATTTACACTTGCATCCAAACACGCCAAAAAATGCCAAACCGGAGCCTGACCGCGATGTTCCAGTGATGTTTCCAAGGCAACTACGCTTTACCGGCAAAAATGCCAAGCCCAAAACATTCCAAACCGAAGTGTGATTTTTTGGCGTGTTTTGGCCTGTTTGGTGAGTATAAATGCTCGCAGCTGAAACATCGCGAGGTTTGTCACATGACTTTAGGAGCGGGGCTAGCTTTCGTCCTTGGAAGACTTATTTGCGTAAAGTAGCCACAGAGTAAAAACAGCTGATCGAAAACACATTTTGCATCGGGAAGGCCGCGCATGCGCATTACCAACCAAAACACGCCAAAACATCACTGAGCTTTTCAGTCGGTGATTTTTCAGCACAAGTGTAAACGGGAGCACAAAACATCGCGACTTTTTGAAATGAGGTATTTGACAGTATAAATGCGCCTAATTTCAATTTGTCAAAAATGTATGACTCAGGAGGGTCTATTCTATTTAGAGAGAGGAGCTATAATAATATGCTATCCATAATATATTTTTAGTAACGCCCCAAGGGAGAAGTCACCTAGGAGAAAAATAGAGAGATTCCAAGACTACATCCACTGACTAAACTGCCAATTTGAGATTCACATAGACTTGGTGAACTTGTATGTTAAATATTCTTAATTTTCTTATCATTTGTCCAATTTATTTCAAACTTTGGCCACTCTGTTTACCTTATTTTTCTGCTTTCATACAAATGAATCTATTACAAAGTTTGAATTGCCCTGTAAATGATAAAGTTTAGCATTATCATACGATTTTATTATGACAGAAATTATCTAAAAGCTTTTGGAAAAAATGATTATATAGTACAATTGATATATATACTGTAGTACTGTCAGACAGCCCATGTCAGGTTTTGGAATGATCCAATTGAAATGAAATAAACTCATTCTTGTGAAATCACATGCACTTGGTTTCTGCATTGTATTTGATACAATGTCGATCACAACTCAAAAGGTTTGAAAATGTTTTACAATCCAAAAATATGAATTAAGATTCTCTCAAACATTTGCAAGTCTCTTAATTTTCTGTCCATGTACAAAAACTTAACTTCCGCATCGTATTTCATACAAAGTCAATCACTACTCGAAAGTTTGAAAATGTTTTACAATCCAAAAATATGAATTAAGATTCTCTCAAACATTTGCAAGTCTCTTCATTTTCTGCCGATGCACAGAAACTTTACCGTTTAACTTCAGGATGGCTCTCCTGGTAAAGTATCAAATGAGAGCCTGTGTTTGTAGACCAAGGCTTATTAATACGCCAGGAAGTTTAAATGGTATCTCAGCACATCATAACATAGATAATGGCTGGATTGGAAGGCAGCAGGAAACACTGTGTATGCAGATACCAGCTAGTCTACTCATTTCGGCCTAAACCTCAGGCCACGTGCTTGGGACAGCTTCAATATGATCAGAAATAGATACCAAAGTTTGAAGGTGATCTTTAGTTCCTGAAATTGAAATGCCATGTTACTGTTTAGAAATTACTCTGAATAAGATCGTATTATTCATAAGTATATATTTTGGCTTAAACGTGCGCCCACATACATGTACATGTACTTGCTGTGTTTTTAATCTGACGAAATAGATACCAAAGTTTGAAGGTGATCTTTAGTTCCTGAAATTGAAATGCCATGTTACTGTTTAGAAATGAACTCTGAATAAGATCGTATTATACATAAGTATATATTTTGGCTTAAACGTGCGCCCACATACTCGCTGAGTTTTTAATCTGATGAAATAGATACCAAAGCTGGAAGGTGATTTTTAGTTCCTGAAGTTGAAATGCCATGTGACTGTTTAGAAATTACTCAGAATTAGATAAAAATACTTGCTTGCTGTGTCTTCATTCTGGTGAGAAAAAGATACAAACATTTGAAGTATAATTTAGTTTCTGAGATTGAAATTCAATGTATGATGATACGTTTTAGAAATTACTCTGAATACAGTGTAGCTGATGACAGAGTACAATAAAAACATAATTTGGCTTCAACCCAAGAACACGTGGGTTCAAAGTTTTTTTTTTTTTAATAATCTTTGTAATAATAATATCTTAAATTTATATAGCGCTGGTATACACATACAGTTTCTAAGCGCTTTATAAAACAAATGAAGAAAACTACTTTTTATCTAAATATGTAATAAACATCAACAAGAAACGTGAAATGAACATTGTGCTTAATTTAGACGAAGCAAACGCTCTTACTTAACTAACAATGTATTAACAGTAACATGCTAATGAAAATGAAAATACAATAAGTAACATAAATGAAACTGCAAGAATTATGAACTTTGGATAATGAATAAGACCCCGTTCTCACTCACTTTGAAAGTGGTCTTAGTTAGACCGCTCCAGAGGAACGGGTCTTGAGGAACGGTTTGCGAGGGTTCACACTCCGAGCAGTTTTTTATGGCTCAAACCGCTCCACGAGTCAAAGTGGTCTTGTTGCTATGGCAGCTCAGGTCAGCGGGTAAATTTTTTCGCGGAATACTAAGGGTATGTACCGTACTACATGTTTCGCGCGCACGTCACTAGACCACTTCCGTTCAAAGTGCGCTTCCGTTCTCACTGCACGTTAGAGCGCTCCAAACCGCTCTTAATAAGACCCGTTCCTCAAGACCACCTCCCGAGGTGGTCTTCTGGAGCGGTCCAGAAGTCCACTTCCTGGACCACTTTGACCGTTCTCACTCACCTAACAACCGCTCCTGAGGAACGGGTCTTAGTTAGACCGCTCCAACGAAGTGAATGAGAACGGGGTCTTAATTACAAGATAGGACATGTGGTTGTAAATTTGGTATGAAGATGGGGAATTACTTTGTGTTGAATAGGTAGGTCTTAGACCCCGTTCTCACTCACTTTGAAAGTGGTCTTAGTTAGACCGCTCCACTGAGGAACGGGTCTTGAGGAACGGTTTGCGAGCGTTCACACTCCGAGCAGTTTTTTATGGCTCAAACCGCTCCACGAGTCAAAGTGGTCTTGTTGCTATGACAGCTCAGGTCAGCAGGTAAATTTTTTCGCGCGCGGAATACTAACCGTATGTACCGTACTACATGTTTCGCGCGGAACGTCACTAGCTCACTTCCGTTCAAAGTGCGCTTCCGTTCACACTCGCACATTAGAGCGCTCCAAACCGCTCTTAATAAGACCCGTTCCTCAAGACCACCTCCCGAGTGGTCTTCTGAGCGGTCCAGAAGTCCACTTCCTGGACCACTTTGACCGTTCTCACTCACCTAAGAACCGCTCCTGAGGAACGGGTCTTAGTTAGACCGCTCCAACGAAGTGAATGAGAACGGGGTCTTATTAAAGGTATAGACCAGTTTTGGCAATGCCCCCCTCTCAAAAAAATGAAATGGAAGCTCTTATTACCAATCATGTGAAAGAATATGTTTTGACTAATAGGTGATGATACAAATTTTGCCGGGAAACCGCCTACTAATTGATATATTTGGTAAATGATCATATCGATCCGGACTGGATAGATATCGCGATCGCCTATATAGTCCCATATCGTCTTTCTTTGTACAGTGCTTGTAACTATACCAAGACTGGGCCAATTTTCTTATCATTTTGATGATTCCAGAACCTTGCAGTACACACCAATACTTATATGCTAGATGATCAACCTTTTCTTTCACAATGCAATCGCATGACCAGAACAGGTCTATACCTTTAAAAGTGTCAAGAGTTGGGGATTCACTGGTTAAATATGTATTATACGTATGTATTAAATATTGATACCATCATACCAATGTTTGAAGGTTATTATCTATAGTCAGATTGCCTTGTACACATGTACTTGTATGATGAACCAATAGAAGAATATTTTCAATGTAGTCCTCATGGTATTGTACGGTATACGCAGCTTGCAAGAGACACTTATTCCACATACATTGATGGGACAAAACACCTCCGAATGCACGTGCATTGAGAAATAAAGTCAAATTTGAAAAGTTTAGGTCTGTTAAAAAGGCATGATTGATTGTAAAATGTATTTTGGAAGTTTACCAATGCATCCCCGCCTTCATTAGCCTCATTTTCAGACTGAAAGTAGTTCTCAGAAGAAATAAATCGAATATCATCCCACTGTCTTTCTTATACAATATGAATGAAAAGGTACTGAGGGACTGCAAGGGTATTTTGCAATGGGGTGAGGGGATATTAGCTGACTAGATTCGCTGACCGATTATCTGAAAATTTTCTCCCCAAAACATGAGATTTGTGGACAAAGGTAAATGTGGTCTTTGACAGTAAAGAGAAAAATAAAAAGTAAAAATTTGCCCACAGAAAATTTCTAATGGGGTTGATGGAGAAGATGTTACAAGTATCCCCCCCCCCCCTCTAGCGTATTCTTTACTCAATTAAACCTATAGATCTAGAAAACTTCAACTCATTTAGCCTGAAAGCCAGGCTAACCCATCGGGAAGAGAGCACCATACGGGTCATTATGTATGGCGGGAAAATAGATATCCTTATTGTGTGATGCACTCGAAACAAGGAAACAGAATCGCTAGAAGGATGAGAGCGCGTAAGATGAAACCGAAATATAGCCATCATAAACCACTTCAGTTATGATTGTGTACCAGCATCGTGTCATTAAATATCAAACGACTCTCACTTTCTCCTTAAAATCTATGCCAAGTTTTTTCTCTTTACATGTATATTGTGAGAAGGGAAAGTGAAATATACAATACAGAGATTCTCTCTCTCTCTCTCTCTCTGTTTTTGCATGCTAATATCGCTTCCTCAAACCGTGATATGAGAATAATGTACGCTACACCAGGAAGTTTATGGGAGCACTCGTAACGCTTTGTCTCTGTGATTATATTATCTTTTAAAATCTCTCTCTCTCTCTAAATAAAAAACGATAAATGTAATGTATCTCTTAATGTCATAATTGATACAATGGTGTCTGATCCTTTCATCTTGTACATCAGGTACTCATTGCATAGACCTGCATCAGGAGTGAAGTGGTCATGCACCAGTCTTTCATTTATCATCTTTTTAATGAAAAAAGGTCGAAAATTAATCACTTTACAAAGACATTGATACATTTAAGAATGGTATGTGATCCTTGCTTGCCTTTCTCCATGTACATTAGGTACGAGACCTTCATCAAGAAAAAAGTGGTCGTGCACCAGTCTTGCAAATGCAGACATCAAGGAAATACCACATTTGATATATTATATCACAAAGTTCATCTTCCAGAAGTTCATAGCAAGAGATTTTATATTTCAAATTGTATTAATTTCAACCTTGGTCTCATGTTCATTTTTTCTTTCCAGACATATTCAAATTCACACTATGACATCCAAGAATTGTCTGAAATATCTATTTCCTTGTTCTTACCTTTTGGGGCTGTATAATTTGCTTAACTATAATTTAACAGGGATGCCATTTTTTAGGCTCTGACAACCCTCCATTCCAGTGTTTTTAACAGACTTTTATGACACATTTTTTGCTTGATCACATCATGAATTATTGGTGTAGTTTACTTGTTATTATTCTAATCTGTTGCAAGAGATATGAGCTGCTTCTACTCTATGATGTTAATGAAAAATATGGTATTGGTACAAGAGGATTCCGCAAAACTTAGTATTTTCTTGCATATTGAATGTACATGTATGGATGTACTTTGTTAGAAAAAAATACAGGCCTATATGGTGTGTATTTTTATCAAGTATCCCTGTCGTTTATGGTCAGATGGGTGCTGCGCATAAACCTCTATTGTACGTCTTGAAAAGTAGTTCTTTCTTCACAATCAGTGGAAAAATTACCTGTGTTGGTAAGCTTTTGCTTGCCAAGCTGCAAGCTTCATCAGACCTATGTCGTAACCGGCGCTGTTACATCAGTGCAGTATGATGATGTAGTAGAATGGGATTGTCATGCAGCAAGGCAAGCGAAAGCTTACCGAACAGGTAATTTTTCCGTTGATTCAGAAGAAAGAACTAACTTTCAAGTTACAACAACAATCATATGAACCTTTTCAGTGATTCATTGTACATCTGTGTTGTGCAACAGATTTGAAAGTTAAGTTTTAAAAGGGACTCAAAGCTTACTTTTTTTACAAGATCATTATCAGGTAATGACCTTTGGCAATCCTACTTTATTTCATGAAATATTTTCACTTTGGCTTTGAAGGATAACGCAAGGTTAGAGCTATACACGTTAGGCCTGTCTTCATCAGCTCGAGTTTGCCAAATAATCCGCTATTTTAACTATCCCGATCGCAAATTATGCAGCTAATTTGTGTCTTCATCAGCCCGCAGTTGCAATTAGTGGGATATTTGGTCGAGAAAATATCCCAAGAAATCTTGGTCTTGTTTCCAAAATATCCCGCTATTTCCCAAATAGCGGGTTAATTTGCGCCCATCCGAGCTAGTTTGTGGTAAACGTATCGGTCTGGTGGAGACGCAATTTCGGAGTCTGAAATTAAGCAAGTTATTTGGCAAACTCGAGCTGATGAAGACAGGCCTACTGGCCTAGGTAGGTGTTTATTTTCCTTTGACAAAGCTGTTCTGCTATCAACATCTTACATTCTCATTTTGTCCCAATAAAATTATTGACCCGTGTTTAAATAGACCTGCCTGTTTTTTAAGTAGATTATCATTCTCCTTTTGCAATTCTGTTTTCTTGTATTATCAAAGTAGAGTATAAAATCTTGCAATATTGTTGTTGTTGTTGTTGATCTATTCTATTTCTTGCCTTTGGTATGCAACCCCCACCCCCTCCCCCACCAAAAAATGAAAGTGTTGAATGGAACAGTCTCTGTGATATCAACTTGCCCTCCTTCACCGAGTTCATGGGTAGGTCTACCTTAATAATAAAATCGCTATTGGTTAGTATTATCTTACAATGGACTATGTAATGTATCTCAGAATCATTTTATTTTTGTGCCATTTTTTTCTCATGGTATTTCGCCCACTGATAAATGCGTTCAGGGTAAAAAAGGATACATACATAATGGTACATATTGAATGACTGTTCACATCTCATATCTAATGTGATCTAGGCTTGTAATCGAAACGAATTTCATCCTCAACATGCGCTTGCACTTGTCATTGATTTGGCGCCATTTCTATGAAGAGGGTTTGCGGAAGAAATGTATTTTGGAACGTTGAATAAATAGCAATGAAAACAGGCCCTCAATGAGCGGGTAATGATGGGACATGAACCAGCTGAGAAAACAAAGTGCTAGATACTGGCCATGATCTGGTATGCCATGATATCAAGCGCCCTTTTCCGTCAAAATTTCCTGTTTCTTCTTGGGCTCAAAAGTTATTTAAAGCTGCATTACTCGGGGGTTCCCAGTTATCCTAAAACTCTGGGAAAACCTCGGGCCATATTCTTAAAATAAAATTATCTTTTATGTTAGGGAAAATGATGTTAATTAACTCAAATTGCGTTGGAACTAACAATTACAATTGGTGTTTGCGCAGATATCCCTTTTAGCTTTACACAGATGCATCCAGCTGTGTGCAGACATTAACCAATGACTTGCCCTAATTTTGATTGGTTATGACTATTAACATAGTTTTACTAACATAAAAGAAAACATCATTTTCAGAATACCACCCCTGGAAAAAGAGATCCCTTTTCAAGTCGGGAAAAGTTGAGAAAAATCAGGGAATTTCTTTGGCCACCAAAGAAAGTAGTCGGTCCTGTGTCCAAACAGCTTATACACTGGATGAATGGCTATGGTAGCTTTTTAGCTTTTAATATCGTCTGTTTGGAGCCAGAAGGGCATTAACTCTGTGTCAATGATATAAATTAACACCCTTCTGGCTCCAAACTGATGGTACAAACAAAAATGTAGCCCCTACCAATTTGCTGTTGCCAGCTGGAAAAAAAAAATCTGTTTGGAAGCAGAAAGGCATTTAACCAGTACATATATAACATAGAGTTAATGCCCTTCCGGTTCTCAACAGAAGATAAGATTCATGTACTTTGGTTTGCATTTGTTTCAATTATTCAAATACTGAAAGAAATTGATCGAAAATTTGTCTGCCCTATTATATACTAAATTAAAGTTTCACAATTTGCTGAACAATAGCTTTAAATATACTATTGTAATCCAGTCCCTGTATGGCACGTTTATGGAAGATTGCGGTGTTTTCTGTCTTTGCACTGCAAAGTACGATAAGAGCGCTCAGCTTCCTTAACGAGGGGCGTGGGTGTTCCTGCGTTATATACATTGTATTCTGCAGGACTTGATCTCTCATTCCGGTATACACGGAGAGCAAGGACCTTAGAACTAAAAGCCTCCCCCGGTGCAACCCCCAGTTCAGAAAATGAGCATTTTTATTCTGTAAATTCTATATTTTTGTCCCATTTCTAAAGGTTTTCTAGTTTTATATGTGCACGTTGTATGCAATACCGGTAGGACTCTCATTCTGGTATGGTCTGGGGGAGGCAAGGACCTTGGAAATGTAATGCACAAATTTAGGGTTGAACTGCAACGAGACTCCTTCCTCACATAATAAAATGTAAAGAATAATAAAAACCCCAATGTTCATGTATATAATCCTGTTTTAAAGGAGAGATTATACCATAAAAACGAGAAAGAAGGGATGTGGGGGGTACTAGTAGTACCAGGAAAGAGACCAGGATGCGTGCTATGACCCTGTCCTAACCCTGTGATACCATTACTACCAGCAGATGTGTGGTAAAGATAGTAAGCTCTCCTTCCTTCTAATGCTAGCTGTCTCTGTCTCTCTGTGGACTAAATATAAAAAGTGGACTACCGCAATGTGTGTGTATGTCTCTCTCTCTCTCTCTCTCTCTCTCCTCTCTGTACATTTCTTTTTCTTCTATCTTTGTTTCTTTCTCTATCCATCCACCCTCTCTCCCTCCCTCCGTCTAGCTCTTGCTCTATATATTGTTTTATCTCTCTTCCTCTCTCTCTCTCTCTCTCTCTCTCTTGCATTCTTTCTTTCTCCTTCATTCTCTGTCTGTTTCTTTTTCCTTTTTAATATCCCTTTTGTCTTACCCTCTCTTTACATAATTTATACCGGTACTTCATTTCTTTGTTTTCTCCTCCTTCTTTCGCTGTCTGTCTGTCTGCCTCTTGTTCTCTCTCTCTCTCTCTCTCTCTCTCTTCCTTATGAAGTAGAAGTTACAGTAGTTTCAACTTGTAAACTCTGAATATTAATTTTCATTTTGATAGCTCTTTTCAAATTTGATTTCCCCAAATAAAATTATCCTGCAGAGGGAAAGTACATGCCGTAAAAAGGGGAAATATATTTAAACATGAAAACAAAAATTGAGAGCTCTGGGGACCTTTTCAACTATACCAGGGGTACAATCACCCAAGGGCCTCATGTAATTTTAGCAATAGTCAGTTTTCTAGATATGGGCTATAGTTGTATACCATATGATGAAGAGACCTGATGGTCGTTTGGTCTAGATACCCTTGTGTTTTTCCTACGTTCTTGCTGGTATCATAACTCTGTCTTGGATAAAGCTTACTAAAGACTCTGTGAAGATGAAGACGTCATAGATTTATAGCATAAACACACAATATGTACATGTACCAGTGAAAAAAGTGAAATATCTAGGTTCTTTGTACATGGGGTCCTTTGTAAGATTTCAAGAATTTGTGGGAAGTAACAAAAGTATTAAGTTCTTGTGTAATTACTTCTTAGTTTGGATGGTTGGGGTTGCTTTCAGCACCATATGGATCATGAAATATCTATGTTCCTATTTCTCCTACCAGTAGGTGTACTACTTAAAGGGAAATCCAACCTTGAGTAGCGAACAACTCGAAACGAAAGCCGAAAAATTAGAGACGTGCACTGGTGAAAGTTTAACCGACATCAGACAAAAAATGAAAAAGTTATGAATCTTTTAAAGTTGTAATCACTGTAAGTACATGTACATGTATGGGCACTTCAAATTGACTGAATCAGCAGTGTCACTGTGAAGAAGTGCCAGACAACTTTTCCCACTTTTTCCAACACACGAAATAACTAAAATGTGCAAAAATGTGCATCAACTGATGGAAGGATTGCTTCATTCAAGCAACACAGTGGCTTTGCAAGATACCTATTTCCGGTCTTGATTAGTGACATGACAACCCTTGTAACACTGGTATACATGTAGATTGATATTGCACTGAAACAGTTAAATAATCTTGAAGACTTTGATATATCTATCCCATGATAAATACAATGTTAAACAGGGACATTATTTGTGTGGCATTTAAAGGGTTAACAGTTTAATGTGATGATGCCCAGGATATAATACCCTTCACAATAATACCCTTTAATATCTCATACTATGCACTGGGTTTGGTATTTATTTATGTTAACTACAACTGGGGAATATTATTTACTGGGGTAAAAAAGTGTCACTCTTCTGTCTACAGAATAGCCTTGTCAGGAAATAATTAATTACATGTACACCAATGCGTCCGCAATCCACCTAATTGGAGGAGAAGAAGTTACTGGTAATTTCTACTTTGTTACACATTGGGATAGTGTACAAATATTGACTGCTTTGAGAGGTGCAGTTTATTAAAAACTATTGCCCCAAAGTGATCATCTCAAAACTGTACGAGACGAAGTCGAGGGGTAAAGTGCAGTCTTGAAATCACAGAGGAGCTATAGTTATAACTATAACCCAAAATAGACATACAAAATGATATATCCTCGCAATCCATGCATTCCGTATGTTGATTCTCAAAAACAAAAAGGATACAGCCTATGCCTGTCAAAAATATGGAAATTTACATGGTAATGACAGTGTCGCACTGAGCATTTCCATTGATAACTTCACACGCAACCATTGTGTCTTTGCATTGTGCATGCACGCAGGTAGAACTATGACCAATCAGAGGCCTCGAAAACTCCATATGCGGTGTATAATATTTGAACATTGAACTGAATAGCAAACCGCATTTTAGTTACAAGTACCGGTATTAGTGAGATTTGGGGGAAAATAAATCAAAATTTTGCGTATAGTTTAACAAACAGGGGGTTTAAAACTTACTTGAATTGCTATATTTTTTTACAATCCTAATGTCTAGAACAGACCTACATGTACATTATAAAACAATGTATCTGGAGTATTATATTAGGCAAATGTACATAATATTTAGTCGAATATCATCGTAGTAATTTAATAACATGAAATATAATCTGTTATCAAATCAAAGACTAGTATAAAGAGTGTAATAAGTGAAATAAAGCAACATTTCTTTACCAAATTGGCACTGTAAACTTATAGTAAAATTAAGTTTTACTATTGAATTGCCTTACAATGAACAATAGATGAGTATAAAAGTGTAACATGAGCTTTAGTAAAAAATGTCTTATAATGTAGTAAGTATAATACTTCATATACATATTACCAATTTGGTACTTAAATCTTGAGGTTTTAGCCGCGCCTGTATTCTCCTCATTAAATCAATTTATATCTCGTCTCTGTCATTGCCAGCGATCATCCATTATCATCACCTTATTCTCTCTCTCTCTTTCTCTCTCTCTCTCTCTCTCTCTCTCTTTCTCTCTTTCTCTCTCTTTCGGTTTCAGTTTTGAAACCATGCATAGCTTACATGTACACAGACAAAGGTCATTAAAGTGTTAATTAATCATATTGCAACCAAAATGTTGTAACAAGGAAGAGAGACCTAGCTTGGGAGGCTAGAATGTTCGATAGGTCACTTCCCCATGGTAGATTAAAGGCTTGTTAAGATATGACGCGGTAAACCGCCACCCCCCAAAATCCTGTATATACCATATTATTTAATAATCTCCACCACTGCGATCTAGGTCCACCTACTTGCTGCAAGCCGAAGAAGACGTGATCTCCGCATTTCTACCCCCTGCGAAAAAATCTTAGGCTGGGCATAGGAGTTTGTTGATAATGCCATCTTTGGTGGCTTGCAGCAAGTGTAGGGAATATATAGAGATAAAGTAAAAGAACCAGCCAGATTCTGGACTATGTGCATGAATGTTATAGATACCGGTGTGTCACCTCGCTTCTATATGGTCTGTACAGGGCCCATATCACAGTGTACTTTCGTAAATGTAATCTGTTTGAAGCCGCAAGGATGCGAGTACATAAGTAAATGCTCTTATTGCTCCAAACAGAGGATATTTCAATTTTAAAAACAAGAATGAATCCTCTGAGATACAATATACCCCAGTCACATCACCCAAACAGACCACAAACCAACTTGATACTGATAACAACAAAAAATAGCCACTGGGGGTGGGGTATACACCAGCGAAAAAATACACAGGAGCAGTGAGGAATTTAGGTCTCAAAAGCTCCAAAAGAGCTCTGGTAAAATTTAAAAAAACAATAAAATACTTGAATATCAGTGGGAGATAATCGCATATTTCAACTCCAAATCCTAAAGGAACAACTGTGAACAGAAAAGCATTTTTTTATTTACATGTATATACATACACCTGTAGTTTTTGTGTGCCCGGTCTGGTGATAGTCCTGTATTAATCTCGTTGTATGATTAAGGTAAACTAATATATATATAACTGTAGAAGAGACCATTTTCGTAATGTAATCACATTTAATGCATAAATTTTTGTTAAGTGCCATGTTACAAATGATTTCATTCACCTTTTACAAATAAATATATCTCAATAGTCTGAATGCAAATTGCGCACTTAACGTATTGCAAGGTAGGACAAGTGATAATGTTTGTCCTACCTAGCAACAATTAATGTACATGTATGCAATTTGCATTCTGACTATTGAGATATATTTATTTGTAAAAGGTGAATGAAATAATTTGCATCACATTTGATTATATTACGAAAATGGTCTATTAAAAGAACATTTTTTCTGGGAGCCTCACGGTCAAACTAAAGATATGCCTTTAACTTGCATGTTCTCATTGCATGTTAATCTAAAGTGGACTTGGATCATCACTAGAGATTGAGGAAGTGAGACTACATTATAATGTGGGATTAAAACAGCACGCATATGCTTACATGTACTTAATGTACATCACATGTATCAACTATCAAGGAAATATGAAAGGAAAATAAACTTAAATGCCAAAATGTGCTTGGTTTTTGTCTTGGTTTTATAACAGAAATGGAAATATTACTGTGAGCACTTTGGTCTGTTGGCTCATTTAGCACGGTACACGTGTACGTTACAAGAAATAGACATACATAACATGTAAATTACCATCATTATTAATTGCTTTTCCAGTGGCCCCATTTCTCCATAGCTTCCTCATGGTTTAACCAGATTACAGTTTGGCTGTATATGTTTCATGCACAAAATCTGTTTCGCTGTATGAATTTCATCAAAATATTGTAATTATATAATTAAGAATCCGCCAATGATATGATCATAAAGACTTCGAGAAACCAACTCAAGAGCAGGATTAACCCCCTATTGTATATCCCGTAGAAATCATGTTAGGGGTACATCATTGTCATGTTCACGTATTTCAAACTGCGAAGGAAAGTCCTATTGAAATTGCCCAATAGGTTGATTTTTGGAAAGCCTTTGTGATCGTGTTCTATATTGTAGCGCTTGACACTAACAGGCACCCAGGACATTTAGGCACCCAGGACATTACCTTAGTCCAGACCCTCCAAAATTCAAAAGTTCTGCATGTGGGTCAGGCAAACAAACTATGAAAAGTTAAATCCAGCCCCCTTCAAAAAAGTAAGTGTGGAGTCTTGTATAATATTGACAAATTGTTTTGATTTGATAAAGGTGCTTATAGTATTGATTACAAATTGCCCTCAGCACAGTTTGCTCAACTGCTGTACAATGATTTGTTTTTATTGTCTTCTGTTGTGTTCTGTAGCTGACCCTAGAGGCATAGAGCACAATTTAATGAAATATCTAATAGCTAGACATGTATTCTTTATAATTTCTTTTTATTTCTTCCCTTACATCATTTGGACTACAATTTTAACTTTCATCTTCTTTTCCCTCATTTTCTTGCAGTTTCTCGTCTTCATTGTGAGAGTGAGAGTTTCAAGATGGATCTCATACTGGATGTCAACACGCAACAATATCCTGTAGATTTAGGTAAGAAACAATCCCACTTTTACCTTCCCCCACCCCTTTAATAATAATAATAATAATAATAAAAATGGTGCTTATAAAGCACTTTCCACCAAAGTCTCTAAGCGCTTTTTCATTAAAAACTTCACAATTGATGCATATAACAACACAGAAATTTTCCAGTAGGTTCCTGGTATAACCTTCTTCCACTGGTGTAAATATAAAATCACGAAGATCACAAAAAGACACTTAAATTAACAGAAAACGAGAGAGCACATAGGAGTGGTCGCTTGTAAGGCGCACGTCCTCCTCCTTTGTACTTGTTGTTTGGTTTCATTTTATCTGACTGCTAAGAAAGCATGAGTATGCCTGTACGTAAGTAACAAGGGGACTGATGGCTTGAAGTCCTCTCAGAGGGACTTGGTATTGAGGATTAATGCCTTACCATAGGGCACTACGGCATCGACATGGTTTCAAACCCGTCACCGAGACCATTGCTCTAGGAGTGCCACTGAGCCATTGCGCCTCCTCTCTTGAACTGTGTATTGTTTATATCTTACATATTCACCCCATCAATTCTCCCCGCCCCTCTCTCCATCTCGTTCTATCTTTCCAAGTTTCCATGCTATATATGTATATATATCTGACTGTCTCTCCTTCTCTCAATCCAATTCCAAGTCTATCTCTTCCTCTCTTCTCTTTCTCTTCCATTAAAAAAAAATCAAAAACCCTTGTGTCTTTCCCTTTCATTTGCTCATTTCTTGAGGGCATGTACGTACGTATGGTCGCTATGGCAGGAATAATCATGACATTATTAATAGTAATAGAATAAATTTTCTCTTCCACCATCCCCCTCCCCCACTTATTCTCACTCTCTCTCCTCTTAACTCCCTTCCTCTCTCTCCTCCTACTCACACTCCTCTCACGTAATTTGCATATTAAATTATCTGAATGGTATTATAGTATTCCAGAATGATAACATCTGGGACTAGGCTTTCTCTCTCTCTCTCTCTACCTGTCTACATGTACCTCTCTATCTCTCTCCCCCTCCCTCTCCCTACCTTGCTCCATCCCTCTCTATCTCTCTCTCCCTCCCTCTCTCCAGTCCTCCCTCCCTCCCTCTCTCCCCCTCCCTCTCCCTACCTTGCTCCATCCCTCCCTATCTCTCTCTCTCTCCCTCCCTCCTCCTCCTCCCTCTCCCTCCCTCCCTCTCCCTCCCTCTCCCTCCCTCTCCCTCCCTCTTTCCCTCTCTATCTCTCTCTCTCTCTGCTGTTTCTCTCTCTCTTTGTACCACCATACCCACCCTTCCTTCTCAATCCAATCTTCTGATTTTCTTTGTTTCCTCTCTAGAGGGTAATGATCTCATTAAAATGTCTGGTTGAAATTGGGAGTATATATTTCAGAACAATAATATCAAATGTTGAATGGTGTAGTTGTTGCATCCGCCATCTAATATTTACTGACCAACAATGGGAGACAAGTACAAGTGAAAGCTGCTAACCTGTACATCATGACTAAGAATGATTCACGCAACCAGAAATAGAATCTAGGATGAGAGGATAGGAGGAGGATGATGATGATGAGATGGTGATGGCTGGTAGAGCAGTATTATCAATCATTCAGAAAAATGATATCAAATGTTGAATGCTTTAGTTGTTGTTTCCACCATCATTCATTGCAAGATTTGCTACATGAATTATGTACATGTTTGCTCAAGTGGTCAATCCCTATAGAACTACAGGTAGAACTGGGTCCTGTTTCATAAAACTTGTTATCAGTAAGAAGATATGACAGTTGTTATAAGCTACTGAAATCCTTGCATTTGATTGGCTGAGACAATATTTGTCTTAGAATTTTGGCATTTGTTATTGATAAGAGGTTTTATGAAACAGGGCCCTGGTCAGTGTCCGGGGGGAAACCCAAGGTACGGTACTCATAATACATCACATGAAAGGGGCCTACAACTATACATACTGTACACACATTTAGTTCCGGCAATTCAGACTATAAAAAAACCTATGTTTATGAAGTACTTATTCTTGAATCCAGAACCTCCTTATTCTCAGATGTACACTCTAACCATGTCCAATGCGGGGCTTTCCTGTTAGTAAATTGTCATTTGGTGTAATACCATTTGGTCCACTTGTCCTTCTGTGTATGTACTGTACATGCTTCCCCTTCTTTTTTTGTTTTATTTAATTGAGCATTAAGCATTGTGAGCACCAAACTGAAGCGAAGCGGAATAATCATAATAATAGTAACGTAATATTTGTAATTATAAGTTTGAGTGTGAGTGTAAGTATGATAAAAATAACAAAAATATCAATTATAATAATGATAATGATGATGATAATAATAATGATAATTATCATAATAATAATAATCATAACAATGATAATAATAATTATAACAATGATAATAATAATGATGATGATGATGATGATGATGATGATGATGATAATAATAATAATAATAATTGGAATGATGATGATGATGATGATGATGATGATGATGATAATAAATTTAATAATAATAATAATTGGAATGATGATGATGATGATGATGATGATAATAATACTTTAAATGATAATAACAATAATGATGATGATGAAAAAGAAGAAGAAGGAGAAGGAGAAGAAGGAGAAGGAGAAGGAGAAGGAGGAGAAGAAGAAGGAGGAGGAGAAGAAGAAGAAGAAGAAGAAGAGGAGGAGAAGAAGGAGGAGAAGAAGGAGAAGGAGAAGAAGAAGGAGAAGAAGAAGAAGAAGGAGAAGGAGAAGGAGAAGGAGAAGGAGAAGAAGAAGAAGGAGAAGGAGAAGGAGAAGGAGAAGGAGAAGGAGGAGAAGAAGAAGAAGAATGCCAACAGAGACTAATGGAAAATAATCTTAATTTGAAAGACTGACCAAGAATGTTTAATTTGTGAGACGTTATAGAGGGCGCACTACGAGCACCCACCAGAGGTGGACACCTACGCTATACAACTACAAGAAGCCTTCATTATCAAATACAGTTTACATGTACTGTATACAGACTGTTGGCTGATGTTATCATTTCCCTTATGTAATCATTTGTATGAAATCTAATAGATACTTCAACAAGCATCAACGTGTTTCTTTTATGGCTCCTATTCCATTCAGCAGTCCATTCATAAACATTAGGAGAGCTATATGTATTTGCTCCAGAAAACTTTTGTTGGATTTTTATCAGCTACAAGTAGGCCTATAATAGTATTTGGGTATAGTCTTGTGCCGCAGCCCCGATTTAGTTCTTGTTTAAACTACAAGTAGCTGTCTACTGACAAGTCTATACAATATTCAGTTCAAAACAGTCATTTGCAAATCTGTACTGGGGAACACTACATGTATGTGTAATAACAAACCAAACAAGTACTTTGGCCTTCAGGATTTAATATTTTGTTAATAGATTTGAAAGGACGTGTATATTGTATAAGGTGGTCAAACATCTACTTTGTGTGTGTTTATATCATGGTGTAGAAAAACAAAACACAAACACAAATAATCCATGATATGTATGTATTTATTTAAACTTTGTTCACATTCCTCTGTATTTGCTACCTATAATTTGTACATGGCCTCTCTGGAAAACAATTTTAATACTGAGAGAGTGGCCCTGTTAAAATATATAAATGAAATAACAACAATAAATGTATAAAATATTATGTTTTACTGCATGTATACTTTCAGATCTATGCATGAGCTAGTGTCATAAGCTTTATTTTAGAGCTATTGTACATGTGATGTTCTTGTTCTTGCTTTTTTTTTATGGTGGTGGGGGTTCACTCGAACACTATTATTTTTGGGTAGGTTGATGTAATCTTGATGGGTTTTTTAAGCTCTAGAAGTCTATTCTAAAATTTCTCTAATCTTTTTAGCTAATTGAGAAAGTGCTTTAAGTCTTGACCCCCCCCCCACCCAAAAAAAAAAAAAAAAATTATATGTTATAGGCCTACAACATTTCCATCAAAATACATTTAATAGACAAATTTGTATACAATACAATGAAACCTGTAAATAACGATTGTAGAGCTCTTTAAAATGCTACTGTGTTTGTCCAAGTCAGCTTTTTTGTTTACTTTGCACTGGAGATACACAAGGCCTTCTGTCATTTTGATGGCATTCCCTGTGAACAGACCTTTGATCCAGCCGAGCGACAATTACACCGGGCTTAATGTTGTCAAAGATATAGGGTAAGGGTTAGGGTTATGGTTAGGGTAATAATAATAATGATAAAAACGGTGCTTATAAAGCGCTTTCCACCGAAGTCTCTAAGTGCTATAACAAACAAAGTACAATGGTAAACAATTTCATATTAAACAAAACAAACCATTACAAATAAACCAACAAATTACAATACATATGAAATATACATCAATGTGAACAGAGTAAGTTAATCATCAAAAGCAATTTTGAATAAATGTGTCTTAAGACAAGTTTTGAATTGGTTGACAGTCTGACAGTTTTTGACATGTAAAGGTAGTTTGTTCCGGCAAAGTTCAGCAGAAGCTTTGCAAAAAGAGCGATGAGCATATAAGAAAGAGTTGACACCGAAGTAGACACAAGGTTTAATTGTGAAGATGACTGTAGATTGCGTGAGGGTTTGTATTCCTGGATTAGGTCTTGCAGATAAATTCAATTCATGAATACATTTTGCAGTTGGGTTTTAGGTTGTATTTAGGGTTAGGGTTATATACAATGCTGGGTCCAGGGTTGAGGTTAGGAATGTGATAATTGTAAGAAATTCAATGCATTGCTAATGTCGCAGTAGCCAGTTCAATTTCCAGCCAATTGAAGAGTTGAGCCGGGTCTGATATCAGACTAGGTGACCTTGAATAGGGGTGCAAGGTCTCACCTCTCTTCCAAAACTTGAGCAAACTTGAGCAGAGTTGAGCAGGGTCTGGTTTAAGACTAGGTCAAGTTGAATAGGGGTGCAAAGTATCACCTCTCTTCTTAAACTAGTCCGGACTTGTCTGGACTTGCCACCAACCACATGGCACCTCCATTAAGCCTCTTCCATTGTCATTTAGGTGTGTGGCATGGGATAATGGATGGAGGGAATAACAACCTTTATAAAATAATGGCATTCTTTCATTCCTTTGTGTACAAACAAGCAACCAATCCAGGTAATTATGGTTGAATGGTAGTGTAATTACCCACTGGGTGTCAATACTCTAGCTAGTTGTTATTATAGGAAGAAGAGAGTGATTTATTTTTATTCAGAAGGTATAGTTTCAATTAGGTCCCCATCCCATCACCCCCTGTTCTAAAGTAGATGGTATGATAAGAATTCTTTTTGAGGGCATTGCAAATTTGTACGTTTCATCAACGTTGGTTTTCTCCACCTGTGTTATAATGTAGTCCATGTGTTTGGACTACCTGTATACCTGATTTTTAACTTTCTTTTTGACTGAAAAGTAAGAACAGACTATTAAAAAATGTAAGTATTTCTGTGATTGTTTGCTAATTTATATAAACTTTCTAGGCTTAGTATGATGTTCCATGTCTTTATAATTTAAATTTATTACAAGTACTGATATAAACCTCCATGTATGTAGTAGGCCTGTAAACCAAAAGCTTCAGTCAGCTGATATCAATGTTTTTTCTGTTGAGACTATAGGCCTGTTTTCATCAGCTTGAGATTGCCAAATAACCCGCTATTTTAACTATCCCGTTCCCAAATTATCCAGCTAATTTGCGTCTTCATCAGCCCGCAGTTGCATTGAGCTGGATATTTGGTCGAGATAATCATCCCAAGAAATCTTAGGCTAGTTTGCAAAATATCCCGCTACTTGTCCGGTGCGTCTTCACCAGCCCGTAGACTCGCACTATTCGCGAACGCTGAGCAAAATATCTCGAGCTAATTTCTCGAGCTCGAGTTTCGAGCTGATGAAGACGCGATTTGTAACTTCTGGCTTTTTTCCCAAATCAGAAATAGCGGGCTATTTGGCAATCTCAAGCTGATGAACATGCCTAATGACTGGCTCCACTGACTACCTTGACCACCTTGACCACCTCAGTTTTATAAAAGAACTCCCCAAACCAGACTGTTTTATGTCAAGCCTAGGGCCTGTGACAAGCAGAAGTAGCTTGCAGTTATATTTGTGTATATATCTAAAAATCTGTGAAAGTCAATGGAGCTGTGCCCTCTTTAGTATCAGTCAGTCACCCCCCCCCCTCGATCCTGAACAAGAAAAAGGCAACTAGAATTGATATGTTACTTGTTTTCATCTACAGTAAGTCTAGATGTAGATGAAAATAGATCTACCTATTAAGCGGGGTCCGCTAGCTATTCATAAGGATCGTTATATAAGGACCGCCAGTCAAAAGGACCACTATTCATAAGGACCGCTATTCATAATTTGAGATAAGGGTCATTAATAATGCCAAAACTCTGAATGATTGAATTGATAAAATCTATCAATGGTGGAATATAATTTTGAGAACTAATTATTTATCTGTCATGACCAGAGCTCAAAGCCTTGCAAAGGCCACCACCTCTGTCCATATATTATTCTTTTGCCAAGTTACTTTGGAAACTTTGAGGAGTTAACAAGTAGCTGTATGCTATAACGTACATGTATTGAGGATTATTGCAAGCATGCTTGATTGTAGGAATGGGCCCTGTTAGACCAGGGAGATAGGAGGGATTTCAAAGAAACATATGAGCTAGGCAGTTCTGGGATCTATCTATTGAGGCTTGTTGATCATTGTTGTACAGGAAGTAGATCAGGAAGGCATGCAGAAAGAGATTGCTGGATTTATTTCCTTCATTTCATCAGACTTTTATCTTACCAGGGCTGCAGGTGAGGAACCTCAAAGAGCAGTTATTGGTTAGGTTCACGTGACAGTTTGTTAACTTGAAGTTTAGGTCGTGGTTTTAAACTTCAAAGTTTTCATGTATGGTACAAACTGTAGTTAGAGCCTGTGCAGATGCACTCGTGGTTACAAACATTTAAAGTGACTCAGTAACATTGCAAAATCCTGGATTCAGCTCATGCTGTAATCATAATTATATAAACCTTTAGTTCAGTCAGGAATCCCATGACTTTTACAAGCCGATCGCATGTCTGATTATCAAGACATTTGTGATTGGAAATCGAAATTTCATTTTCGTTTTTCCTAACGGTTTTTATAACACTACAGTCTATTGGGTAAAATGAGTATGGTAAAACCGGTCACTCAAAGATTTTTACTTTTTTGAGGCACTTCATGATCATTTTGAAGCACACACACTGATAACACGTAGGGATATGCATCTCAGATTTAACGTTGTTAAACGATGCCTTTAAGTGATACTCAAAGTTACAAACCACGACAGATCTTAGATCTTAAGATTGGCATGATAACTACAAGCAGCGGGAGGGGGTGTCCTCACCCTAGGTTATGTACTGTGTTGATGCAATTAACTTTGATTTTTTGGATAATTCATTATTGAAGGAAAAAATATCTAAAGATCATAATGGTGTCGGTGAGAGCAAACAGTGGCATGAATAGCCTGCCATAGTTAGGTCCAACTTAAAGTCGATCTTAGTCTTTGTGAAATACTCCCCTGGTCAGTGAAAGTTTGAGCGAATTCCGATTAAAAATGAAAAAAGTTATGAATTGTAAAATTTGCAAGCAATCAAATCGGCAACTGTGTGATGTATCTTGCGAGCTCCACTACCATTTGCTCTGTACATACAATTTCATTTTCTTTATTATTGATGACAGAATAGATTTTTTTCCATACAGGGGTTGTACAGAAACATTAGGGTACATGTTTGACTAAAAAATTATTGAGGGAAAATGACATTTCTGATGTTTTTCATGAAAAAGGAACAATTATTCCAACTTTATAGGCATCAGTGTTATTTTGATTGTGATGAGTAACAATAGCCTTGATTTTCAAAGTAAAGAAGCAAATATAATGCCAATGTTCAACTCATCCCACAAATACCTGCTACCTTCCACCTTTACATCATTTTTTTAATATTCTTTGAAGTGTGCTTCTTGAATTAATGACTGGTTTCCTTGAAAAGAAAGTCCAACTTTCATTCTGTCGTTTCCCGTGGGGAATTTTGGGCCATGTTTTTATTCAGGTTGATTTCCCTTACTATAATGTCTATCAAAAAATGGATTTTTATTTCCTGCATAGTAATTGATGAAAAAAAATGTTTCATTCATGCACTTAATAAACCCAAATCTAATTGTTTATTGATTTATTTTTTATTTATTTATTTATTTATTAGGTGGTCTGTTGTCAACAGACCACCTATTAATTTCGTCAGAATTTTCTTTCTTTATTATTTATTATTTATTATTATTTATTATTTATTTTTATTTCTCCACTTTTTTGTGCAGAGCATAACTCCATGATCGGTCCAGTCGATTTCTTTCAATTTTGGCACAGTCATGGGTCATTGTCCTAAGATGTTTGTCCAACATTTTCAAGTTCATCAAATCATCGTGACGTCATCCACGCGCCATTTTGTGAAAATCAACTAATGATCATATCTTCATAACGAAAAATCATTTCTCATTCATATTTATCAATATCAAGGTCATTGTCCGTCCGGTCATTTTCAGGTCAATAAACGCGCGCGCGTGCGTCCGCGTTAGTGCGCGCAAAAATTTTAAAATGCTCAAAATCACTTTTATTCAAATTAGAGTACGTTTCAGCCATTTTAAGCATTTCACAAAAACGCGCACACGAATGCGCGCGTTTCGATCGTCATGGCCGTACTGACGATAGAATCGCTATTTTTTTTCTTTCATGATATTTCCCATTTTTTCCTGAACAATTTGATACCATGTTTATCTCTTTATGACCATTAATAACGAAATGAGCGTCCGTTCAAGATAAATGTCCGTGCGCGCGAGCTCTTGTAATACATAGCATATATGGGCAAAAACATGCCTATACAAAATCAATTATAGCTCTTTAGGATGCCCGTTGACCCCACATTTTTTATATATATTCGGATAGAGTATGAGTCGGAGATATGATTTCATGTCTCATTTGGCCGTTATATATATGACGTCATCATAATGGCCTTGGAACTCAAAATACGAATTTGCATATTATGACGTCAGCATATTTATGGAAAATTGATTGTATCTCTGTTAATATTGATCGATTTTCTTCCAAATTTCGATATGTTGTAGCTGAGACGATTTCTTTACAAGATCAGTTATTCAGATTACACGACAGACCACCTAATTCGTCCTCAATGACGAATTAAATTTCTCGTATTCTAATTGAAACTGTATAAACACTCGAATTTTTTTGGTACACTTTTTTGTGCACACGATTTCTCAAAACTGAACCACACAATTTCTTTCAAATTTGACACAGTTGTAGGTCAACATCTTGAAATGTGACTTGAAACTTTTCAAGTTCACCAAATCATCCTGACGTCATCCAGGCGCCATTTTGTGAAGTACTCTAAAAATCAACTCATGATCATATCTTCATAACCGAAAATCATTTCTCATTCATATTTATCACGATTAAGGTCAATATCCGTCCGGTCAACTTCAGGTCAATATACGCGCGTACGCGTTGGTCCGCGTCGTGCGCAAAAATAAAAATGCTCAAAATCACTTTTGATCAAATTAGAGTACGTTTCAGGCCATTTCAAGCATTTCGAAAATTTTGCGTGCGCACACCTTTGCGCGCATAAATTAGCGCACGTTTTGGTCGTAATGGTGGTACGCAACCTAGAATCGCCATTTTTTATCTATCATAGTATTGCCCACTTTTTCCGAACAATTTGATACCATGTTTATCTCTTTATGACCATTAATAACGAAATGAGCGTCCGTTCCAGATAAATGTCCGTGCGCGCGAGCTCTTGTAATACATAGCATATATGGGCAAAAACATGCCTATACAAAATCCATTATAGCTCTTTAGGATGCCCGTTGACCCCACAATTTGTTGATATATTTAGATAGAGTATGAGTCGGAGAATGATTTCATGTCTCATTTGGCCGTTAAATATATCGTGACGTCATCATAATGGCCTTCGAAATCAAAATACGAATTGGCATATTATGACTTTAGTATATTTAGGGAAAATTGATTGTATCTCTGTAAATATTGATCGATTTTCTTCCAAATTTCGATATGTTGTAGCTGTGACAATCTTTAACAAGATCAGCGTCCACAAAATTAAAGACAGACCACCTAATTCGTCCTCAATGACGAATTAAATTTCTCGTATTCTAATTGAAACTGTACAAACACTCGGATTTTTTTGGTACACTTTTTTGTGCACACGATTACTCAAAATCTAACCGTCAGATTTCTTTCAAATTTGACACAGTTATAGGTCAACATCTTGAGATGTGACTTGAAACTTTCAAGTTCACCAAATTATTCTGACGTCATCCAGGCGCCATTTTGTGAAGTACTCTGAAAATCAACTCATGATCATATCTTCATAACCAAAAATCAATTCTCATTCATATTTATCACGATTAAGGTCAATATCCGTCCGGTCAACTTCAGGTCAAAAACGCGCGCGTACGCGTACGTCTGCGCGTCGGTGCGCGCAAAATAAAAAATGCTCAAAATCACTTTTTGATCAAATTAGAGTACGTTTTAGGCCATTTCAAGCATTTCGAAAATTTTGCGTACGCACACCTTTGCGCGCACACCTATGCGCGCGTTTCGTGCGTCATGGCCGTACGCACCATAGAATCTCCATTTTTTTTCTATTATAGTATAGCCCATTTTTTTCCGAACAATTTGATACCATGTTTTTTTTTTTCTTTATGACCATTAATAACGGAATGAGCGTCCGTTCCAGATAAATGTCTGTGCGTGCGAGCTCTTGTAATACATAACAGATATGGGCAAAAACATCCCTGTACATAATCCATTATAGCTCTCTATGATGCCCGTTGACCCCTAATTTTCTTTTCATATTTGGATAGAGTATGAATTGTAGATATGATTTCATGTCTCATTCGGCCATTAAATATATCGTGACATCATCATAACGGCCTTGGAACTCAAAATATGAATTTGCATATTATGACGTCGGCATTTTTATGGGAAATTGATTGTATCTCTGTTAATATTGATTGATTTTCTTCCAAATTTCGATTTGTTGTAGCTGTGACAATCCTCAACAAGATCAGCGTCCACCAGATTTAAAGACAGACCACCTAATTCGTCCTCAATGACGAATTAAATTTCTCGTTTATTTACTAGTCTTGTTTTAGTAGGGTGGCTCCATCAGTAGTTAAATACTGTTTTTTATCCGTGGAGGCCCTACAACATAAATACAAAATTTACAACATTTTCGAACAAGAGAAAAGAAACAAAGAACAACACAATGGACCAGTTCAATGATTAAGATTATCATAACGCCAAAACAAAAGAGTAAATGAAGAATTTGATGGCGCATTTCTTTAAAAATTTGGTAAACTATTCCAAAGAGCCGCACCATCAAATGAAAAACTTTGTTTTCCCATCTATGTTTTTATTTTGGGTAAGATTAATCCTGCGTTTTGTGCACTGCCAGTTCTAATGTTATGTGCTATGTACAGTTAACAACTAAATTATTCTTACCCCTTGTAAATTTGATGTGTTTTCACTGTTTTGTGTTTTTCATAACTCAAGAATGAAAGGTAGACTAGTTAAATTAGGGCCTTTGTTGAATACTTTTAGATGTAATATGTCACATTGTCAAGAAACATAAATTGGGACAAATCAATTTCTAAGTCTTAAAAAATTACAAAACTTTGCAAGGGTATGAACGATTTAGTTGTTAACTTTATAAAGTGCTTTTGTATACTGTATCTCTAGTCACATCATGATAAGAATACTATACAGCAAGAGCAAAACAAAATTATTATTAAAAACAAAAAAATATGTCCCTCACTGGAAGAATGTGATTTTAAGAAATATATTATTACCAATGTACATGTACATGTACATGTACTTTTATAATCACAAGGCACAGTATTTGATGCAGAAAATGCATGGTCTTGCTATAATTAATGATCATAAAATTATAGAGGAAGTCTAGTCATATTATTGTTGGTAAAAGTGAGGACTCTGAGGAGTATGTATATATATTTTTTTCTTTAAATCATTTGTATTGAACCGAACAGCAACGTATACAGTTACAATGTCTGACGCACATTCATGTAAAAGGAGCAGCTTGATATTTGTTACATGATATATGAAAAGTAGTAATATTTACTTATGTAACTGAAATAACTGAAAAAGAAAAAAGGGAAATAACTGGAATTGAAATTGTAATGATTACAAATTGTTTTCAGGAAATTAACCTTGTATTGTATATCCACTACTAGCTCTCTCTCTCTCTCTCTTCCCTGTTCCTTCCCTATTAAAAGTAGGAGAGGTGACGCTATGATTATCCTTCAAAGTTCAAGGAAATAAGCCTGGATATCACCACGTGTTTGATAAGACTATTATTCCTTGTAATACTTCTGATGATAAGTGATAAAGATGAATCTCATGATATGGACCAAGTGATACCGGTAAATCAGTCTCTCTTCTGAGAAGAATTCTTATTTCCCTTCTTCCTCTACAAATTCAGTTTTAGGATTTCCTGCTCCTACCAAATTCATACCTTCAGTCACCCCTGGGACCCCAAACTATACCTTACCCTTAAAGATAAAGTTGAGTTCTGTTCATGCGATTGCATTGTGGAAGAAACGTTGTGGAATCGATCAGAAAAGGTTGATCATCTAGCATATATAAGTATTGGTGTGTACTGCAAGGTTCTGGAATCATCAAAATGATAAGAAATTTGGCCCAGTCTTGGTAAAGTTACAAGCACTGTACACAGAAACATGTATATGGGACTACGCGACCACGTGCGCGATATCTATTTGGTCCCAATAGATATAATAATTTACCAAATATATCAATAAGTATGCGGTTTCCCGACTTTCCCGCAAAATTTGTATCATCACGTATTAGTCAAAACATATTCTTTCACATGATTGGTAATGAGAGCTTCCATTTCATTTTTTTGAGAGAGGGGCATTTCCAAAACTGGTCTTTACCTTTAAAGATAAAGTTGAGTTCTGTTCATGCGATTGCATTGTGGAAGAAACGGTGTGGAATCAATCAGAAAAAGTTGATCATGTAGTAATGGTGTGTACTGCAAAGTTCTTGAATCATCAAATGATAAGAAATTTGGCCCAGTCTTGGTAAAGTTACAAGCACTGAACACAGAAAGATGTATATGGGACTACACAAACATGTGGCATAAAAATTGGGCCTCATTTTTAACCTGTTACTTGTCATATTTAGAATATGAAGGCATTTGAAGAGCCATGCTTTTCTGGGAACATTTTTTCTCTTCTGTTCTCAACCTAGAACTCGACCTTCTCTTTAACCCTTACCCAATAATCTAGGACAAGATGAAGCCCAGAGGAAATTTTGGATAACCAGAATGAGCGTTTTCTTCCCTTTTCCTTTCCAATTCAAAAATGGGAGGGGTTAAAAAGGTCCTTTGCAGAAAATCAACCTTTTGAGAATACTGAACTATAATTTGTTCTCCCCATTAAAAGTAGGAGAGGTGAAACTCACAGTGCACTTCAAGGAAGTAAACCTGGATATCAATGCATGTTTGATAAGACTTTTATTACTTGTAATACTCCTGAGGATAAGTGATCAAGATGAGCCTCTTCATATGGTCCAAGTGATACCAGTAAAGCAGTCTCACTTCCAGGAGTTTGGTTATTTTTTCGTTCTCAGTGAATACACTGAATATGCATCTGGCCCCTGCTGCATAAAAAGGTATAATTAATTGTGTCTCTCCCAAGTTAATTGTATCTTCCCAATATCTCCTTCAGTCAATTTATAACTTTACAATGAATATTAACTTACAATTTATTTGATGTTACCGATAAATATGATGCACGGTGAGATAAAGATTAATTGCAGCAAAATTGGAGATGCAATAGATTTGTATGATTTATTGTAGGTCTATTTTATATTTTGAAGGGCCCAGGAATACTTGTTGTACATGTATTCATAGTTTTTACCCTAACACAGACAACTACACGGTACACCTGAGACAATTACCTCCCACCCCCTCCCGGACAATTATGCCCCAGTTTCATTTACAAGCAGCTACTGACAATTTATTATCAAAACAAACAAACAAACAAAAATAGTACAATGAAAGCTGTAAAAAAGACCTTTCAAGGGAAACAAGTAAAGTGGTCTTTTTAGGAAAGAGGTCTTTATGTATTCAGCAAAATATGTTTTTAAGGGAGACAATAAAATAAAGAAGTGGTCTTTATAGGCAGGTGTTAGAATATGTTTCAATAAGAAACTGTTTTTGTGAGAAACAAAGAAGAAAAGTGGTCTTTATAGGTATGTGGTATTTATGGACAGGTTCCTTTAGAATATGTTTCAGTAATAAAAAGACTTAAGGAAACAAAGAATGTGGTATTTATGTAGACAGGTGGTCTTTCTATACAGGTGGTCGCTACAGCAGGTTTTACTGTAAAACATTGCCAAAAACTGCAAATGTGAATTCATACACTGCATGGTATAAAACGCTTTCTGTCTGCATGCAAATACATGTAATAATGGCACTTATCAGTTCATTAGGGTCACTATTGGATATAACCAGAGGACTTTGGCACGTTTTACAAGATAATGTGCCTCGATCAACCTTGCATAACAACAATGCATGACAGTTTTAGTCTATTTTTTGTATATATTATTTTGTGTAGTATTGTTTTATTTGTATCGATTTGGTACAAAAATAAGCAAGTCTTAAAATGAGGCCATCATTGAAGGAGGAAGTAGAAGCTGCATCCTGCAAAGGATACAGAACTCTTCCTCTCCCAACACCAAGAAAAATATACCACTCTGTACAAACTTGTGGAATTTTACTGATGTTTATTCATGAGGAGGGATCCTGATTGGCTCACTGAAGTTCCAGGCCACACTTCCTCATAACTAGCCACGTTGCTACATGCTCCTCATTGGTTCACGGTTGCACACTACACAATGCCAGCTGTGTGTATGCATATTCATGAGTGTGCACTCCTCCTGTGTCATGTCAGTGGCTTGTGTGTGAGGATTCAGCACTCATGAATATCGATCATGGAGGTTTCCCCTCATTGGGTATGCAGCTGACTATCTAATGAATATGCATGAGGTGAAGTTGCTCTCTGTTGGTTGATTGGATGAGTCACGAATCACTTGGTGACTCATGTAAGGCCCTATGATGCAGTGGGCTATATATAGCAACCTGCCTGTCTGAACAAGCATTATCCATACCTAGCTGCATTGGGTCAGCACTTACACGTTGGAAGCTCTCTCCTCCAGTTTTACTCTCATTTTGGAGTTGGGTGCTGTGGAACCTGGACTGGTGTTGAGTCAAATCTCTGTGATTTTTCTTGCTTGAAAATGGCCACCTTCGTTGTCTATTCCAGAGGATTTCTGCCTCACTTTGGATCACATATTATAATATCATTCCTGCCAACATGATGCAATATATTCGGCAGCTTATAATGGTAAGTAAGATTGCACAATCGCTTGTTTTTATGTCCCAATACTTGTTTGTTCAATTTATTTGATCTCTTTTCACTTGTGGAGGTCAAATCTTTTTTCACTCATGGCTAGGCTCATGCTTGTCTGCATTTTTTTCAAACATTATTTGTAATACCATCAAGATTGTAATATACACTCTTTTCTGCTTTTCTGTTTTCTGTGAAATTTTTGAGGTTTTATTTCAACTCTGCAGGTAATTAAACTATAATGTGATTACTTTTTGTGTTGATGGTTTATTTTAAATAATTTTTCTTGTAAATTTAATGAAAATCCATAATTGTACACTTATATTACAATATAAGGTTCTTTATTTTATGAAATAAAACATCTCAATCAAACAATTATGAATGTAGGATCTGCTTAATTAATGATCAAACTAGACTAGATATTTTATGTTGATGTCTACTCTAGATTCCTAGATCTAATTCTCT
The DNA here is from genome assembly GCA_037976565.1 of Mesocentrotus franciscanus. Taxonomy (NCBI): domain Eukaryota; kingdom Metazoa; phylum Echinodermata; class Echinoidea; order Camarodonta; family Strongylocentrotidae; genus Mesocentrotus; species Mesocentrotus franciscanus. The sequence continues at coordinate 41,184,312 of CP137667.1, read as the reverse complement.
TGTGTGATATAAATAATGTTTCTTGAATGCTTGTTCGATGAAACTGGTCATGTGATAAGTGATAGTTTTTTTTATATTTGCAGTGATTAGCTATTACACTGTACTAGAACTACTCGATTATTTGGATGTTTTTTTTTTCTTCTATTATTTATTTATTGTATAGTTGTAAGGTGAGACCCTCATATCACATGTAAATGTATATAAATCAAAGATATTGCATTATTAATTATAGATTTGAATTCATTTACATTTGAATTGAAAACATAGCACATGCATTATGCTTTTATTAATAAAACTTAAAATGCAATTAGTTCAATTAGAGGATGATAACTTTTTCTGAAAGTTATTCAAGGGTACTATCGAGTAGCCAAGTGGTGTCTAGTCTAGATCTAATTTAGAAATATTGTGCAATTTTAATCAAACTTTTAATGAAATATTAGAATTTTAAAAGGAAAAAATTAATAATAACATACATGGACAATATTTTTTTTTAATCATGAAAAGTTAAAGTATTTGTGATACTGATATAAAAATGCTGATTGAGAAACAATTTTTATATTGCCGCAGAGGGAGCTATTCTCAAATCAAGAGATATAATGGTCAAATTCATTTTGAATTACATACTAATATTTTTCGAGTCTAGAAAATATATACGGTATCTGGAATGAAACATTCAAAATTCCTTTGTTGAAAGCCAGTTTCCATTTATTTATTTTTTCATTCGATGGGAGGTTCCTAGTAATAGACCTTAACTGGATTCATGGAACTTTAGGTCTGCAAAAGGAACAAACCATCTTTTTAAAAAAAAAGATATTAAAATTTATGTGCACATGTAGGCCACTAGGATTACACAATGTGCTATTGCTATTGGATGATTAAAACTTTAAGCCTCATCTGACAATCAAAGCATGGCTCCACACCAACTTTTTTTGAGGGTGTCCGGACTGAACTTTTTTTTTACAGTCAATATGTACCAGCTCTACGTAAAAACTTCTAAATGTGGGGGGTCTGGACTTAGATTTTGGGCACCCATGTTTCTAGGGTACCTGTCCAGCCCTTGCCAAAGACAAAAGAAAGGGGAAGTATAATCACCATAATCCATGATAGGAAGGGCACCCCTTGCCCCATTTTTTTATGATTCTCTTTACACCTCTATTCTTTTTTGTTGCCAATCTTTCTTTGTCGAAGGATATCTGATAGTTACCAAATGGCTTACTCATCAGATATCCTTGATAAGCTACAATATAGGGGTACTAGTTTCACTGGAAAGAGGAGGCCTTATACCAGCACAAAAAATAAGTGTTTCCAATGACCTCTTCAGTATCTGAAGATAGGGGTAGATTCAAACCGCAGATTTAGATAGTAGCTCACTCTTTTAAACATTATATATCACATATACCAGTACAGGCAAACCAATGAATATGAAGGCATACTATATGTATGTGAAGCCTCGGTCACAAATGCCATTACGAACTGCTACGAACGCCGTACGAACGATTTTCAGACAATGGAAAAACAGAGATTCGTACGAAATTATCGTTCGTTCGAACCTTTGTGACCGTAGCATAATGCAGGGTCTTTATGTAGTATTGCTAATGAAGCTTTACCATGGCCAGCATTGTATGCATAATTAGGTTTCTTGACGAGAGCTTCCCTTGGTAGAACAATATGAAATTTTAATGGGAAGAGTTTTAAAAGTCCATTGATCACTAACTACATTGTGATTTTATAAATTATTATTTCTTTCTTTTTACAGTCAGAGGATTACATTACAAGCTTGCATGGATCAAAACATTGTCTTCTCATTCTTGTCCCTCTTCTACTTCTTCTTCTTCTTCTTCTCTTTTTTTCTGTCTGATCATAATTTTTACCGGTGCTCTTCTTACATGTACATGTACTGATTATCAAACAGTTCTGCGTCTTTTTATTTCCTTGGTGCAAAACTGCACAACATTTTAAAATCATCATCCAAATTATTGTCTTTGAATTATATTTGTGATCAATCAATGTCTACCACAAAAGAGACAAGCTGTAAAGCCTTGTTCAGATATATTTTCTTTTTCTTTCTTTCTTTCTTTTTTTCTTTCTTTTTTCTTCTTCTTTTTTAATGATATAAGTTTTATACACTTCCCATTTCTGCCTCTTAGAACACAGAGCTCAGTGAATACACATAAGATCTATGTTTCGTGTAGTTGCCATGATCCATTCACACATAAAAAGTTTGTGCTTTTTATTTATTGTGGAGGTTAACTGCAATATATCTGAACGAGTCAATTTAGACTGATGCTCATTTAAAATGAGATGGTTCTTATATATTCCAGGGCTTGGCTCAATATCAATAGGATCAGTGCATAGAGGCACCCAAAACTTCAGTCCACATCCTGAAGGGATAACAAATGTGAACATGGTCTTGTACTGGAGAGTCCTTAAAATTTAAATCCAAATCCCCATAAGTTAAATGTTTGTCTAGAGCCCTGCCCAAAATTACAAAATTTGAACAGTCGTGCACACAGATGAAAAGCATTGCAAGCAGGTCGACCTGTCAAAAAAGGAGAAAAAATAGGTAGGGCCTGAATGTTTGTAGAAATCACACTGTTAGTGTTTGGTTCCTCATCACATCACAGAAAATAACACTTGTTCAATAAAACCCATTCCTCTTTCTAATTATACAACCCTATTAGAAGAACCATCAAAGTTGCTATTCATACTACAATATTTAAGGAATGCATTCATTGTAGTTTGCTGTTATGGTGCATTGTCGTCACGGTGATTTGTGTAGGTGTATGCACGTAACCAGTAGCGGCAGTTTGTCTTTGGAATGTGAAAAATTTCGACTTCTTTGTTCCCCGAAAATGTGAAACATATAACACACAGTGCAACTCTTCACTATTATTTTTTTTAATTTTAAAGGTGACACTGTATAAATCCCATTTCTGTATTTTTGAAAGATATTCTACTTTTTAACCTGATTTCTCTACAAAGTTACCTATTTTTCATTCAAGTAATTTTCTTTCTAATCATAAGGAAAGAAGTTTTATTTCTAATGATTTCTTAGCATCTTGTGAGTTTCAGAGTTTCCCTTACTCCAATGTTTTTCTTTTCTTTTTTAATTTCTATTTTTACTTCGATCATTATATTTCTCCTTCACTACATGAATTATTTGGTCCTTTTTTTTTACTTGATTGTGATATGAAGAAAAAAAAGAAATTCTGGAAAATTACTAACAGGGGGAGTGAAAGACTACCAGTATTTTGATGACATAAAAATGTAATCAGTTCCAGGAAAAATATTAACGGCTTTCGTTCATTTCCTATTCATTCCTGTCTTAGGTGATAAATTCCGTCTAGTTTTGGCGACGACGTTACGTGAAGATGGTTTTCCAGACGAACCCGACTATACACCACTCGATGATGGTCAGCCAAGCCGTGCAGATAGCTTTGAGTATGTGATGTTTGGCAAGGTGTATCGGATAGAGGGCGATGAGAGTCTGACAGAAGCTGCAACAAAATTGTAAGTTTGTTTTCCAAGATTGAATTCTACTGTAATCTAATTTTTCGTTTTATAAAGAGACTGTCATCAAAAAAGGGAAGAAAATGGTCATTTAATTTCTTGGCTGTAGTTTTTTTTCACACCATTCATACCCCATCCATCCAACAAAACTACGAGGCACTTGCTCCTAATTATCTCACAAAATGCAATTAGAATTCTTTAAAGCATACTGCTCTAGAACTTGATAGGGGGTATTTATAGGAGTTTATTATGAGGTACACTTGCTGTAGTATCAGTAGGGAGTTTAGCTTGAATGCCAGCAACTATCAGTGAAGCCAAAACTTCCCCAGAACTCACAATCATTGGCCTGTATGACATAATTTTTCCCACTTTTATTCCTGGAAGTTTTTCTTTCTAAATAGATTTATTTATTTTTCATTTAGTACCACTAACTGTAGCTGGTACTATATGGCAAAGTGGGCTTTTTTCTTCAGCAAACATTCATTTTTAAGTAAAATGTTATAAAACAGTCTGTAAACCCTCCTTACCAATAGCGGAGGTTTCTATTGGAAATATGAATGCTGGTTCTGCTTTCTAGCACAGTATCTCATTTTTTTATTTTGATCAAAGCCATAGTCCCACCCTAAACCAAAAGTTTCACAAACCAAACCACTACCGGTAATCAAATATGACACTCCTTACAATCCATGCCCCTTTTTGGGAAGGGAGGGCTTATTAAAAATGAGTACCGATAGTTTCATTTTTGATAGTGTGAACTGCAGCTGTACTGTATCTACTTTACATGTAGATAGGATAGAACCGTTTCCTAATCAAACACCCTACCTGTATTGAGATACTCTGCAGCTGGCCGTTTAGTTTCATGTGATTTCAGCTGCAATTGCTGACTCATACAATATTTCTTTTAAATTTATTTTTCTTTATTGCAACCAAAACTCAAGGTTGGATTTCAAGAATGCATGTTACACTTTCAAATTGGGAAGTATGAGCTGAAACAAGATTAAAGATTTGATAGAATTCAAACATTAATGAATTAATAAACAATTAAGAAAAACTTATTGGCTCTGCCATGCAGTAACACATAATATATCGGCCTGGGGCCAGTTTCTTGTAACCTTCACAACTCTAAGTTTGTGGACATTCCATAATTCTATAACACGTTTCAATGAGATGTCCTAGAAGTTAGACTTATGATGGTTTCGAGAAATATCCCCCGAAAGCAAGAGAATCAGATTTGGAATTGAAACTCTGAGGCATGTTAATGATAAAGCATATACTTAATTAAGTTAAAGAGGAACATATACTTTATAGGATAAAAGAGCATCATGCGAAGAGTAGAAATGTCAATGATTTTCAGTAGAAGCCACCTGCAGGTTTACAAGCACCTGCAAAATGATCGTATGGTTCTGGTTTTCATTCCATATTTACTCTAGAAAAATATACTTCTTTGTTATATTAGTGCTGTGTGGGTTTAGAAACACTGCACACGTGTCGTTGGGCACCCGGCTAAAGAGGGAAGAATTTTTTTGATAAAGAGCGAGATACATGTATGTGCATGTCGAGTTTGATTGACCTCCGTTGCCTCGCCCTCTCAAGGTCATCTTTAACGGTTCGGCTGATAAATAGTGCACAATTATGATCCACTTTGGGTCTTATAATGAGAGACTACTGTTTGTAGTTCAAGTAGCTATTCAGTGCATGTGCTAGATCTAGTCTACAATCTCAGACTATATATGGACTCATGTCAAGTGATGTAACCATATTCATGGTGCAGTGCGCCAATTCTGAACCAATTTGGCTACGGTAGTGCCAAGAATAGCCAACAGTTATATTACACATCAACATACTATGTATGAATGTGTAAGTGTAGTCTGTTTCTATCATTACTTCAGCCCCTGAATTAGGCCCGTTTCGAGTAATCGTTTAATCGACTACCCGCCCGGTAAAGCCAGTAGTCGAATAATGAACTTGAGTTGATAACCGACTACTCGATGACTCATTGGGAACCCAAGAACATCGCCTAAAAAGAGTCTAAATGGATAGAAATCTGTCACAAATTACACAATAATTCTACTTTCTAAGACATTGGAAGGAAGTTTAAATAAATCAAATTCCTACCTAACCTTAACTTAGAAGCAAACAACTAGCGGGCTGGCTCAAACTAAATTGTTGACGTACGTGCAGTGAATACAATTATGCATTGCCCCATGTGTGATTATTCATGTAGTGAGCCCGTAGTGAGATGAAGAAATACGTGACGACGATGAAGAAAGAAAACAATTCTAGCGATAATTTGTATGTAAATACCTGTCACGAACCTACAAATATGCAATATTTTATTTGTTAAACTATTATTATTGTAATATTTCTGGTTGATTGATGATTTTGACTATCGTGAAGATGGATGTTTGTCGATTCTAAATATGTGTCTGGTGGTTGGCTTTGAGTGTATTTCGTATTTTGAGTGTGTGTACGTATGTGTGTTGGTACATGATACATAAGTGTAACAATTTCGGACAAATTTTTCAATGTAAATGATGAAATAAATATATAATATAGTATTTTAATTTTTTTCTGGAAAATTACGATCTTTTTTATTTACCATATTAAAAATAAATATTTATAAGAACAGTAATCGAGCGAGCCGGCGGCCATATTGAATTTACCCATATATACGTATGATACGTACCGTTATCACTGACCGAATATACATACATCGGTACTGTACGTACGGTAAATTCAATGGCAGTTTTCATGAATCGTAACGTATTTTGACAAACAACACTCGACAAATCTTTAAAAATAATCATTTATTGTCGAATTAAAAACAGGAATCTTGCACAATTGCAAATAAAACACGATTAACGACGGAAATATGAATGTAAGTACTTCTTTTCTTCACAAATAGTTAATTTAAAGCAGGTTTTTGTGAAATTAGTGCTGGGCGGAAGCAGTGTTTTTCATCAGGAGTGGTGGGCGGAAATCCCCCGTGCTGGGCGGGCCCGCCCAGCGCCGCCCACCGTAGCTATAAGGCTGATAATAGTCTATATCAGCTTACACCTATATTACCGACTAGTCGATTAATCGTCCAAAAAAATCACCGAGTAGTCGACTACCAAAAAGGGGCTTTCAAAACAGGCCTACCCTGAATTGTGCATTATAGCAGGGTAGAACACAATGCCTGATGTGAGAGACTAGGCAGTGCATCAACCTTTGAGTCTCACACCCTCTGTAGCTGATAAAGCATTCCATTGTATGATGTAATGCCTAGCAGGGAGTCCCCTTCTGGATCATGTGACCTGACTGGTATTACTCAATGGAAATCCAGTAGGGTGTTCCCAGGTTCGGTGTAGCCTTGCATACTGACAATGGGGGAAGGGGGGCATAGTGATCGTCTGTCAATACGTATGCACATGATATGAAAAACATTCCCTTGATTTTGGCTAGATATTGAGATCTGGAACTATTTTGATGCATTTATAACTTACAGTCAAGTTATGAGGCTACAGAAAATCATTTTAGTTTTCTTGAACTTTACCTCGCCCTACTTAAGCCCTTCATAATCACCACCACCCCCCCCCCCCTCACCAAAAACCCCATACCAATACTCGATCATATATTCATGTATTCATACATGTATATATTCATGTATTCATATGTTATTCATATATTCATATATTCAATGTATATATTGGGATGTATTGAGGTATACTATGGACCTATTATTCATCAGACTGATAAGACCAACAGGTGTTATTCTCATGTGTGATGTACAGATCTGTGAATACATCTGCTGGTTTTTATTAGGCTTGATGATAGATCAACTCTTACCCTTCGGCTTCCTCAAAAATACTCCCACTTGTAATGCCATATTGTGTAAAGATGCTTGTGCAATCTTTCATGGAAATGTCTCAGAGCTGTTTTCTTTTTTCCTGTTACATGTTGTAGGCCTATGAGTGCATTTCATAGTCAATGTACCATGAAACAGTGCTATTCTTACGTCAGGGCTCCACACTTTTTTAATAGAAATATTGGATTGAAGTGTGTAAAGGTTGTTTGCATGAGGCCCCTGAGTTAATTGTAATTGCTTAGAATTGATACATTTCTTTTCATCTGCAAGGCTTTGTCAAAAAAAAAATATAATAATAATAATAATCACAAAAAACACCGATTTCAGAATCTGTCCTCTTTTGCAATCTTGAATATAAACTCCAATATGGAAACCAATTGATTTGAAAATATATATATTATTGTGTAATCATTAACTCAATGACGGAAGGACTGTATCAGCAGTTCTGGTATTTAGAAACTTCTGAACTTTGATCTGTTTTTTCAATAAATACCTACATGTACATCTAAGACCTTCCCAACCTACATGTACACCCACCTTAAACATCTGGTGTAAAGATCCTTCAAATTCACCTTGTGGCCCACTCTAGAAAGAACAGTCCCATTCCATGCAATCGACCAGGTTACTGTTATTTCTATTTTCATTTTGTTAATGATTCTGTGGGCATGAAATCAATTTTGCATCTTGACAGTCAAAAGATTGCACAAGGCTGCAATGTGAATTTCATGCTTTGAGTTTCTACATGTATATCACCTGTGAAATGAATCTGCAGCAGAACTTGATTAAGATCCTTTTCAAGAATTTGAAGACATGATTTACTGATCTATTGTAAATTACCTCATGTATCAGAGCAGTAGCATTTTTCCTTTGAAAAGAAGTTTCTAGAGTTTGTTCTACAGGTTATTAACATCCATCCCCTTTGTCTTTAAACAATGCTCTTCCTCCTTGTGTATCTCTCAGCAGTAGCCATTCAAGTTTGTCTCTGATAAAACACCCATTTAAGCTCTCTTACACAATTACTTCCCTTTTCTGTCTTTCTTTCTATGATTGGTAGGGGGTGATTTAAAAGCAATAAATTCATCTAAAACGTCACCGGATCCTGATCAGCGATTTCCTGTTGTCAGTTTCTAGAGTTCCCACCTTAAGACTTCTCCTGGCCCTGTTCGCATTACCCCCTTAGTTTGTAGGGAGACAAGTTTGAGGGCAGTAGACCTGGATTTATGTACATATAGCTCTGAAAAGCCCCCCTCCCCCCCCAAAAAAAAAAGAGGCATAAAGAAGTCCATGAAGAGCTCCTGATTGAATAGCAAAATTAAATATTACTATTCATTCATAAGATCTTACATTTCAAAATCAAAACGAGACAAAATGCCCAAATGAATAAAGAAAAAAAATCATTTGGCCCTGCTCGCATTACCTTTATCCTTCTTTTTTTTAATCAAGTTGGATTGATAAAAAATGTCATCTCTTGCGATTTTTGATAGGTAAAAAATGGTGTCAGGAACCAGGAATTTCCTCAGATTGAAAAGTCTGCAAGACCAAGACTTGAGAAACATGATAAATCCATCTTTTTTTATAAGACCAAGTTTGGGCCAGGTCCTTTGTAGATTATACTTTTTTGGAGGTAAAGACAAAGTGGAAACCGGTATTGCAAACAGGAATTGGGACAAATTCTCAACAAAGGAAATGGAAACAGTAATAAAATTGCTTGGGTGTGCTCCATTAAGATGTCTCCCTCTAATGTAAACAGGGCCTAATGATAGAGTAGCAAGCAACTGGATTGATATGATTTCATTCATTCATTCAGAACTTGCAGGAACAATATTTCCCAAATCCCTTTGAGATCTTTATCAAGGTGAATATTTCCTGTTGGCTTGGCTTCCTCATTACACAAGGAGGGTTGGGGGACACAGATAAGGACACCCTATCATGTATTTCAATTTCCACACAGCTGGTGTCCCATTTCATGCAGTTCGGGGGAAAATATGCTTTGTGTCTTGCCAATATTTCCTCCTGTCCCCCTAAGACTTTGTATCAAACTTGGCTTACTATCTCTCACACACCTTTTCTTTCTTTGCTATTTCCCTGATTCATTCTTTGTTTTTCTGAACTGAACAGTTGTTGTTTTTCACTCCACCCCTCTCTCTCTCTCTCTTTCTCTCATATTCATTTTAATTTTCGGTTCACCCTTTGTTTCCAAGAACTTTACTTGGTGTTACATTTCCTTGCCTCTTCTCTGTCTCTTTCTACCTCTTCCTCTCCCCTTCTCTCCCTCTTTCTCCCTCTCTCTCTCTCTCTCTCTCTCTTTTCTTCTCTCTCTTCTTCTCTCTCTTTTCTTCTCTCTCATTCTCCTTTCTCATATCTCAATTTCTTTTCACTTTCTGTCTCTTTTTACCTCTTCCTCCCCCACCCTTCTCTCCCGCTTTCTCCCTCCCTCCCTCCCTCCCTCCCTCCCTCTCTCCCTCCCTCTCTCCCTCCCTCTCTCCCTATCTCTCTCTCTCTCTCTTCTCTCTCATTCTCCTTTCTCATATCTCAGTTTCTTTTCACTTTCCCTGATCTTTGTTTCCTTCCTTCCATTTCTATTTAAATAGACCTGCGTATTCCCTACCCCAGTATAAGACATATCTAGAATTCAGTTGGTCTTCCGCTTTGTCTGTCCCATATCCTCCCTGTGTGGTTGTGAAAATAACTCTCAGTCTCTCACCGTTTCTACATGTATGTCATTGACCTTGCAAAAATAGATAATTGTGATGAGCTGCATTAGAACAATGCAAAAACTGTTGCCAATTTAACAAAAAAAGTTGCCAATTTAACAAAAAAATTATGTATGTTCCCTTAAACTTGAACAAAAGGAGGTCTTTCATTGTTATATTTGATTAATCTTGCATCCTTGACCATCCTCTTTAAGTTTTATGAAGCAATTTTTTTACCTTGACATTTAAATTATTCAATATTTTTACTATAGTTTCATTTTGCCAAATCTTTGCCCTTTAAACCTCTGACTACAACCAAGCCCCATATTGGCATACTTAAATGGTATTTGATAATCATGTACTAAAGACCTACGTGTAGCTATGTTCTAATTTGAATTAAACAGTAGAAGAATATATGTATATATATTATAGAAAGGCAGTATAAACAAATACTGAATAACCCATATTTAATTGCTAGACGTATAAGTGGCTCTGAATAATTAGGGTCCAGGGGGGTGTTTATATTTAATAATTGGTTTATTAAATGTTTTTTAAGTAAAAGCTTGGTTAGTTCCATTGTAAAAGCCTACCGCTATCTGGATTAATGGGTATCTGTAAAGCTTTATCTGGCCAGCAAACTTCCATGCTATCTTTTTCATGGGGGGGGTCTGGATTGACATTTTTAAAGTTTAGGGGCGGTGCTAGTATTTTAGGTTGTCACGTATCCCAGTCGTTAGAGCCATTATATAGACCTGGTAGGTTGCTACATGTATGTTAGATAAAAATTTTAAAAAACAGTAGGTTGCCTTAAAGTTCAACCTAATAAAATGCTTGTCATCATAATCAGAGACCTTTGTTCATTTATCTCAGCTGACATGTCCCTGAAAAAATATGAATTCTTGCACGTGCCTTTATCAGATCAAAGACCCTACAAGGGCCTACATAATGTACCTGCCTCATAAGAATGATCAAGCAATTGTAAAGCCCCTAGATCAGGAATTTGCAAGCCCTCAAAATAAACGTCAAAATTATTTTTTGCAGCAAGATGAGTTCATAAAAGCAGGCACGGGGCCAGTGTATAATTAACGGTGCGAAAGCTTTCATCCTTGAAGCCTAATTTGCATAAAGTAAACAACTTGTTTACTCTTAACCGCTACAAAAGAGTCTCAGCTAAACTGTAATATCTCGCTTTAGAAACCACCAAATGAAATGATTAAAGCGTCAAATTGAAGAAGAAGAGTTTTCTAACTCATAAATATTGCAGTTAGTTGTCAAATCCTATTTTTAAAAGGGAAAACTGTGCGAAACGAAGCGCCATTTTTTATGTTTTTTTCACTGAAAATATTGCAGTATTTTTCATATTTTCCATCATTGCTCAAGATCGAGACTGTTGGAGCTGATAAATCAAAGTATATTAAAGCTCTCCTCCGAATATCTTTTCATGATTTTACGTCACTCGGTTATGTCTGGAAAAATCGAAGGCAATGTCATCAACGAACCCAGGGCAAAACGTTCGCGGAAGCGTAGGACTAGTCCCATCTATAAGGGTTCGTGCTGGTGAATTGTAGTCACACGTACCGTAGATACGTGCAGAACTGCACTGTGTGCTCTGGACTCGGGTGTGTTTGTATGAATCTCATGATCGAAGCATCGACGGTTTGGTCTTTGTAATGATGCGAGTAAAACATGCTGATGTGTGGTCGAAATTTAACAAAACAATGACTTATAAATAAATAAGTATCTGTACTAGCTGTGAAAATATGGTGGAGTTCTTTGCTGTAATTGTAACTCAGCTCAATCGACTTTACTAGATCTAGACTTAGCCACAGCGTAAATACAGCTGATCGGTGACGCATTTTCCATATATGGTATGCATGCATGGCCTGTGAGCGCGGTGAAGCAAACAGCGCATGCGTACACCTCCGATATAGTTGTAGTTTCCAGTCTTTTCATGAATCTTCCCCTAGTTTTGAAAGCATTTTTACATAAAACTACTAACTGCTCAAACACGAAACTTCACTGAGAGTGAGACTGGAGTTGAAAGTCTAGTAAAATGTTAATTGTTTGCATATTCATATTGTCGCTCGGTTATGTCTGGAAAAAAACGAAGCCTCTTTTCACAGACCTCTGAAACTGAAAAGTACCTATATCTTTAATAATACCAAACAGTTTTGAATGAAAATTTATTTGAATAATAATATTATCATTATGTTGGTGTTCTAAAAAATTCACGATCTTTGGTGGTAAAATAAGGGAGATACGAAGGTGCATTTTGGACGAATTTTGCTCCTCTCTCCAAACAGGGCCTCGATAGCCGTTACGAATTCAAAAGCTTTTACGACTTTTCGGGGTTTTAATTGTACACTGGCCCCGCGCCTGAAAGTATGTGCAAAATTTCAGATCAAAAAACTCTGTAGTTTCCTCTGTGCAAATCGAAGCCCTCATGGAGTACACAAGAAATGGGGTTAATGAAACATTGCCAGTTGCAAATTCAAATTTGAAAAGAAAAATGACCATCATTTCGCTAATAATGAATATTTTGCCACCATGCTTTTAGGAAATTTTTCAATTATGATTTTTTTTTACATTTTGGTCCTTTTACAAGTTATGAGATTATCACCGTGCAACGCCCTTTAAACAAAACATTTCTGAATTCAATCTGTACCAAAAAGGAAGCTCCTGAACAGGACAGGGTTATCCAAAAAGATGGTCATTAACCTTTAATTTCAACTTTTACTTGAACACCATGAACTATTAGGTAAATTGTATTTAAAAAATTTAGCAGGGTAATTTTTACATTTTCTAATTCATTGAATTAAAAAAATAGATTCCTCATTTGCAAGAAATGAAAGATCTGACAAGAGGCAAAATGTATAACTTCCTCTGAAAATCTTTTCTACATATTATTCCTCCTCCATAGCTTTGTTTCCACCTTGTTCCTTTTCCCCATGTTTCACTTTGACACTTCTTTCATACTTTTTGTCTTTGTTAAGAGTTTCCTTTTTTATTTCTCATTTTTCCTCTTTTACTTCTTCAAATTGATATTTTCTTAAGTGTTTCCCTATCCATTTGGCTAAATTTCATATTATTTGTCATACTGTCAATGACGAAGCAAGCCAAAGGGTCTGTAATTAAGACTATCATATGAGGCCTGTAGAGGCAAGTATCTACAAGTTTCTGTATGCACACAACACATGGACGTCATGACTAATCTATTCTTTGTATAGCTCTATAAAAGCATGCTTCAAAAGGCATGAGATTTCATTCATAAGTTTGGCTAGCAAGAGGACAGGGTGGCTGCTTGGCCTTTAGTAAAGCGTGAGTTTTTTTTATCATTCTCTTTTCTATTGGCCTGAATATTGTGAAAAATATTCTTACAGCCTCTTAGTTATCGTACTGCAATTAATTGTGAGATGCACATTTGTCCCTTTTAGGGCTTTTTTCTGTAATGCTTACTTTATTTATGTTTTGTCCCATTTCCCTCTTATGATGTCCGTCTGTTATATTGACTTCTTTGCCTAGCTCACTTCAAAGTGAAATATGCAGTGCATTTTCTCTTCCATTGCGTGTTTTTTTTCTTCTTTTTTTTTGTTGCTTTGCTAATCAAACCGAACTACAGTATCATATTGAGCTTATTAAAAGAATCACCTAATGTGAGAGCTTCAGAATGATCTCTGTTCATCTGTAACTTCAACTATGGCAGGAGACTACAAGCAGAAGATACGAGGCACCTGATTGGCTGCCTTCCTTCGGCAGTGTAGTTAGCTGGTTGTTTCTAACCAATCACCAACCAGCTTGCTGCAGGGCCCCAGGAAGGAGTCTTGAAATCTTCAGGGGATTCGATATTGTCAAAGGAACATCAAAAAGAGCACATCCTCTACATCTTCGTTCAACCAGCATAGACTCTACATCATACATGTATCGCTATGGTCTATAAACTAATACATGTATATAGAATACTCTGACTTCAGCAGCTAGTATCTGATTCCACACAATTGACTATATATGTAATTCTTTATTTGATCAAGGATATGTTACCGGCATTTTAGATTACAATCTCTTCCACTTTGTCCCTCCTTCAGTGGTATTAGGCCCTAAAGTCTTCAAATGAGATTTTTAGGATAAGTGAAGTTTTAAATAAGACCTAGAATCCTCAGGTCATCCGCACCGTGTATTTACAATCAGTTCAATCAATTCCATCGTTGTTTATCATTATATATGAGTAGACATGTCTCAACATGTCATCATATACATTCAATTTAGACTCCATGTGGCATACCTGTCGGTGGTATCTATACACAAGGGGCAGGGGGTAAGTACTTAGTAGTCTGTACTTGCAGACACGAACCCGTGTCAGTCGGAGTGCGTCAGAGCATGGACATGGTCAGAGAGTGTATGAACTCAGAAACTATGCAGACTTTAAATTAATAATTTGTATTATAAGGAAGAAGATTGAAAAAAACGATTAGTTTGTGTTATTGGGAAATAAAATAATAATTTTCATGTGGGGAAAACAAAATATTCACAGATATATCAGTACATCAATTTGATATTCACTGTTCCTATACTCTCTTGAGAAAATGACTCAAAGAAGTACTAGAAGATCAGCTTTATTTCTTGAATCTAAAACTAGACTAAAGAAGTTTCTAATCCCTTTCCTATGATAGTGCTACATGTATGTGTCACTGATGTGACTCACGCACTACCAGTAAATACACTGACGCTCTTCTGATCTAGATACGAGTCGTCATGGAAACAACTTCAGAGAGATGGTCATTGTTAACATGAATCACAATGCATGGGACTGATGAAAGCATTAATGTATTTTTGATGATGGTAGTACTGGAGGCCAAGGAGAGTTACTGTTATTGTTCAAGTATAAATGGGGGAAGATGTGTGATGCTAGCTATTCTGATAGTACATACTAGAAGTAGAAATCTATCCACACGAGACTAGATTTTAAAGGGATTATACTGTAAACATTGAAAAGCAAAAATATGAATTCATCACCTCTTTTATTATTTTTTTTAAAGCTTTAATGAATTCAAATAGATATGTAGGACTACCCTAGTGTAGCCTATATATTGGATGTAAGTTGTCAATTTTTGTTACCCTTTCTGAATGAGAAAAAAGGGGCATTAAAAACAAACAATTTTGGGATTGGATTGGAGAGCAGCCCTCCTTTCACAATAGCCAGAGTCCAGATAGGGTTTTAGTTGTAGTGGGAACAGGCCAGATAGGGGATTAATTGTAGTGTGAAAGGCCCCTCAGTCTTTGAGGATGACTGGTAATGACATCATAGATATAAAGAGGCTTGATGTGACATCATCATAGAGCTATGAGGCTCGTCCGTCCATCCGTCTGGAGAGATGGGGGCATATGGGGACGTGACTGATTCTTTAATGGTTCATACATCTTGCCTGGTTTATGTATTTCTGTCTCTCTGTCTCTCTCTCTCTCTCTCTTCCCCAGGTCACCATATTTTTAAGGTCACCTCCTCCCTATCTCTCCTTCTTTTCATCCCCATCTCTTTCTCTCTCTCTCTCTCTCTTGCTCTTTCTGTCCTTCCCTCTATCTATCAATCTATCTATCTATCCCTTATGTCTTTCCATATCTTTCTGTATTTCATTCCATCTCTCAGTCTCGTAAGCAAACTTGCATGCCCCTTCCATCTGTGTGAAGTCTGTATTGCTGCCTGTTTATTTCTTCCCCACCCCACCCTCTACCGTACTAATTCCTACATATACCACCATCTACAATCACAATAAATATAATTATTGTACATGTATAGTTTTAATATTAGTTTAGAATCAACACACATCCAATTTCTGTTAATGATTTATACATTTATGTATGAAAAGGAAGTTTGATCTAGGCTTGTTTTTTGTCTACTGTGTCTCCCAGCGGAGATGAATCATGATGATGATGATCCTAATAATAGATGATTGCATCCCTACCACTTGCATGAGGCTTCAACTATGAACACTATTCACTCCTAAATGTCAAGATGCGATGTAAGCGGACTGATCCTAGCAATGTCTAGACGCGATGTTTTCCTTCTTCTTCTTCTTCTTCTTGTTGTTGCCGTTATTATTGTTGTTGATTCTGTTACTGTTTTTGTTTTTGTGTTTGTTTTATCTCACCCTTTATAAATTTGTGGGATTGTGTATTGATTGTCTTGAACAACAATGTTCTGACAATACTGGTAGCAGATATGATACTCCGTGGGGTAGGGGTGAGAAGATACCTCTGTATCAATGTACTAGTAAGGTATAGGCTAAACATTAGATAGGCTGAGATTTTATCACAGAGGAACTTAACAAAAAAAATGTCTGAGAGTAAGACTAGAGTGGAGTGAACTTGTTACTGTTTCACCTCCGAAAATTTTCATCAGCCCATGTAATATGAGAGAGAGAGAGAGAGTCAGACAGACAGATGGACAAAGTATTGGCAGAAACAGAGAGGAGGTAGAGAGAAAAGGAATTAAACATAGAAATGAGAGGGGGAGGGAGGGGATGGAGAGAGAGAGAGAGAGACATCATGGGCTGCTGGTGTCTCTATTTTCTTTGTTGGGCTTTGACCTGCTAGTAGTCACCTGCCCATCCCAGACCTGCCAACCAGTACGATTTAGTCGTATTTAGTACGATTTTTAGAAGTAAATACGACAGTACGATTTTCCTTCAAAAAAGTTTTTTTTTTTTTTTTAATTTTTTTTTTTAAATCTTATTTTGTGTGTGTGTGCCATTTTCAATGGCAAAATGCCCATTCTGTTTTGTAAAGTATCCTACCAGCATCTCACATTGGCAATTTGGGGATGTTCATTGGTTCATCGAACACACCAGTCATGACGAAATCATGCATATTCAACCAATGCTCCATAAAAAATGCTCGATGTAGGAACTGTAAGAGGCATTGATCCGGGTTTTTTTTTTAATACAACTTTTGTCGGTAAAATACAACTTTTGGGATTAAAGAATACAGTTTTTGAACTCCAGAGGTTGGCAGGTCTGCCATCCCTTTTCATGCTCTGTTTTAACCATCTCATTTGGTTTTCATTTCATCCACCCACTTTGTCCCTCTATCCCTTTTTTTTTGGGGGGGGGAGTGATGCTAACTTACACTTAACTTCTTTAAATCTTAAATCCACCTTGACCCCCCACTTCCGTTCCCTTGTTCATCCATCCATACCCCGCTCCCATTCCCTTAATTACCCCCTTTGTAGATATTGAACGCACCTCTACCCTACTTGCTATTTCATTATCACCCTCTCTTCCGATAGCCAACCTTACACAGCCTGTACCCCTCTCCCAGCTTCTTCCCCATCCCTCATAGATCTGTAACCAACCATTACCCCACTCTCATTCCAATTAGCGCCCCTCTCTAGATCTGTAACCAACCCTTACCCCACTCTCATTCCAATTAGCGCCCTCTGTAGATCTGTAACCAACCCTTACCCCCATCGCAGTCCCATAATTACCCCTGGCGAGATCTTTCACCCTTCCTTACATACCCCATGTACTCCTGTTATACCACAGCCAGTCCTGTTATTACCCACCTCTAGAATTGTTTAACCCATCTGGAACCCCTCCCAATTGTCTATTTATTCCCTCTCCCCATCGTTACTTACCCATATCTAGATCTCAAAATACATCCCTGCTCCCCTAGTCCTGCCAAATCTGCCTCTACTCCGGTCATTGTATACAGAGACTCCATCTATAATCTTTATCCATGCTTGGCCTCTCACAATCTTCTTCATCCTATTTATGTTTTCATCTTAAAAGGTCTTGCCCTGATCGGATGTGCTTATGTCATGTTGAGTCATACATTATAATAGTGATAAATCTGTGTGTGAGTGAATGAATGAGTGAGTGAGAGGAGTCCATGCACCGAGGCTAAATTAGGAGAGAAATAATTTGTTGTAGGTGGCATGCATTAGTCACCAAAGATGACTGGGTCTGCATCACTCCAAATCATCTATTTGCTCCTACTGTGACATAGGGATGAGAGGGGGTATATATGGGATGAGAAGGGGAGAGAGAGGGGTGAGATGGGGTGGTATTTGGGATTAAAATGGGGGTATTGATGATGATTGGATAGTTAGGGGAAATATGACTGGGTCTGCCTCACTCCAAATCATTTGTCCTCCTGTCAGTCCTGTGAGGTATAAAACGGATTTAGGATGAGGATGAGATAAGGCAAATTGTAATTGTGTGTGTTATTATGTAGTTGGTTCTGCATGTACGTCACCGCTTCTCAAATTTTCTCTCTGACTCGAGACACAGCCCCTTTCTAGACTACCGGTGTTTCAAGCCTCTTTCTATAGTGACCCCATTTGACCTGCCGCTCTAGGTTTTATCAGACATACAGCTCTTTCTTGGAAGCAGAGGTTATGGCTTTTTCAGAGAATTCTTCTGAACTTTGACCCCTCTGTCAGAATATGACAATGTTTTTACAAGGTTAAGATGATGGCAATTTTGAAAGATTTATTTTGTTGTAATCTGCATAATATGTATATACACTATAAGCATACCAGCTGTTACAAGATGAAAGAGGCCCACTGTGTCCTTTTCTAGTGTCTAGTATTAGATGTGAAGCATTTATTATTTGATTTATTTAGAGAAAAGTGTATTTGATAATTAATCTTCTCTCTCTCTTTCTTTCTCTCTCTCTTTCTTTCTCTCTCTCTCTACAGGTCTGCCTATATGTCGTACGGAGGACTATTGATGAGGCTACAAGGTGATGCTAATAACTTGCATGGTGTAGAGCTCAACCAACAAGTCTACCTGCTCATGAAGAAACTAGCTTTCTAAGGAGATGGATTACAAGAACACAAGATGCCTGGAAGTTGGGGAGGGGGAAGGTTAAGCGGAAGGGGGAAGTGTAAGAGGGAAGGAAGGGGAAGGGACATGGGTACATGAGTCGTAGGAAAATCCCATGTAAAGAAGAAATACTCTTAGGTTTATGAGTATCTAAACAATGTACGTTCTTAAATCCTCTATTACAGTCCTGACAGTGAATGTACTCGTCAAAGTTAGCCATCTCGGGCAATGTTACTGTTACACAGTTTGCACGCGATGACACACTTGTGTGCATGTTTACCATCGTATCCTTTCAGACATGTTTCACAAAAATATGATCTTCAATAGTAGGCAGACATCAATGTAATCAAATCAAAGTGGTCGTTTGCGACAGCAAATAGATTGTGTGATCTCTGTCTTTTGGACCTGCATATACGATAAAATTAAGTTTCGGTTTTCAAACAATTTAATGTGTTCGATTCCGTATGGGGTATTGATGGGAATCCCCGCTTGCCTATACAATTCTTCCGCATAGGTTCTCTGCTCTTTATGACCATGACGAATTGACGAATAATTGGGATGTTTCTCAATGCGTGCGATACCGGTAGCGATTGCCCTTGGACACACATATTGTCTTTTTTTCTTATTGTGATCACACCTTTCATGTGTAGAATTCTCTCGTTAAAATCTACATATTTTTTTTTGTCTTACCCCTTGAGGAATGTCCATATGAATTATGATAAAACTCACATCTTCATCCATCATAATTTCTTTGTGAGATTGCAACACGGATTCCAACTTTGAAACAAATGCCTCATTGTTTAATTGATCACGCCCTATAAAAGGTAAATTCATTGGTTTGTCCAACTGTGGAACATTGAAAACTAATCTAACCATATCGTTATCTTTGGCACCCACCAACATTTCATCAATCATTTATTCAAACATACCATTTATTCGATCAGAGGACCATTATTCTCTATGGGTTGAAATGACACAGAATAGTCTCTAACCTTCGTTTTGTACTTCTTGTTGTACTTTTCACTGACTTTGGTAACACTGTACATCAGTAATGCACCAACCCTCACTGACAATGGATTCTCCTCCTCCTCCTCCTCCACCCATTTCCTCTTTCGATGCGTTGATGAACCGCCAACATGACTGGATTTTCCTCCAGTTGGTCCCACTGCATGGTTCGTAGAGAGTCCCGCGGCATAACTTGTAGAAGGTCCTTGTATATCGTTGAATGCTTTTAAGTGGTCATCATTATCTTTGTTATAAAAACGCTATCTAAAACACATTTTCATTGTCAACAATTTAGACTTGACATGTTTCTGTACATGTGCCTTTTTTATCGTGCACTGAAAGAATTCCACCGCTTCGGCCACACAGTAATCCTGTTCACATTCAAACATCAATGCACTGTTATATTCTACATCGAACAAATCCATGAATTGTTGTTTTTTAGTCCTAACACTGCTCTATTGAAATATTTATCAACCCTCTCCTGCCATAACATCCATAGGCAAACCCCATGATCCTTTTGAGTCGGACAGTCATTTTGGCATCCCTCGCACGTTTCAATGACAAGTCTGTTTATGCTGCTTGCTAAAGCTTTTTTAACCATTAGTACAGGACATACCGGTATGGGTTTTTTTTTCTTCTCTATGCTCCTTCTCCCCAACCCCAACTCAAATTCACATGTTTCAAAACTCTCTTCAATACTGTAGTGACAACTAGCCTCTTCCCATCCTGTTTTGATGTGCGACCCCTCCTTGGCCCAACAAAAAAACAATAATACAAAAATTTTATTACACACAAAAAAGACATTGCATTACATAACACAATATATCACTTGTAATTATGATATCAAATAATAACAACAAACACAATAAATATTAAAATATATATATCTTACTTGGATTGCTGATCCCTTAATCCGGTCATGTGACCGGAAACGTCCAACCCAGACTAATCTTACTACTAGGGGAGCGGTGAAAGGACCAAACAACACTGTACAGAGAGATATGTTTTCCAATCCTTTGTGGATTTTGATTTTCTTGTCTAGGTTATAAGGCTTAGTCTTCGATAGGTTAATGATAAGCGTTAGACTCGTAAATTTTAAGTTCATAATTTGAACTGGAGATTCAGTGGATTTGTGTAAACCGAAGACAAGAACAGCTTTTGAAGTGCAAATCATGATTGATGAAGCACTCTACCAAATGGTACTTTTTTGTTCAAGCAGACTTTTGCCTGTGAACCATACACCCGCCCCATATAAAGCAAGCAGTTTGCTAGCTCCCATGACGAGGGTTTGGAATCAAAGACTAGGCAAATACTTGTTTGTGTGTTGTCATGGTTCAGATACCTCATTTTTCTCCAAAATCAAAAGAAAAAAATGACGATAAAATACCTGACTTACTGGAACAAAAAGCCCTGTCATGGGAATTTCTCACTCATTGAAACTGTTCAACAAACCCTTTTTTATATTAAATGCATTTCCCACCAAATATGTCTGTTTTCATGTATTTCTGATGAGACATGCATATATCAGTGAGTTTGATCTTAGATGCTGTTCTGTTCTAATTGTGGCATATGATGACAATAGGTCTTAATCTTATGGAGATGATTACTTTTCATTGAGAGGTATTTAAGAAACCATGTACCATTTAGTGTTTTGATTAAAAAATCATCCTTTATATTGTTCATAATCATTGTTCCACATGACAAACATGTATTCCCCTGCTGATAACAAATCCCTGTAATGATTCCCAGAAAAAACACAAAATTTGGTGGCCTGGAATTTTTTTGTGAATATGGGTAAAAAGCGGATTATGGTGTCCATGTTGTTGATAAGCTGTACTACTATTCCAACTTGATCACTTTTATGTAATTATTGTATATATTATGTATTGGAAATTGTGACGTGTGTCGTCATTTCTGATGTGTCTTCTTTTTTAATAAATATTATTGAGAAAACACAACTGAATGTACCTCATTTTTCTTTCTTCATGTGGCTTTTATGCATCTAGCATCTTTATTTGCAGTCTAAGAAAATGTTATGGATGTAATAATTGTTTGTTTTTTTCTAAGTACAATCTCTTACAATATTATGAATACTTCTATTAAAAAATGATGGTGTTAGTAATGATGATGTTGAAGAAGGAGATGATGATGATGATGATGGTTATGTTTGTTGAGGATTATGATAGATGGTGATTAGGATTATAATGATGATGAGGAGGAGGAGGATAGTGATGGTGATGATGAATTCAAGAAAAAATACACAGGGACATAGATTGATTTAGATCTAGAAAGATCTAATTTCTAAATTCCATTCAAATCAAATCTTATTTTACACCACAAAACCTTGAAATAATTAGTGTGAAGAATGTTGTTGAACCCTTGTTATGATGAATATACTGAAGTTATGTGATGAATAAATGATTATGACTATGATCACTAGTGCATGTACACTGTTGCCCAAAAGGTTGGAATAATTTTGCTTACATCTTATTAATGAAATGATTGTGACAATGTGATAGATAACGTTTTTATCTTCTCAGAACTTTATTGTTTATCAAGAATAGATCACATTGTCACAATCATTACATGAAAAGAGGTAAGAAATATTATTATTCCAACTTCATTGGCGACAAGTGTACATTGTATTCTGGGGACGATAATAATGTTGAACGAAACGGAACTGAACTACATGTACATGAATAAGAAAGTCACCATTGATAAGGAATTTTCGTCTTTTCTAATCCATTGGGACCAAGAAAATTACCTTGTTAAATTGAAACCTTTTAATATCAGGGCTAAAGAAAGAGAAGAAAACAAAAATGGGACCGGCAAAATTATGAATCATGAGCATTTTTTTTTTTAGATGATCTTAAGAATTGTGTATTACTTTTCTTTTTAACGACATTTCACTGTACACGTACATAGAGGTGCGGCATTGTATGGTTGCAGATCAATGTTATTGTTACATTTTCCCTTTTGTTCAGGAATGGATGCAAATGATTCGGAATTCATTACTAGAAAACATTTGACATGAGAGAAAGAGGGGGAGAAAGGTTCTATCGTAGACTATAGTAGTAGGGCGTGATGAATAATGTCATAAAACTGTAACTGGAATTAGAATTGTTTAACGCCATGAATGAAAATATTAATGATTTATTGAACATGTGATTGAATGAACAACTAACTTGTCATATGACATGCAGAACAAAAAAATGTTACACATTTTGTAAGGCGGCCCTAACTTAATTTTAAATGATAACAAATGATACCAACAATACGCAACTAAAATACATAGATGCAGGAAGACCTATTATAGAAGTCTTGATTCTTTTCTTTATTTTTCCTTCACTTTTCCAAACACCAATATGCGGGTTCTTTTGAGGAAAGAATTTCTCACTCAGTCTACTACAAGCCTCCAATGGTAAACAAAGAGCTCCCGTTACAGGAATACAAGTGAGGTAGCATGTAAAGCCTATGTTCCAATAATGTAGCCATGGTAAAACACAGAACATAGCTTAGGCCTTGGGGTGAGCACCAGCAAAACTAATTATGGCTCGCGTTCACAGAGTGGTATTATTTGAAGTTATACAGTACATGTACAACCATTTTTTGTGCAAAATATATAGACTTCATTCGACTTCCTTTGTTTTGATCAACTACGAAAAAAGAAGAGTGCAGCTGATGAAATACATCTTTGATGATAGAAACCGATCGGATTGGAGATAAAGAATAGCGATACTCTACCGACCACAAGGGTTGGAACGATAAGAATTTTTCCCGCCATTTTACTTTCGGTTTCACTTTAGCCCTACACTGTGTACCGGTGTTCATAAAATGCCTACATGTATACTGAGTGTAGAGTGTAGAAGTTACGAATTAGGTTGTTTTGTATAGCACTATACTTCGCTCCAATCGTCATCTATTTTCTTTTCAATCAAATGCTTTATTTGGCAAGCATATCGAGCTGGGAGATGGGGGTTTAATATGTAACCGAACATTACTGACACGAGATTAATTTACATGAATTATATTGCCATGATATAGAGGCAAGTTTCGGGTTAGGTCAGTGTCCATTTATCTTTTCCGTCCGAAACAACACCCAAATCAAACCATCTTTAAACTTAATTAAAATATCATCAACGAAACTAAAGAATAGAGTCATCATGCATATTCCTGGTTTATTGTAATCTTAACTTTTGCATTCAATTATCTATTCTATTATACACTATAATTTTGAGATTTGTTATCCAATGTTATAAACAAATAATTGAGAATGATTATATTTGTTTGGATTTTAATCAATAAAATTTGAGTTGAATTGAATTGCATCAGACCTGTAAGCCTTAACCAGGGGCGTCTCTATAGGAAGAAATCGTCCCCGGATGAGCCATTATTTTCGAGCCTACCCCCTGCTATTAAATCACAAGAATAAATATATGGAATTTTCTCGGGGTTCTAACTTGTCGGAAATTCGATTCACCCTGCCCCCCTTCTGGGACTGATCTTGAAAATGCTTTATGGCAACTGGCCGAGAGAGGGCGTAACATTATCTAGTTGGGATGTGTTATTATAATATGGATGTAGCCT
Organism: Mesocentrotus franciscanus; assembly: GCA_037976565.1. Taxonomy (NCBI): domain Eukaryota; kingdom Metazoa; phylum Echinodermata; class Echinoidea; order Camarodonta; family Strongylocentrotidae; genus Mesocentrotus; species Mesocentrotus franciscanus. The sequence continues at coordinate 41,159,851 of CP137667.1, read as the reverse complement.
ACATGTATTGTTCAGACTTCAAAGCATCCCGATCATGTCTATTAGCTCCATGTCCCGATGTGACTGCAGAACTGATCCGGCCAAAAACATTACACAATGATCGAGGTCATCGATTTGTGATTCAATCTCAACCCCTTTATATGGATTAAAATTAAAATTTTCTGATCGCCATTCTGAAAAGTCATCTTAAGAGAGAAAGAGAAACATAAATAATATAACAATTAGGATTAAGAAAAAGGATTACGCGTGCTGATGTACGAAAAGGACATGTGAAAATAAATGAGAGAGAGAGAGAGGGGGAGAGAGAAAGGGAGAAAGAGAGGATCTGAATCCTACCACGAAAATGACTTTCCAATATCTAATTCCTTTAGTACCATACTTTGATATGGGGCCTGAAATGGACATTAAAATGCTCAGGTTAAAACCCTTTTTAATCATCAATTTAACAGGTACCGGTATACCTGCACAATTAAACCACGTGACGGGGAAGATCCTGGAAGATAAGCAGTACCGAGTGTAGATCTACATTGCATGGTAATTCATCATTACCATTTGAGGGTAATACATTATTAAGTAGCCTAGATCGGTGGTGTCCATGGGAGGACATAGGCCTATTCTACAGAGATAATACTATTAATGTAAACGGGGTAATGTGCATAGAAGAAGAAGAAGAAGAAGAAGAAGAAGAAGAAGAAGAAGAAGAAGAAGAAGAAGAAGAAGAAGAAGAAGAAGAAGAAGAAGAAGAAGAAGAAGAAGAAGAAGAAGAAGAAGAAGAAGAAGAAGAAGAAGAAGAAGAAGAAGAAGAAGAAGAAGAAGAAGAAGAAGAAGAAGAAGAGGAGGAAGAGGAAGAAGAAGAAGAAAGAAGAAAGGTCATCCTTTTTTAATATCTCCTTTACATTTCCTTTTCTGTCTCTCTTACTGTATCCTTCTCTATCCCGAACAATCTTTCTTTCCCTCTCTTTCTCTCACACACACAGTACACACTCTCATTCCCTATCTATCTCTCTTCCCACCTTTACTATTAATCCCCCGTCTCATCTCTCTCTCTCTCTCTCTCTCTCTCGATACCTCCCTCCCTCCCTCCACTACTACCACCCCCCCCCCTCTCTCCCCTACATATTCAATACCCAGGTTTAATTCCTTTCCCATGAGAGGGAGCTAGACAACTACTACTTCTAGAGTACTAACTGTTTGTATAACTAATCCCCATAATTAAAATAATCGAAATTGAATAAGGTGGCAATGTTATGATCACATTTAAAGACAATGCAATGTTTGATATATAATCAAATAAAAATACATGTATGCCTAAACATTTATCATTTCACAAATCATTAAGGAATTGATTACAATGTCTTGCGTTTGTTTATATCTCAAATGAAAATATAGCTTTTTATTCCAACAAAGACATAGATACATGTATTGACAAATATATACATTAAATTTCATATTTACAATATAATATCTACAAGTGTTAAAATAATAATTTCTTCCTAAGAATTTCAAATTACAGTGAAAGCCGCTGTAGCAAAAAACCTTACAGAAAGACCACCTGTGTAAAAAGGCCACATTTTGGGATTCCTTGAACAGCATTTCTCATTGTAACAAGTATTACAGGAACCTATATATAAAGACCACCTGCCACTAAAGACCACTTCTCTTGTTCCCTTGGGCAGTCTTTGTTAGGGTTTGACAGAAGATATTTCAGCTGGACATCATTGTACCAAACACCTTGGTACCAAGGAAACTACTTTGTTATATTGAAACCTTGGTACATCAGGGATAAATAACAGCAGCATTATAATGTTATAATGAACGTTTGATGAACATAACTAAGGGTACTGGCCATTTTGTCCCCCACGATATCAAGCAAATGTAAGATTTTAGTACCTTTGATGAGAGTACTAATTTACAAGCCTCTACTAGAGCTTGGATCAAGATGAAACACAAAGTAAATTGTACTTTTGATGTAAATTGATTTTCAAAATATCATAAAACTTGGTAACCGAGGCAGTGTTTCACGAAACCGTCACAAGTTCAAGTTCGCCGACATCCTATTGAAACAGGTGTTAAATTCAATACATACGTATCAATGGGTTGTCTGCCAACTTAAACTTGTGACGGTTTCGTGAAACACTGCCCAGGTAATAGGACACAAAAGTACCTTGTCTTGATACAACAGTGTTCTTTTGAGGTTCCACTCCAAGGTGCTTTTACAAAGGATGAAATTATGGATGGTATCTTGAACAAGACAAAGATTTTAGAAGCAGCACAGACTTTACTAGCTGTCAAACCATATGGCTTTCCCCAGTCCTTTTGAGAAGGGTCTTGTCAAACTGCCCATGAAGACAAACTTTATCATTTCTCTTGAAGAGTCTTTACAAACTGAATACCAACAAAGTGCTCTTACTTATCATAAAACAATATCTGCTGGTGTCCTGAAAGAGACATGGTCCATGGAGCCTAGTAGTTGTCATTGTCAAACTACATAGTTTTTCTGAGTCCCTTTGTCATGTGTCTTGTCAAACTGCCAATGAAGAGCATTATTTCAATAAAACAGCCTCATGAAGAGAACATCACACAAGAGCTTTTACTAACGATAAAATGATAACAACATTGGCTGGCTTCTTGTGTGTGACTCAGTACACAGAGTATAGCTATAGCTCTTATTGTTAAACCACATAGTTTTTCTGACTCCTCTCCTTGAGAGTCTTGTCAAACTGGTCGAGGTCGTCCATCGCGCGCCGCTTCATCGTCCAGGACTTCGTAGTCGCTGTGGTGAAGAAAAAAAAAGAGGAGCCATAATTACTAGAACTGTTTGAAATTCCAAGTCGATAATCTAAGGCCAAGTTTGTCTTGTTTTCATATTGAAGTAAAAGTTACCTCTGTGTAGCCAAACTACTGCATTTTTTAATGCATTGCATTCATAACTTCCGTAGACAAGAAATTTTCATGAAATTTGTAAGTGTTCTAGATTCATGAAGTTTCATGCTGCGAGATGATTTTAATTTTTTTTTTAAACTAATCATGAAGAAGAAGACTTACTCTTCCGGAACTAGTGGCTTCCTCGTTCTGTGGGAAATCTTCTCTTTCTGAAAACCAAACAATTAAGCAAAACAAACAAATGATGATAGAATAGTATGAAAAGCAAAATGTATTCATACAAAAATAGTTTGATTAAAAAAGAAAAAAAAAGAAAAGTGCAAGAATAATTCTGAATATGACATGTAGTGTTTTGTTTTGTTTTGTTTTGTGTGTTTCCAGTCTAACATTACTACTAGACAAGATAAACTGACCAAATGTTGGATGCAAGGCTTGGAGAGCAGTATGTGACAGGGTCAAATTCTTTGTTCAAATATACATTCAAATATTATGAAATCTGAGCAAAGTGAACATATCGAACAGTAACAGTATTCAAAACCCTACTTTTAAAGCACTTGAAAGGATTTTGTTCGGTCAGATTTTCAAGATATTTCAATTATATATTTCTGATGTAAATTTTTTTCCCTCTGAGCTTTTCTCAATTTACTTGAAATATCCTGAAGATTGGCATCTCTGTTTATAGGCCTTGAAACCACTTAATCAACATTCAAAAAGAGAAGTACAATATTTTTTCCCTAGAAACTCTTTTCTTATTATTTTCTTATATTATACCAACATCACCATTATTTCAAATTAAAAAATACATACCGGTAGTGGGTCTTACCTCTTTCCTTTCAGCTTGTCTTTTCTGATGAATCATTCTCGTCTCTTGCCTCTTAATTGCCTTCAAAACAAAGAAATGAGAAGAAAATAATGAAGCATAATTCACTGGCTGGTACCGATGGGACAACGGAGGTGCGCTATATTTGATCATAGCCATTACTTAAAGCAGGGTCCCACATTAACCTTTTTTTATAGGAGTCTGAAATGACACATTGGAAGTCTATATAAATAATCTCCACATTGACATTTTGAAATTTGGGGGATCTGGACTTAGATTTTATGTTGAGCCCTGTGTAAAGCACTCAGAATTATTATTTACATTAAACAAATTCAGTGAATGTTAAATCTGTTTAAAGCCCAAAGTACATAACATTATTCACAGTTAAACCTGTCTTTTAGGCTACCAAAGAGAAACAGGAAAACAGGCCACTGTAGAGAGGTGGCCTCTCTAGAAAGGTCCTTCAACACACATTTCTTCATACAGGAAACAATATACAGGTAGGTGACCACTATAGACAAGTGGCCTTTATAGAGTGGTAGGGCACTAAGGTAGGTTTGACTGTCCCTTTTCACAGAGTTAATACGGCCCTTTTGGCTCAAAAGATATATTTTCTTAGATTTATTACATTATACAGCAACCCTCATATTCGAGTGAATATCGTCATACACCATTATTCCCAAGTAGGGCCCGATTAAACATGCATCATATATCATATATCGCAATGTACAGTGACAATATTGACAGGGGCTAACTGTCATATTGTGGACACACATTACAACATCAACATAAATTTTTTGCTATTATTGTTTGCCAAATCGAGCAAGGGCTTACTCACCAGTTTTGTTAAACTTTCACTTTCTTCGTAGACCCTCTGGGCATGGGCATTTGCCATAAATGCTCTCAATTCTAAGGCAGAGACAGAGAGAGAGAGAGAGAGAAACAGGGAGGGGGGGGGGTGATTAACATTAATTCCCATCAGCGCTAAATTTTTTAACAGAAATGTGGAGCAAATATCCAAATAGATGCACGTCATTAAAAAAACGAAAAAGAATTGTTTAGACAGTCATACACATTACACTGTAATGATATTGAAACAGATTCTACAGAAACAGATGGATACAGAGGGAGAGAAAAAGAAAGATCATTATCTGGGTATATACACAGACAAAGCAAGCTAGAGGCATAGAAAGAGAGAGAGAGAGAGAGAGAGAAAGATATGGAAAATGAAAACTTTCCAAATGGGTATCAAAGAGATATCGCAGCTCATTATGAACTTTCTTTAGTGACTTCAACAGCTCAAAGTTTCAAACAATGTAAACAATGATTTCTTGCAAGATACTGTTTTAGTGATACAGGTGTATCAGCATTATGTGATGAAATTGTCTTATAATTCATGCAGTAGGCCTTATGATAATGACTTTGTAATATTATTAAACATAAAACTTACTTGGATCATCCTGTTCAGGCTCATGAGCATAGTTGGGATCTGTGAAACAAAAGGATAATGTCAAAAGATACAAATTTAGAATGATTATTTTTGTATTTAATGTGCAACTGCTTTAAATGACGTCACTGGTACAGTGTCCGCAACGCATGCTTTTTGATTTTATCGATATCAGGAGGGAACTAAGCAGTCGTCTCTCGAAGAGGAGAAAAAAAAGGGCTTTAAATGTAAGTTTAAGAATTAAGAAATTTCTTTCCATTTTAAATTTTACTTAGTATTAAAATCATGTACCAAAATGGTATATGATTCCAGATATAGGCCTAGTCTACATAACATAACCCACGTTATGTTGTAATAGTTTTAGTAGAGTTTAGTTTTTACCGGTATTAAAACTAAAAGTTTAAAAAATTGATCGTTTGATTCACACATGTCTGCTGGTATGAAGTCCATCTGGTTTACGGTAAAACTTCATGCATTGTATTTGTATTTGTAGGTAGGACTACTCCGACTAGGACTCGAGAGTAGAGACTAGAGTGCCTCTGCCTCTGGCTCTGTCACTGTCTGTGGCTCTGATTCTGAAACAGTGAGTGAGTGAGCTGAAACTGAAAGTGGTAAATTAAATGAACTAAACTAGACTAAATTAGTAGGAGTAAGTGTCTAACTAGCTAACAGTCTACGTCACCCATTAAAAGAGCATATATCTATTCCCGGTTTTCTCTCAGAGAGCTAGAGGGAGACATGCATTATGGAATACGGGTTACAAATTACAATCAATCAAATGCAATCTAACCTACGTAGTAGTAGTACTAGGCCTACAGCAACATACATTTCAGCGTCTGGGACTACAATAGCTTACCTTGCTGAAATGGGCCCGCATTTGGAAGTCTCTGCCTAATATCTCCCGATACCAATCTTGATTCAATTGGTGGGTGAAGGGTCACTGATTGCCAAAATAACTTAGCACAAGCCTTGTCCTCGTCACTTGAACCGCTAAATTCAGTCATATCAGGAAATTTCTCCTCTCCAGATAAATGGTTCATGTCGCTGCCGCAGAAATTCCCCGATATGGTGGACGCCATCTTCGTTGCTATAAGCTACGCGACGCACCCCAGCGCCAGCGCAGCACAGCAAGCTTGCGTATATCTAGGCCAGTAAAACCCTGAGTCGAGCAAGGGATCATATGAATTAAAATCCAAACTTGATTACTAATGAATTGATCTGTTAAATATTGTCATCATTATCATTTCAGGATGGTTCTTTGTGTGGATCGAGATCAGTGAATGGATATTTCCATGTACAATGCAAGTGAGGTGTCTATCTTCATTGGACATGAAGATGGCTTGTTTTCAAGGAGCGAAGCAAGATGGATTGATGTGAACTTAATGACATAGGGAATGTTTCCCTGTATTGTCGGATTGAGGTTTGAATGGCATGGATGTTGAATAATGTGAAGTTAGTGAAAAGAATGGCAAAATATACTAAATTTGTACACCAGCCTATGGGAAATTAAAAAAATTGCTTTATTCGAACACTTTTGTACACAGGTCTATGGAAAAACATAGCAATAACAACACTTACCGCACCTCGAGGAGCTGCGGTACGGTTATACCGTTGATATGACCACTTACCGCTGTTTTTTTCAGCGGTAAAGTTTTATGAAACGGAAAGTTACCGCTGCTTCCAAATTTGTCGCTAAAAACTGGAATTTTTCGCTGAAAATGGGACTTACCGCTGCGGTAAATGCTTTATGAGAACGGGCCCCTCCCTTAATCCGCCCCCAAATATATTGTTACTAAAATATGTTTTCCTCAAAGTCAGGATAACCCAAACTGTTATTCAATGTAATTGACCTAGACATAATGAATAATCAATTAAACCAACACAATATATAACAACAACAACAACAACAACAACAACAACAACAAATCAGACACTCACATATAAAATTCTCTCAGATTGCATACGGACTCTTGTTGACTTTTCACCAGCTCATACTATTTCTCAAAAACTTCTGCCTATCCCGTATGAACATTCGGACTGAAAAGTATTGAATGAAATTATCTTTGATGGAGAAAACAGTATTGCTGTCCTTATAGGACTCCGTATAATATTTTCACTTTGTATCGATCAGTTAAATTGTCTCTTTCTGTCTCTCTCTAATCACCGGGGTTGCAAGCAGCCCGTTTTTTTTATTTGGAATTGGGGAACGAGTGTGGGGAGAAGAGAGAGAGAGAGAGAGAGAAAGAAAGAAAGTGCTATTTTCATACTGCAATCAAAATTTTCAGGCCTAACGCATAGGTTGCATCCGTCACTATAATGATAGCATACATTTTGTGTCGTATGGGCAATCAATCATGTTTGTCCCACCTTGCAACAACTAATATAGGCCTATCCAATTTACATTCTGACTATCGAGATTATATGATGACAAATGAATGTAAAGCCTCGTCTCTAGGTAGGTAGGTATAAATCAATAAAATATGGAAAGTTGGTGTCAGTCCGGGGACTTTATTCAGAAAGGAGGGGACTATATTTTCAAGGACTTTTTGGCATGCCTCTTGCATTTTGAAATACATTAGGGCCTACTCAGCTGTAGTTTAGGTCGATCTATCAGATACCACCCCCTCCCCACACCGAAATATAATTGCCCCCCCCCCCTCTCCCTCTCTCTCTCTCTCTCTCTCTCTCTCACTCCCTCTTTCTCTTCGAGTCTTCCTTTTCCTTTCCTTTGCTTGCTGGCTTGTCATAATAATTGTGCTGCTTCTTTTACAATTCCCGGATCCATCTGTTTCTGCTGTATTTTAAATAAAGATGGACAGATAGTAGCAGTGGGCATTATGACCAAGCCCTGTAGAGCTATATTATATAGGCCTACTATACTGGTGGATGGGGCGCGGGAGGGCCGGGGGCAACTGCCCAGTGGCCCTCTGAAACTCAAGTGGCCTGCCTCAAGCTACACAATCCTAACAGTAACAATGTGCCCCCCCCCCAGTTTTTCAATATTTTGAATAGGAAAGCTGGGCATATTTTTTGAGGTAGCCTATATAGCAGAGAAGAAATGTAATGATTTTGTTTTCCCCTTTTAACCTATAATTCAGTTTCTATAGTTTTGTTGTTGTTGTTGTAAAAGTGCCCCTTTTTACAAAATACTGGATCGGCGTACTGTAGGCATATATAAAATCTTTGATGTGAGCTGTAGGAAAGAGTATACAGACAAATTATAATGACCATACATTTAGGCCTATATATTGAAAAGTACGATACGAGGGTAGGCCGTACGTCGCCCACATTAAATTGAAATAAAGGTTTTTTTAAATCATTCTTTGAATGCACTGAAACCAGAAGCGGTTCTAGGAGGAGGCTCTGGGAGCTCTAGCCCGCATGCATTTCTGCACACCCCTTAAAGCCCCACTGCACTACTTGTATATAGCTAATATTGCTCCCTCTATATACTAGAAAACAATGCCTAAGCGGTGGCCGTTGGTCCCCCATGATCCTCTTTTGAGAGAACCACCTGTCAGTGACCACGCTGGGAGGTCAGTAATCCCTCGATCCTGGCCAAACTGGTGCAGAATTAGGGCTTTAATGAAAAGAAATCGCGAGGCCCATCATACATAATAATAATAGTTCAGTTCTTGTATAGCGCATAATACGTTATGAAATAACATCTCTATGCGCTTCCAAAGAGCTTTGGAAATTATTACCCTAGCTTTAGCTCCGGCAGCCGTTAACAGCGCACAGTGCATTTCAAGGAATAATCCTACCAGGTATCCATTTACCTCACCTGGGTTGAGTGTGGCAAATGTAGATCAATGTCTTGCCAAAGGACATTATTGCCGCGGCGGGACTCGAACCGCGGACCTTGTGATCGACAGTCCGGTGACGTATCCACTGACCACAACACCTCTACGGGCTGATCGCTATTAATCAGACGCCCGAATCTCGTCGGAACACACACACGACTCAGTAATGGAGATCGGTGTGAGATTATGAAGAAAAATATACCAAATCACTTTGTGACGTTCTAAATCTATGTGATATGAGTTAGGCCTACTTATATATCGATTTTTTCAAAGTATATAGAAAAACAATTTAACTGGTTGATTTGTGATTATTCTGTTTACTTGAATTAATCAAATATGGGGTATATATATATATATATATATTTAAATTTTACAGGCCACCCTACCCCTCCTTCACCTACTCCCCTATTAACTTCCCCAACACACAGTAGTTGGGGCACTCGATACGGGCCCGGTTGGAATTGTCGGAGCATGGGTCGTACGACCGACACGCCCGATATGATCGGATCATGTGACCTTGCAGCTAGCTATTATTTTGTTTGATTGGTCAGGTGACATTGGGACTCGTCGTACTTGTCTTGGAAATCCCGTGAAATTAACCTTACAAAATCTTAGGTCATTTAAGCAATTATTATTCCCAAAATGGTTAGCCTGGACCATGACAGTACAAGGCAAGGGGTAAGTATGTGACATCTGAAAACATTTGCTCGTGTTGTGTGAAAAATGCGTGAATACAAACTCGATTTTTGTTGCGTGGTCCCACACGTCCAATATTGTGGGGTTCAATTAATCCTTACCTTCTGTTGAAAGTTCTGAAAAGAATGACAGGAAAAGAGCACAGTGAAGGAGAGTAAATGAGAAGAGTAAAATAAGAAGTTGAACCAAACTTCAAAAGAAATGATCGAGACTGAAGGAGGTAGAAAGAAGAAAATAAAGAACCAAAACTGAAGAAATGAAAGAAGTTGTTGAAACTTGAAATTGAACTTTAATTGTTTGAAGTTGAAGTACAGCCTCTAAGTCTAACTCTAAGTCTAACAGTAACACTTAACACTAACAGAGATTGATTTGACTAGATCTTGGCGGAGAAGGAGGAAAAAGAAGATAAGATGAGGGGAAGAAAGTGAAAGAGAATAGTCAAGAAAGACAGAAGAAGGAAAGATTGAGGAATCAACTTCAAGCAAGATCAAGAATGAGAACAAATACAAAAGGGATATTGACCAAGTGACTGCACTGTTATTTCCCATAAATTTGGTGAAAAGAAATAAAGGGGGGAAATGCTGCTTAAAGGAGGACAACTATTATAGGACATGTATGTGATACATCATGACATGGACTGAGAAAAGTTTGTCTCTTTTTTATGAAATCATTGAAATTTCATAAATTATGTTGGCGCTCTTATCATTTTTTTCTTTTCATGATCAAATAAATTACAAACAGTTGAAACACAACTTAAAAAAAAAATCAGCCTTGGGAAATCTTTATTTGTTAAACATGAACATGAATTAGTGAACTTAGATGGTTAGAGCTATAAGGAATAGATCTTTCAAATAAACAGCATTGCTTTTTGTAGCTTTTCATTCATGAATTCAGAAGTTTGTTATAAATTTCTCAAAGTTTTTTTTTTGTTAATGGCCTAAATGGGCATCAATAAAGTGCCATTAATTAGCTGTGTTTTGGCTCTCCAATTTCCAGGGCGTTTTCTTTGATGGTGAGGGTGGTCCCCCTTCGGCAGAGTTTCAGAACGATGATGAGGAATTGATCCCAAGTAACGGGCTGGCGTCGGAAGAATCCCCAAAGTTTCGTCCAATCAGAACAGTTTGGGCAGCTATCATTCAGATGATCATTTTGGTGAGTTAGTAGATTCCTTTTGAAAGAAAATTTTTTTCTTTTTTTAATCTTTAAAAAAAAAGTAGTATTTGTTACATTTATATGACTAATTTATATGTTGAGATGATCTCAGTATCAAACATTCTCAACATTTTGTTGTCATTTCTCCTATTTCTTTCTAATTTTGATTGCTTTTCTGATTTTTATTTGTTCATGGATGCCAAGCCGTCTAACTTGTTATGAAAGATGGAAATAAAAGGCTGATTCACTAGAACAGTTGTTATTAAAGAAAGGTCAATAACTTTGTTTAAAGTTTACAGGTATTGAGGACACAAGAAATTAATCTAATTGATTTTGGGGTGTATTCATGTAAAATATACAATTTCGGAAAAAGAAAGGTTGATGAGAAATCAAATTGTTAAAACATTGTTTAGAAACTCTTGCTGTTCTATTTGTAACATACTTAAGTCTTGGGCTGCACATAAATTGTACTCTAAACATCCCTTGGTAAGTTGGTATGAATGTGAATAAGGTATTTTCGTAATAAAACTCTCTCTCTCTCTCTCTCTCGCTCTCTCTCTCCCTCTCTCTGTCTCTCTTTATCTCTCTCTATCTCTCTCTATTTTCACTTTTCCCTCTTGTGTGTTCCTTGCTACAATCGTACCTCTGTTTGGCCTTTTCTATTTGTCTTTATTTGTCTAGCTGTGTTACACCTTCTCTCTATTTGCCTATCTTTGTAAATGTGTATTTGCTATTACCCTCCTCTTTCTCTCACTCCTTTCCCCCCTTTTATGTATAAGTGATGTAATTTATTTAATTTTCCTCTTATTTTGCCCCTCATGATAAGCACAATAAATAAACATTTTATGTAATTTTATTTAGTCTGGGAATTACCTTGATATGCATGTTGCCCTTTGTTATTTCCACCACATTATGAGTAGTACATGTTTCTTCTGAATCTTTGTTACATACCGTTTATATATTTACACATGTTGGTTGTGTTTCTTTTTTAACCAGATGTGGAAACAAAATTGAATTATAATTGAATTATATCTAAATGTATTTGTGGTGCTATCTCCTGCTCTGTCCATCACAGGTAGCCCATGAGGTTATATCTCTTCTCATGCCGTACGTCATCCTGAAACAGATGCGACACCCCCAGAAGCAGTCGCAAAGCTTCATCATCATCGTTTATCTTCAGACCTGCGTCTGGCTCCTCCTCCTCATGTTCGAGCGCTATCTTCACTTCGCCCATCGGCGATCCATGCGGCATGGTTACCTTCAGTTCTATCGCAAGACGCAGAAGCTGAAAAGGGCTCCTCTCTATTTGGTATCAATAGGTTAGTGCTTCAATGTTGGTTCACTCACACAGTTATCTGGGGGGTGTTTCACAAAGACTAAGATCGACTTTAAGTTGGACTTACTATGGCAGGCGATTCATGCCACTGTTTGCTCTCACCATTTACTGGCATTGGTCCCTCAAGGGACGTACAAATCATGGTCACAAATCTACAGAATTAACATTTTTTGATAATTCATTATTGAAGGAAAAAATATTATCTAAATATCATAATGGTGAGAGCAATCAATGGCATGAATGGCCTGCCATAGTTAAGTCCAACTTAAATTCAATCTTAGTCTTTGTGAAACACCCCCTGGACATGTATGTGGGCTGTGACAAGTAGCAGTTCTTCAGCTCCCCCCAAAATATTTAAGAAGCACATGTGTAAAATAAATGCTGATTTTAAGCTGGTTTTAAAAATGATCAACTGGTCGTCTTTATATAAATCCCGTAATCTTAATTTAGCTTCTGTACTTTGTATTAAGCATTGCAGGCATTGCATGAAGTCATAAGAAATGTATTGAAACCCAGTTCTGTTTTTGATTTACTTAATAGGTAATGCAGCCATCCTTGTCCTAAGTGGTTTCTTCATGGATAACTCTACAGCTACTCATCTCTGGCCTGTCATGTACGTACAGATCATCGTAACACTAGAGGTGATTCTTGCTCTAGCAGGTCTGCTCAGATACACAGGTAAGTCAGTATGGCACTCGCTTAACTTAATATTCTGGGCATCGTGTCATGAAACTGTCATAAATACAAGTTCGCCGACATCCCATTGAAACACATCTGCATAGCTCAGATCTTTTCATGCACATATGAAAGAAACCTGGCTGGAATACTCCCCAGGGAGCGGAGAGAGTGTACTTAGTACAATTTTGTTCAACAATACCCAGGTATCCAGCCAGGAAAATATGGGTAATCATCAGAGATACCTGTACTAATAATTGTTTATTTTAATTCGCTTGAAAATGTTACCGATCAAAGCGCTTCCAGCATTATAACCTTGGTAACTGGATTCTATTTAATAGTGGAGAGTCAGCACTTTGCAGTGCACTCTCTTTGCTCCCTGGGGAGCATTCCAGCCAGGTTTCTTTTATATGTGCATGAGAAGATCTGAGCTATGCAGAAAATGATACATTTTGCCTACTGCCAATGACAACAAGGGTTTGAACTAAATTGTGTGTGATTGAACTATCACACTGCATTATGTCGCCAATGGTAATGGTTTGGGGTTAGGTCAGGTTTGGGATGATATGGTTTCAACAAAAACTTCTGGTTGGTTTGGCGTTGGGTTGGGTCCAAAACAAAAAAATTGATTATTGTATGATAGTTACCATAGAGAATCTGTTACCAGAGCATCCTTCGTAGAGCTGAATTTCAGTCAAATTTCAATCTTTTATTTAGGCAATGAAATGGTTCATTAATATAGAGAATTTATGTCCTAAAACCATTTGCAACTTGATGAAATACGGACTGATGCATTGCACAGGTGTACTTAAAGGCAGGGAAAAAAATATTTTAAAAATTTTGGGGCCTACTTTTCAAGCTTGCTTGCATGAAAATAACACTCTTTAATTTGTTTTGCATTGAACTCTATGGAAATTTTTTTGGGGGGGGGGCTCTTTTGGGCATTTCGGGGGCGAATTCGCCCTGAGCCCCCGTGTATTTTTTCCCTGAAGAATGGTAAATTTTTTTGAAATACACATCATTTAGAAATGTCATGGCAGTGATTTTTGTGACCCCTTCTGCTGGGCACATGAGAGTACATGTCATTGAGTGATTGATTAACTGTACGATTGCGTGTCGATTTTCAATCTTTCAACAGTACTTGTGTATCGCTTCAACCAGAGAAGAGCTTTGCCGGATGTTGAACAGGAAGAGTTCAATGCTTCTATTACACAACCTTCAACAACCATTCCTGATATTGGGTATAGGTAAGATTCCCACTTTTTCAAACCTTCTTGCCGTCTTTGTCTTTCTCTTCCTCTCTTTCTCTCCCTCTCCCTTTCTCCCTCTACCTTTCTTTCATTGGTCGTTTCCATCCATGATTTATCCCTCAGCCTTCAGTGATTCTACATGACTTTTGTTAATGATCTCTCTCCTTTTTTGTTTACCTCCCTTCCCTCCCTCCCTCCCGAGTTTCCTCCATCTACCGGTATCCTTCCCATCCCCCCTCCCCCTCTCTCTCGTGTACCTCTATTTCATTTCCCTCTCTTTCTTATCATCTATTCTCAGCCCGTTAGATTACTACCCTCTATGGGCAGGACTCCACACTATTTTTAATTTTTTATATTTTTTAGGGGTTATGATATGAAATTGTTACAGTCTATATATATTAGCACCCTGTTTGAATCTTTGGAGTCTTAGTGGTCCAGAGCAAAAGTCTTATTTACAACATGTCCTATTAGTGTCCAGCCCTGGACAGTGTACCTGATATTGCTTTATAGATAAGAATCACTCTCTCTCTTATAACATTTAACTCCCTCTCTCCCTCCATCTCTTTCTCTTCTTCCTCTCAGGGATATGGGCTACTTGGAGAACTTGTTGGAGCTGCAAGCAGACATGATCCACTATCTCAAACTACACACTGCATATCTCAGTAAGAAGATTCTACGTCTAACGAAACTGACACATCCGTCTGGTGGGAATTCACTCAACAGTATGCAAGCCTAGGTGTGTTCACACCACGAGTCTGTTAGCTAGTTGGATTTACAGTGTCCAGTACACTTGTCTGTGGAAATGCTCTCTAAAGCATGCAAGCCTAGGTGTGTTCACACTGTCAAGGGGTGATATCTGCTAGATTGAATTACATGTAGGCCCAAACATATATCTGGTAGGAATGCACGTAACAGTAATCGACCCTAGGTGTGTTTACACCATCAAGACTGTTTTGATGTGACATCGGATAGTTTGACTTACATGTGTAAACCCCTCTAGTGGGAATGCACTAAACACCATTTAAACCTAGTTGTGTTCACATCATAAAGACTGTGATATGTACTGTAGGAACGAAGTGGATGTGTTATGTTTTGTATGGAAGGTATAGCCCTACAGTATAGAGACAGAAACTAATCTGATTTACATGTACTTAGTAGTTTGTTGCATCAGCCCCCGTTGTATGGAATGCAAGTGTGCTATTTAGTCTTACAGCTTGCCGTGCATCACCTTTTATGTGAATATGAACAGCCACTACATCAGCTTCTGGAAGACACTTACTGACGGTGTGAGAATGCATTAATCCTCTTCAAATTGGCAACAATGATATGTTTCTTTTATCGCTAAATTATTCAAATGATATGTGATAGCTCTGAAAATAATATACATGGGCGAGAATGCTCTTGAAAAGTTGAACAAAATTGCCAAATTTGATCGAAAAACATTGACTTTAAATCTCAAAACGTGTTGCCAATTTAAGGATTGTAAAGCTTATTTTCCTTTACAACATTCCTAGCGTCAAACGCAGTACAGTCATGGAATAAAAATGGATGCAGATTAAGCATAAAGTTTCACCCTTTCTTCTCATGCATCTGGCATATTTTTAAGGCTCTGAATCGGAAGTTATTGAGCCAAACCACGAAATGTGGAATAATTGTCACAAAAGGGTTAAAACAAAGACTCCTTTGTAGGATTGTTATTCAACTCAACTACTTGTATGATTGTTATTATATCTTGGTGAAGTGATATGTAATGCCAGGGGGGTGTTTCACAAAGACTAAGATCGACTTTGAGTTGGACTTAAGTATGGCGGGCCATTCATGCCATGGGTTGCTATCCCCATTGGTCTCTAAATTATAATCTTTAGATGATATTTTTTCTTTCAATAATGAACTATCAAAAAATGTACACTCTGTAGATTTGAGACCACGATTTGTACGTCCCTTGAAAGACAAATGCCAGTAAATGGTAAGAGCAAACAGTGGCATGAGCGGCCTGTTATACTTAAGTCCAACTTAAAGTCGATCTTAGTCTTTGTGAAACACTCCCCAGATGTCATTGTGCAGTTAACAACTGAATTAGTCATGCATACCCCTTGTAAATTTGATGTTTTTGTGTTTTTCGTAACTGAAGAATGAGAGGTGGACTGGGCAAATTAGGGCCTTTGTTGAATACTTTTAGATGTAAGCTTTAAAGCCTGTCTGCCCTAGTTTAGCCAGGAGGGATTAGGCGTCCCAACGTGGTCACTGACAGGTGGTTATCTCATCACCTCAGCTCTCAATTAACATAAGAAAAAGAGGATCATGGGGGACCAATGGGCACTGCTTAGGCATTGTTTTCTATATAGAGGGAGCAAGTAGCTACAAGTAGTGCAGTGGGGTCTTGATATGTCACATTCTCAAGAAACACAAGTAGGGACAAATCGATGTTGTATATACTTGAACAATTACAAAACTTGGTAAGGGGATGAATAATTTAGTTGTTAGCTGTACTAGCCTAAGCTGTATCCGTATATCCAGAAAGCAGATTTTTTTTCTCTTTCTGACCATAGAAATGTACTCTGATGTCTAAAGACAGTCATTTTGTAAGTCGTGGTGTAAATAGAGGATTTTGGCACAAAATGCATGAAAGAATTTATATAATCGGAAATTTTGCAATTACTACTGTCATGTTTCTCATGACCTTGCAACTTGCATGCCAGTAGGAGATTCTAAATCTGAATTTATAAAGTTTTTGTCAAAATGCTATGTATATCAAACTAGCTGGGCTAGACTATGTAATGTTCCTCTAGAGAGTCTAGACTGTATTGCCCTCAACTATTTGTTGCAAAAATTTGGCATTGTGCCAAAACTTAAAGGACTGAAATTGATATGAATTAATGTACATTTCTATTTGTAATTAACTGTCATATACAGAAGAAAGGAAGTAACAGAGGTACTAATTTTTTGTTTTGTTTACATCTTTATTTATTTTCATTTTCATTTCTGCAAATTTTGGTCACTTGAATCAACATTCATATTTAAAAGATGTATATGCTTCATCATGCAAAAGTAAGATAAGATAACTTTTCATTTGATTTTTACATTATATTGCTAAGTTTTCAATGTTTTCTTTGCAATGTTACATCAATATGATATTACTGAGTACTAGTGAGAAGACAAACTTTATTAATAAACTTGACGTAAACAATATAAATCTCAATACTTTGAAGGTATGTAAATAAAACAGTTACAGTTGAGGATATGCAATAAATATTCTGGGCAGTGCAGTAATGGCTCTTTGAGTAAATGGAGAACAATATGTCTTGTCCGGTAATGTTGGTCTTGTAACTCTTGTTGTTTTGTTTTTGATTGTTTGATTTCAAGATACTTGATGAGACTATTTCATATTTTGGGATATGAAAGTGAATGTCTAACATTCCTATAATTTTTGCAAAGTTAAATTTTGTAGATACTTCTCAAAAGATATTATTTATTAGACAATAGTGTTAATAAAAGCATGATAGCCATTCTTGCAGGCATTTTCATGAAAAATAGCTTGTCAATCAGTTTATTATTTCCATATTTTATATTTGTCATGTACTCGTGCGTTTTATTGATTTATTATTTTACTGTAATTTATTTGTAGATGTGACCGAAGTGTGACGTCGTACTACCAAAGTTGTCAAGGTTGCTGTTTCCAAACAATTTTGTGCTCAACAATGGCGTGGTGATCACACCAGCACCAAACACTGAATTCGCCCTGCTCCAGCTAGTTGCTTGAATGGTTTTGCGGTGAACCTCATGTGCAGGCTCTGTTGTTTGGAACCAGTAACCTGGGTGACGAGCAGATGTCACGTCAGTACTTCGGTACTCTATAAACTAAGATATCCATTTCACAAAACTTGTCATCAGTGACAAATGACAGTTTTTGACATAAGCTAGTAAAATCCTTGGTTCTGATTGGTTATCAGCAGATTTGTCACTGATTTTTGTAATTTGTCATTGAAAAAGCTTTGTGAAACGCGTCCCTGGTATGAAGGAATCCTGTTTGCTAATCCATTTCAATTCATGCATGTTCCCCAACTCCTGGTTATCAGCAACTTCATTCACCTGCTAGGAATAATGGCATCTCTTTGGATGGAATCCACTTTGCATACATTAGTTGTTGCTATGTCGGGCAAGTGTCTGGGAAGCTGAATGGAACAAAATACCTTGGACTTTCCTCATTATTAAACAAATCTGTACTCTTTTGTCAGCAAACATTTTCAAACAAGACCTGCCCCCAGTGGAAAAAATAAGTTCATGTGGGGCACTTAATCTTTGATGAGATAGGATCGTTTCTTTTATGCTTGAAATAAAAGATTTTAGAAAATAAGTTGTTTATTTATCTGCTCTGATAGAAATATGATTCTTTATGCTTGAAATAAACGAGTTTATAATTCATTTGTTAATTTATGTGCTTTGGCTATAAAATATTGAGATTATTTTCATTCAAGTTGTACACTAGTGACATGTTATTTATACAATTATGAGTACAACTGTGGCTTGTTGAAAAAGTGTTAAGGAAACAGTGCGAATCACAATAAATAAATAACTGAAACCCAGCTTCTACCATTTCTATTGTTCTAATTAGTAAATTTGAATTTAGTCCAAGATACTCGCACTCTCACATGGGATATCCTACACGTTTTCCTTAGTTTGAGACCGTTATGGATTTAAGTCCGACTATGGATAGCTAAACAGCATTGTATTTCCTGATTCATGTACGATTTTCCTCTGCCTAAGTTTTTAGAATGAAATTTGATGGTCAACCCGAGATTTGATTGAATTGTATGTCTTCTGTGGGGAATCCATGATTCTCGGGCAAGGGTGGGGGCACAAGTACAAACATTGTGTGGCAAGCAAAAAAAAAAAAAAAGAAGGTAATCAGGCTTTTGGTATTCAGTTTTTGATACAAAAATCTCTCACAAGAGAAGAATAGAAAAGGGCATCAGCCCATGCTTCCTCTTTTTTTTTTTTGCTTGTTCCTGTGCACCCCCTCCCTGGACTGGTAATTACATAATAACAAGGGATATTGCTCAATCATATCAATTCATCCTTAGTCGAGAGAGATAAAGAGGGAGCTAGAGAGATTGAAAGAGGTGTAGAGAGAAAGAGAGAGAGAGAGGGAGATCAAAAAAGGGAAAGAGAGAGAGAGAGAGAGCTAGAAAGACAGAGATGGAGAGATAAAAGGTGACAAGTGATAGCATTTCTGAATGAAGTTTTCAAAGTTTACATTCCCCCCCCCCCTTCCTCAATAGCTCTCTCTCTCCCTCTCCTGTCTCTGTCCTGTGTATACCATCTGCATTTCTTTATTAGACCTCAATATTCTCTTTGGCCTCTATTTAGATCAATCTGTATCCTTCTCATTCTATTTCTTTCTTTCTTTTCAGCTTGATGCAAGTTTGACTTAATAAAGGATTGACAAGAACAACAACAACAAGATTATCATTTCATGATGCTGCATTTATAATTTTCCACTTCTGCAGTTACAAATTGACACACATTTCAATACATATCTAGTATAAAGGCTTGTTCAGATATGACCAGCAAAACTGCAGCAGTACTCTTATGATAACATAAAGCATAATATGCTTCACATTTCTGCATCTTATAACAAAGACCTCAGTGACTGAATATGCTCAAGTCCTAGAGGATTATGTTATCTTTGATCTTAATTAAGGGTGTCTTCTTTTATCTTATTTGTTTATAGACCGTGATCATTGTTGAAGTCTACTGATCGACCGACACAAATAGCCAGATCTTATTTAAGTCCTTTGTTGGGCGCAGTTGCCATTTCCAAAAAAAACATGGCAGATTATTTTGCGGCGGTTTACCCGCAATGTCTGAACAAACTTGAAACAGGTATTTTGAGAAAGGAGCATAAAACTGAAAGCAAAACAGAATAATAAATGGATTCTACACACAAGATATTACATTATTATCTATATAAGGCTTCCAAGTGGTACAATAAATCAGTATTTTTAATATCTTTAGCGCAGTACCCGGATGACTAATCAATATCGTTTTCGTATTGCTCAGTCATCCAGGAACTTCAACTATAGATAACGATATCACGCGAAAACAAAGCCATATTTACCGAGGTAAGTGAAATTTTGTTATTTCGCTAGTCAGCCTGATATAGATAATAATAATAATATTATATGGCTTTGTTTTCGTACAATACAAGAATATATTGCTCTCGCTAAGACAATATTGGACGAGTCATAGCGAGAGCAATAAATTCTTGTATCACACTCAAAGCCATCCAATATCATATAAATACACACAGTGTAACCTCAAACAAATGGACTAAATATCACAATTCAGCAGGAGGCTGGTATTCAAGACTATGAGAATACATTCAGAAGAGTAAGCATTAAACAATCAGTGGTAGAGGCAAGTTTCTAAAAATACCCACTAATGTAATTAAGCTAAGGTAGCTAAATTGCATACATGTTTTGCATACAGTAGGGGTAGGGATAGGGTTACCTTAGTGGCTATTTTTAGAAACATGCCTCTATGACTGATTAAATAATGCTTACCATTCAGAATTTGCTATGGCTTCAATGCATCATACCTTGAACAAAATACACAGTGGGAAGCCTATTATAAGGATCGAGGACATTGGAGCCATGGATATCAGCTTGTTATATCAGAGGGGTGTTTCATCAAGTCGATCTTAAACTCGATCAGATCGATTTTAAGTGCCTAAATTGATTTCGATTTTAGGACCTGTTTCATGAAATAAATAAAATCGATTTTAAGTTAGATCGTGATCCATATCAAGTTTATGATCAATTTTATCCTTATTCATTCCATTATTGATATGCTATGTTCAGCATTCATTGGCTTCACAGGCGTAAGTGTCGGCTAACTTCAATTTGATCATGCATCGGAAAATGAAGAATTCTGTTCAAAATTGTTCTGCATCAGTGGAGCACCTGCATTGTCGATTACCCTTCACAATTGCTTAGTTTGTATCAGGCGTCAACTCACAGACCATTTACCGGGTGGACGCTTTCATCAGGTGGGTGAGGACATCCGTACGCAGACCACAACTTGTCCCAAGGATAACCTGTCTGCAGAGAGAATCTTTGCTGGTCTGGACTACCTGTGCCGCAAAATGCCTAATGCAAACACTGTGGCATTTGAGGGTATCCTTCTGTGGAGCTTAAAACAAAATGACAGACTTCCGAGAAAACGTGCCTGAAGAGAGGAGAGAAAAGTACCTTGAAGACGCCATGCAACACAGGAAGGGCTTTTTGAATCTATATAAAAATAGAAGCAAAAGGTTTAAAGACCACGTGAAAAACTGAATCTGGCAAAACGCAAGAAGGAAGAAAAGCAAAAAGAATCTGCAAAGATAAGTGCCCGAAACACAGCAGAGGCATTAAAGGTATGCAGGATGTTATGTTCTTCCCTTCAAGATGTGGACAATCTGAAACAGAAGGCAGAGAGTGTTGAGCACTTGGAGACATTCCTTCAATGCCAGATCAAATACTGGAAGACAACATGCAAAGGTGATCTCAAACGAGATGCTTTCCATCTCACCAAAAAGGGACAAAAACTGTTGGTTGATGAGTTGGAATTAAATCTCAGGCATATCATTTCTGAGATCATGGTTGGTCAATCTGATGAAGGGGCCAGTACGTCAGAGATGCCATGTTCCACTGAAGAGAGGCACATTTTGTACCAATGGGTCTTATTGTTTTTGATTTATAGCATTTTCGCATATACGATTAGGCTAATTTGCATAAATTTTCCATATTTTTCAAATTTTTACATAAATATAACAAAATGCACACAGGATGACAGAGTTTGATCCACAGATGATTTGAGGCAAGTTTTTTGATGCAATCATAATCCAATCAGGAATTATGTAATTTGTGCATATTAATTAGCTGGACTTAGACAAATTTTCACTTTTTTGTCTTTCACGCAAGGCGATTTATGTGAAATCAATGTTGATATTGATATGATATACTGAAGTGTTGTTATTCATGTTGTTGTTTGTTACCGCGTTGACATCATGAAAGAGAAATAGTCTGGGCCTGAGGGTCCAGACAACGGAAAACGCAAGGAAAGCTTGAATCTGCAGCTGGACAGCCTGACCCTGTGGCGTCAGGGAAAAGCAGCTCCAACGGAATCACGAAGCGTAAGTAGCCGACTACGACCCCTTTCGAAGGGGGTAGCGTTACGGTAGCTAAGCCTGCTGGCTCCGCGGAGTCAGTACCAAATTCAAACTCAAGTCATGGAAAGTCTTCCAAGACTTAGAAAGGGTCCCAGAAACAGGGGGGCAGCTGACTCAAGCTCATGGCTTAACAAACTTGAATCAATGTTTCAACAATCTTTCGAGGAGACAAGGCACCTGAAATCCATGATGGAGACTTTGTGCTCACATGCTAATGTTACTAGTGGTAGTGTGGAAAAATCACAAGCACAACGAGGTACGACGACACATGGTAGAAATCAAGCACCATGCACTGTGATGATGGTGACCATGTGGCCATGGGCATGGATGTTGCTGGGGGAGCAGGATTTCCTGAACCTCTTGAAGACATGTCGAGCAACAGCCCAATACGGTCTGGGGCAGATCAAACTGTTGCTGACGGCTACAGGTATGATGGCAACTATGAGCATGACATTGATCCCAATCAAGGTTATGAATATTATGAATATGATAATGATGTGATTGCAATGGATGATGATGATAATTCTTATAATGATGAGGGGCCGCAGGCGCCAAGTGTGAGTGCAACAGATGAGGAGTCCCAGGGACAGGACACGCAAGTGACATCACTCTCAGGGGAAGGAACACCCCCACGTCGGGGTGCACAGAAGAAGTTTGCAGCAGAGAGGGATAAGCAGTCCATTGGTTTTGCCTCAAGATTTACTTCGCCTTCGGAAGAAGGTGAACCGCTACAGGAGAGGGCCAACA
The DNA here is from genome assembly GCA_037976565.1 of Mesocentrotus franciscanus. Taxonomy (NCBI): domain Eukaryota; kingdom Metazoa; phylum Echinodermata; class Echinoidea; order Camarodonta; family Strongylocentrotidae; genus Mesocentrotus; species Mesocentrotus franciscanus. The sequence continues at coordinate 41,136,830 of CP137667.1, read as the reverse complement.
GCCTGAATTTTCTCTTAAAGACTCCACTCGAGGACAAATACCTCTCAGAAACCTGCCAAAATTACCCAAAGCCAGGTATCTGTGATCTGGTAGTCCCCAACGTTAATCCATTAATTTGGGAGATCTTGCACCAGTCCGTAAGGATCATTAGACCATGGGATGACCACTGAAATCGTGAATTTCCGTGGGGCGGCAAATGCAACCACGTTTCTTTGATATGATAATATGTCAAATAATAAACAAAAGCAAATTTTTATGTTGCCAATATTCAAACTTGCAGTACACTAGTAGTAGATCTAGTAGTAGTATACTAGTAGTAGTAGTAGATTGATATGGGGCAGGACCCGTTTTGCATAAATCCAAGCATTGGTGGTAACTTTGCCGTTAATGGTAAATTTCATTGAATACTTGAATGATTTGATTGGCTATATATTGATTGATGTTGCCATGTTACTGTTAGTTAATATATGATGGCAAAGTTTCCATTACTCGGTCATGTCAGTGGTAATTTTAACTTTTAATTTAGGCAATGCAATGGGTATAATTATCTAGTCGGGCCGGGTAACCAACTAACTAGTAACGGTGTAGATCTGCATGCTGCTAGCTAGTGCTACCATCTTTGGTGCTTATGTTATGATGCATGGCCCTGGATAGATGCATTTTGTGGTCGAGTGGTCGTAGGCAGTGGATATCTGCAGCATGCTGCATGCATATGGCAGTCAAGATTGTGAACCCATGAATATTTAAGATTGATTGAGTGAATGTTATTGATTCTGTATAATTCTTATTAAAGATTGCAGTTTAATCTCTGGCAATCATACCCTGAATTATCACGCAATGGCCCTTTCTTATTGTAATATCATTTGTACCGGTATGTGTCTAATTGGCCAATAATCATTATGTGAGAAAACTGTAGATCTAGATTAAAGTTTATTATACTAATTTTACTATTACAATTTTTTTTTTTCCAGATGCAGATGTTGAATCCGCAGAAGAAGGCAGTCTTCATTCTGCACCTCCAAGGTAGATGTTACGATCAAGTGTTTCCCCTACGAAAGGTCGGCATGTCCTGCCAGCAGAATGTATTGTATGCAGAAAGGTCCAATGGAAGACCAGCAAACTTACCGGCAAATGATTTAAGGTCCCCGTTTCAAGGTGCAAACAGGTTTCTGCTGCAAAATTCCTAAAGGCAACTGAGATGCGGCAACACACCCAAATCCTCATGCAAATCCGTGGAAAGGATATGGTAGCTATAGAACTACAATATCACAAAGGTTGTTACCAGGATTTCACCTCCTGTCTGCACCAAGCAGAGTGCTTCGACAAGTACCGATATTGATGATCTCTTCACCCCCTCTTACAACTGTTTGTGCGATATGATAAGAAGGATTGTGAAAGACAAAGAGGTGCTGAGACTAAAGGACTTGCATCGTTCCTTTGTTAAGGCAGGATTGAGAAACGAAGGGGTTGACTTGTCATCGTACCAGACCAAGAGACTTAAGCAGCGAGTGTCCCCGAGACGGAATGAAAGTGAGATTGTGATGGTGGGTGACATGGAGGCATCATCACTTGCTGAGCATGCTGTACAGCAAGATCAAGGACCTGGACCTCAAGATTCAACGCTGCCAGAAGCCACTATCAAGGGAGTCACGGCCTTTGTTCAGGCAACAAAGGACTCCCCGGCACTGAATGAGACCGAGCAGGATGCGGTAGCTCTACTGTCCAACGCAAGTTTCGAGTTGAATCAGCTACGTAAAGATCTGATAAAGCCCGGGCTTCACTACCGCTACACACATTTGTGCAAGCCCTCGGTACGAACCAGTAAGTGGCTGTTTGGGGATGATTTACACAAGGACGTAAAGGAGATGGATGAAGAACAGAAGGCAGCAGGGGTGATGAGGAATCGCCCACCATCCACTAGAGGGAGGTACATGCACCACCCATACCGATACTCCATGTCTGATGGAAGGGGAAAACCATACCAACAGAGCAAGTACCAGGAAGCTGGATGGTTGTCCAACAGAGGGAAGGCGCATCAGCCTTTTTTAGGACGAGGCAACTTCAACCCACAACCCATGCGAGGGAGACAGGGCCAGCATCTTTTTCGCGTGAAGCGGGGCAAATACCATGGGTACCCGCCCCCAGCAGACAGGAGGAACCAGCCCCAGAACTAGTATTCCCCTCTGCACTACAATCCAACAGTGATTCTTCTCAGGTAGGTGGAAATACCTTAAATGTCACTACTAGACTTGAGCATATTTGAGGTCGGTTGCAAGGTCATAGAAAACAGTGGGAGAAATATACATCAGATCAATCCATACTAGATATGGTATCAGGCTACAAGCTGGAGTTCATTGACAATTGTCCTCCAAAGCAAATGTTCATGCCCCGGCCCTACAAACTTAAATCCAAAGAAATAGAAGCTGTAGATCAGGAAATAACAAGGCTTGAGGCTAAAGGGGTGATCGAGAGAACTGAGCACGAGCCAGACGAGTACATTTAAACAATTTTCACTAGGGAAAGAAAGATGGCGGTTTCCGCATGATTTTAGATCTCTCATATTTGAATAGACAAATTGATTAATACCATCATTTCACCACCACCGGTGCAGGAGATAACATTTTGGGGGTTTGTCATTAACTCTTCAACCATACAGGTCACACACACACGAAAGACAAAGTGGAGGAAGTAGTTACCCTTTGCAAGAAATTGCAAAACTGCCAATCACCAACAATACGTTTTGTGGCATCAGTTGTTAGAAAGTTTAGTGACGGCTTTTCCTGGCGTTCAGTATGGACCCCTCCACTACAGGGATTTAGAAAAAGAAAAGACTCTGGCATTGAAGCTTAAAAAAGGCCATTTTGATAGGAAGATGACACTTTCCCCGACAGCCCTAGATGAACTTCATTGGTGGAACACAACCTACCGAGAACAGTTTGCGATATAGATAAGAGCTGCCCTTTGCTTCACATTACTAGTGATGCCTCTAGTCTTGGATGGGGGGCATCTAATGGCAGCATCCATATTGGAGGGCGACGGAATACTAAAGAAAAAGTCGTCGCTCAAATGAATGGAATAAATTTCCTTGAACTGAAAGCAGCATTTTTTTACCTTGCAAGCCTTTTGTGCGGACAGTTGCTCAATTCATGTCTCCATGGAACTAGACAATACAACAGCAGAAGCCTACATAAACCATTTACGGGGGACAAAGTCAGAGTCCTGCAACGCTCTCGCAAAAGAGTTTTGGGGCTTTTCTTCTTCCAAAATAACAAATTTTTATCAACAAAATTAATATTTTCAAAGAAAAAAGGAATTTACGTATTTGTCAAGGACCTCTCTTGCAGTAGTTTAGCGAGGCCATTTTGTGGTTGACTTACCCCCAAATTGACCAGCCTTGATTACAGAGCCCTTCACATTTGTGAAAAATTAATAAAAAACAATTTTAGCTTAAAATCCATTTGATGAAACAGTTCAAAAGTATCAGTTTTAAGCTAAAACTGATTCGGCCTTAAAATTGATTTTTTTTAAAAATCGAAATCAATTCTAGTTGATGAAACACCCCCCAGGTAGCTTTTAAGATCAGAGCACTTTTATAACGAGTTTACAGTTTGCATCATACTTTTCTGACACCCTGCCTCCATCTACTCATATCCCATCAGATATTTAATTTAAGCTACATGGATGCAGACATAAATGTATCGAAATATAACAGAAAACTTTAGAAGAAAAAAGGTAATAAAAATACTCTTTGCTGCATTTGTTACATTACAATGAAATATTTTTATAACAAGGACATAAGGATCATGAAAATTATCTTGTTATAATAACATGGCAAAAAAAAGGGGGGGGGGAGAGAAAGAAGAAAATATAGGGTTGGCACCAGAAAAGTTCCCTTGTTATATATGAGTTACAAGGTTTTATTGTATACATGATATCAGGTCATAACTCTTAAAATAAAACCAACAGAATGACCAGTTTTAACACAAAGTACAGTGTAGCTGTTGAACGGGTCCAGATCTTCAAATTAAGGACACACGATGTTGCCTTGGTAAGGGTTGTGTTGTTATACTTAGGACTAATGTCATCCTGTGTCGTTGAGGGTCAGGACAGAAGCAAGGGCCTTGGCATAGGCTGAAAATGAGAAGAAATTTGCAGAAAGAAAAGATAAGGTGAATTACTTGAAGAAAAATAAATCAATACTTACTGACAATGTTTTGTTTAAATCTGGCTCCCTCTCCTGCCTGTATGTTAACCGTGATATTTAATTCACTTCAAATGGATTCAATTTGGTTTATTAGAAATATAAAGTAGTAGCCAAAGGACTAATTGCATAATGTTTACAATGTAAAAATGGTCATAAAATAGGATCATTGATTAAAACAAAAAAGACTTAACAAGTACATAATTATTACAAATCACAATCACACTTTCATAGAAGTACAAGATTACTTGATTACTTGGCTGATTACTTATGCATCACTTGATACCAAAATGATACAATTTTGACCATTGGGTAGCATGCTGTGTGATAAAATGGACTTTTCCCCATATGTCTGTATTCTAAAAGACCAAATGTAGAACTATCTATATGTGAACATACAACCGATAAAACTGTGATGGATATCATTGATGAGCTTTTCACTATATACATGTATGAAGATGCCTTGTCTGTACACCAGGTTAAACAAAAATTTGATCCCTTCCTGGACAAGAGATTATCAAAGAAACTTAGCGTTTTAAGGTTAAGAT
>CP137667.1:41107139-41131581 GCA_037976565.1 Mesocentrotus franciscanus | reverse complement strand
TTAAGGTTAAGCTACCTAACGTATCGTAAAAATCGTAAAATGTAATACGCTTTGTATTTCTGCAGCTTATCACAAATAGCTCAGTGAATACGCCTAGGACCTTTTTTGTGTGCAGTTGCCATTCGTTTACACATTAAAAAAACCTGCAATTTACCACTATATATCTGAATGAGCCTTTAGGATTGACCTACCTTTTGGATTCTTATAAAAGATGCAGTTATTAGCACAGGTTTCTGGATTAGCGTCCCATACAGACGGTCCACAGGCGCAGAGAGGTGGAGGGGTGATGCCTATGAGCTTGATACGTTCTTTCATCATTGCTCGTAAAGCTTGGATAAACCTAAGATACAAACAATATGAAGTCTCGGTTAGATATTAGATAACGGTAATTCCTCCCACCTCCACACAAAAAGCTGCAGCCAATAAAAGAATTCTAGTGTAATTCGAAGGGAAATCTAAACTTTTGAGTCATTCCCACAGGAACCTCCCAGCTCTGGAAGGCAAGGGGTTACTAACAAATTGCTCTACAAACAAACAAGAAAAAAATCGGAGAAGCAGATTTGTGACAGTTTGAGAGAAAATCAGACAAATATACCTGAGTTTTGAATTTTTGAAAGCTGAAATCTATAAACATGTAATTTGAAATTGGCAAGTTCAGTATTCAGTAATGTCATTGAGATAGTGGCAGTGATAGTGCTGGGCAACTCCCTAATTGTTCCAACACGTAAAATGAAGAAATTTTCCTTTTTTGTTGTTAATAAGTTGGAAAAAACGTAAATAATAGCATCACCAAACATAGATCTTACAACATGTGCTAACTCTAACTGTAGACTCTCACTGAGAGCTCTGTTGTGCCAATCAAGTGGTTCACTGCATCTCAGAATGGTTTTCAAGTCTGAGCTGTCCATACCTCTTTGTTTCTTTGTTCTTCTGTCTCAATCTGGTCTGTATCCTATGAATTTCTTGAGCCTCTTCCAGTTCTCTCTGTCTCATGTCTTTGTCTGACTCTCTGAGGATATCGGCAGGTTGGCTCACGAGCTGAGACTGATGCTCCACTTCAAGTCTCTCTTGCTCCTTTGCTTTTTTCAACCTGGAAAAAAATCAGGTAAGGCATGAATTACATCCAATAGGTATTTACCTGAGACAGTTTTGATATCTGTAGTGAAGACAACTTCCCCAGACGTGTACCGTAATTAACGGTGTATTAACCGCACTTTTTTACCGCCGGCAAACATCAAAAGTCGGGGTGCGGTTTATACACCGTTACAGACATGCATCATGCTGCAAACTCTAGGTATGTTACAATCTCCGCTCAGCAGCGGTCAAATTGTTTCACCGAGAGTGCTCGCGCTTAGGAGAGGATTGGGGATATCCCCAAAATGATATGGACAAATATCCTGCAGTTTTGGCTTAGTTAGATACCATCGTCCTGAAAGTGACACTCATTTTCAACGCTTTTCAAATCAACCATCGCCCACTGACCTTGTCCTGAATAGAGGGCACATTGCTACATTTTGTTTATCATGTTGTCAGCGGTCCAGAAATGAGTCCCAGGTCAGCATAAATTATCATCCTTAATCTAGACCACTCCCTAAAAAGATGAAGCATAAGGCTAGCTACATGACAGTATGCATCCTCAAAATACTCATGTCCCTGTCAGAGTGCCCATCCAACATGCTCTATCATGATTGGTCTGTTTGTCTGTCAATTAAAAACAACGATCACATGTAAGGCACATGCTGTACGCTTAACCAAGATTTGCATATATTTTGGAATGTGCTGAGTGATTGATACATGTACGCTGCGGACAGACAATAAACTTTTGAACCTTTGAACCCTGATCAAAGAAACCGCGGTGTAATGTTACACCCAGCTGGGCGCCAGCTGTCTTTGATAGGGAATGTTTTTGTATTCTAAATTTCTGCGACATGATGGTGAAAGAAATATGAGAGGTGAATGAATTTTGGGGAGGGATCGAGAGACAATATAAAAAGAAACTTCAGAAAGAAAAGAAAACATGCGAAAACTACATTAAGTAAATAATTCTGTACTTTTTAAAGAAAAGGGAGAGATGGAAGGAAGAATGATGATAATAAAGATAACTTCTTTTTCCTAGTCTCGTCTTCAGAGTTGTTTCAATAATTGAATGAAATTATAATCATGAATCAACCTTCTTTCTTAAAAATAAAGGAGCAACAAATGTTTTTATTTTATTTAAAGAGATAGATTTGATGATTTATAATTATAATTTTATTCAGAGACTTCGAAAAGGGGATTATGTTGTATAATTTTTAAATACTATTATTAATTCAATGAATCGTATTGTTGTGAGCCTATCAGCCTAGGTCATTTTAATAAGTGTTAAACAAAACAAAAAACAACAACAATAAGTGTAACAATCTCGGACAAATTTTACAATATAAATAATAAAATAAATATATATTGTAGTATTTTAATTTATGTATTCTGAAAAATTACAAAAAAAAATTATTCAATCTATTAAAAATAAACATTTAAAAGAACAGTGATGAACGAGCCTGAGCTGCCATTTCTGTGTATTATAACGTATTCATCGGTAAATACAATATGGCAGCTTTCATGAATCTCAACTTTAGAAAACAACACTCGTACTCGGCAAGTCTTTAAAAATAATAATTTAATGTACAATTGTAATTATGATTCTTGTACAATTGCAAATAAAACATGATTAACGACGGAAATATGAATGTAAGTACTTCACAAATAGTTCCGTTTACTTTTAATGTGAAATTAGTGCCGGTCGAAAGCAGTATTTTTCATCGGGAGTGGTGGGAGAAAATCCCCCGTGCTGGTCGGCCCAGCGTCCGCCCAGTGCAGTGTCGACTACTATTCTTACTATCAATCAGCGGTGACCTTGGCAAAAGTGATTAATTTTCGCTTAACCGAAAACCGTCTGGTTTCGACTAGCAGTTAAACGGAATTGTAAATATCCATGATGGTACAGCACTAGTTTTAACATATTTTTTTCTTCCTGCGGGCGAAAAAAAAAGTCTTAGAATTTTTTTTTTTTTTTTTTTTTTGAGGGTGAAAAAGAGGGGTGCCGTTAATACACGAGGGCGGTTAATACACCGTTAATTACGGTACTGGCGAACTAATGTTGAAGTTAACTGCCAGTTTAATCATTATCAGATTCCATTTGGTGATGGGTTAAACCATCCTGATGATCATATTCAGCAAATTACATGAAATAGTGTGAAATCTTTGGTTATCAATTGATTTGCATATGGATTAGTTCTGTGCTTGGTGAACTCAATTGCAGCCCATTTGACTGAAGTTCACATGGATCAAAGTTTCCTAGACTACAAAATACTGTCTTGTAAATCGTTGGACTAGTTGTCAGAAGGTTTTTAGTGGGCATATCAACTTTCAGTCTAAAAGACTTTTAGCTTTGGGAAAATATTCAATTTATACCCTCGAACAACCTATACAGGACTGATGCCTTAAGTTGGGACTCAGACAAAATGTTAGAAGTGGCTTATAGTTTGGCCAAGAGGTAACGGGTACACGTCATTGTCAATTATAAGTTGGCAGATCTCAAAATAGGCCTAACTATGGGGCGTAAAATACTTTTCAATTTACAGGAGCTCATTTTTAAACTGTGCTCTGGTAAAACTGAGATTCTATTTCAGATTCCAATTTGCTGTATAACATTTTAGTTTCTCCAGTGCTCTTTTGGAAATATCTAGGGCTAAATTGCTAAACGATCCGGTGTATTTCCTTCAATGACGCCATGTACTTACTCTTGTATTTTCTTGTGATGCGTTTTCTTCCTCATCTTCTCTCTGACTTGTTCTCTCTCAATATCCATGTAAAGTCTTCTGTACATAGAGAACTGCATGCCATGCTGTGCAGGAAAATGAACAAACATCAGAGTGCATATCACTTACATCATATATCAAGCTGAAGCAAAATGTTTGAATGAAGTTCTTTCATGCAGTTGCATTGCAGATCAATCTATTCTAAAATGTTGTTCAAACAGATTCATAGAGATCTCCACACATACAAAGATATTTTGACAGTGACATAGACTGTACAGAACTTTAACTAGGAAAGTCTTGAAGATGACAGAATATCAATCTACAAGACCCTATACATTTGATGCTATACAGTATGAAAACATCATCAAGGACCATCAAGGATATGTTTGTGGAGACAAGGATTTCAGGTGCTAAAGGGTTAACTGCCCCACTGCTGACTCTCACCTGTCTCCTTTGTTCTTCAGCTACAACGCCTGGGTTGACCTCTGGCACATGACCCTTGAACCCATCATCCATTATGACGTGACCTTTGACATCCGTTCCAACATTGCCTTTGCTGTAAGGCAACTCTTCTTGCTGTTGATCCGTGAAGTATTTCTCAGGATCAGATTCAAAGGGAGGTACATAGACATGGTGAAGGCCACTGGGTCCACTGTGATCACCATGGCCATGGCGATGATCTTTGACCCTTGCAGCTGGCTGAGGTGACCTCTGAAGTCTGGGGTCAAAGGTGACATGCTTCGACCTTGGAACACCCGACTCTTCTGGCTCTCTGTTCTGGTGGTTTGGGTAACAGTCACTGCTCTCATCATAGAGCGCCTCTTCTATGGTATCCTGAGGGATTCTCCTATCGCTATGGGTGGTGGAGAATGTCTTAAGGTCATTGACCCCTGATGCAGAATTAGTGGGAATTTCGTCAACCATCTTTGCATGAGAAGAAAGAATACCAAACATGGCTCTTTTAACACACATACATACATGCAGAAAATATAATATTTACACATTTTCAATACTTATTTTCCTATTTACTTCACAGATAAGGGTACAAGTAAGGAAATAAGATAAGGCAGCATATACATGTAAATGTAAAACAAGTCATATGCACATCATGCACTCTTAATTATACAGAGTTGGAGCAAATTTTGAAGAAGAAAGTCTCTGATGAAGTTTCTGTAAAAGCATATATTGACTGACTGGAGGTGAAATATTTTATATTATATACCTCACTTTAGAAATCTAGCCATCTGATTGGTCGAAATTGGAGTCGTGATTTTAAGCCATGCCCCACCTACCAGTCAAAAATCTACGCCCACAGGGAATATCCATTAATTTGTGCCCTCGTACCCGCCCACAGGGAATATCCATTAATCTGTGCCCTCATCCTCCTGCAAACCCCCTTGGTTTACGTGTTAAAATTGTCTTTTTTTTTCTGCGATTCCCAAATGATTGAAACTTTCGGTCATTTTGCTACCTAAGATTAAACAGACAGTGTCTCAGATTTTCTGTGATGTTTTAACCAATCTTTATTAAATAAAAGGCTAAGGTAAGAATTCTTGGTAGATTTTTTTTTAATTCGTACGATCGGCATATAAAAGTCATATCGACTGCTTTAATACTCGAGGACTGGCTGTTTCTATACATGAGCGTATAAAAACAGCCAGTCCTCTCGTAGCAGCCGATATCTCTATACAACGTTCACTAGATACGAGGGTGATATGGGACCATATTCCTAAAGAATCATCATATTGCCTCAAAAATAAGCCAGTCAATATCATCACGATTATTCATTCCTTAATAAAAATAATTATATAATATTGACTGGCCTTGAGGGGTATATAAGAAATATTGACCAAGCTAAGATCATATTGCCCCGAGTCGAAAGACGAGGGCAATATGGTCTTAGCGCGGTCATATTTTATATCCCCCGAAAGTAAAGCCAGTCAATATTTTTATTGTCATCCAAATCTGACATCTAGAGCAAATACAGAAATCCACCATGACAATCTCAAAGAACTGAACAAACTTTGTCAAACCAGCACTGTGCATCCAGTGCTTGACGAAATTTTCGATATACTGCAATTAAACAGTGTGCCTTTGGTGTGATTATTACGTCACAATAGAGTGAGCGCAAAGTGCGTAGGTTCTCGTACGCATAATAGATGCGCAATGAAAATGACAAAATACGGCGCGGTCAATATGAGACTATATTTTCACTCGTCTCTAGACGCAAAGTCTATACGGGCAGGGAGACCAAGGAAAATACAAAGAATATACCCTTCCGTTCACCACTGCTAATGAAAACTAGGGCAATACGGTTTAGTAAATGACCAGCTCAGATGTCTGATACGGGTGATAATCTTAAATATCTCTTATATCACACACAAAATAAATGTGACAACAAAGGATAATACTGTCTGATATTGGCCACTGTTACAGCACATTATCTATGAGCTATTAATAATTTACAACTGTAGGAAAATGTTTTTAACTGAGAGAAAGAGAAAAAGAGGGAGAAATTTAAGATGTAATTACTCTTATCCTCTCCTCCCACTTTTAAGTAAACAAGAAATGAATATCTTAAAAACTTTAACCTACCTTAGCTGGTTTATCTCTGGAGTATGCAGTTCCCCATATGCCTCCAGGGACGCTGTGTTTATCCATCTGCAACGTGAAAGTGAGGGTCAAGAAATGAACAACAGGCTGCAAACATCACCATGGAGTACATAGAGAAGAAAGTCATGTTCACAGAACTATTTCTATGTTTTTTCTTTTAATAATAAGTAGTGTGAATGCAACTCCAACAAATAAATTTAACTTCACCTTCAGTTCATATCCACTGCATATTCTGGAATACCTGTTTGAAATAACAAATAGTTTCAAGTAAAAGGCCCTGGAAAGTATAAGTCACTATTGTTTGGATTTATTTGGCAATTGGTTAGAACTGATCAATTTTTAACACACTTTTTTCTTTCTTCTTTTATTTGAATAAATAAACTTTTTTTTATTTCAAAATTTTATAGATTAGGAGAGAGGTTGATGAAGTAATAGGTAGCAATTATGTGGAATTGGCCTTTTGGGCCTATGTATGGTAGACGCATATAGTTTACCAAATTCGAAGTTTCGAACCATGCAATAAATGTGCATAAAATGCCTAGCTTTCTTTACCTTAGGCTTGACTACCAGCTGTTTAGCGGCCAAATCACGCTTAGCCTTCTGCACCAGTCTCCTCGACACTCCGGCCTGTTCCCTGACCTGCTGCCCGATGACCAGTCCCCCATCTCCTTGCCCATCTCTCTCCCAGGCCTCTGGGGTGGGCTTAGGACTGGTGCGACCTATGGCATGGGGGTCACTGTTCTGGTAGATACAGTTGTCTTTGCGATGTGAGAGGATGTTGGCTGAGGGTGTGGTGCGATGGACAACCCTACCTTGGAGATTCACCTGAGAGGAAAATAAAAGATTAGAAACTTCATGAAAACCTTGCTGTGGATATTCATCTAAACACTGGTCGATTATTTGTTTGCTTGTTGTTGATTTTTTTTTTTTTGGGGGAACCAGCTCATGGCCATGTTTCCCTTTTAAAACCAATATCTCAGGTACATCACTCCTCAAATAAGCCTGTCACCTATTAAAACAACTTTTTTGACAAAGGGGACCTTCAAAATGTAATAGCTTCAAAAGGTCTTGTTTGCTCAAGTCCCCAAGATTTGTTTTCTTTAAGTTTTTAGGCATGTATAAATGGAGTGATTTTCCAGACTCACTGCTTGAAAAGACTCCTGCAGCTGCTTCTGTTTCTTGATCCGTTGCAGTTCTCTGACCCTTGACCTTACTTCTTGTCTGAATCGTGCTAGCTTCTCTTCCTTCTCTGCTTGTAGCATCTGAAGACGTTCCCCCTCGTACTGGGCTGCCACCTGAAAGAAGAAGATAAACAAGAGGGAGGAGAGGAAGGAGGAGATGAAGAAGATGAAGAAGAAGAAGGAGACGAAGAGGGAGGAGAAGAAGAAGATGAAGATTAAGAAGAAGAAGGAGATGAAGAGGAAGAAGGAGAGGGAGAAGGGGATGGGGAGGGAGAAGAAAGAGACCTATTTTAATGTGAAAATCACTATATTACATGTACATGTATGGAGAAAACATGTATCAGGCGTAGTAGACATGCATTAAAATACTTCTTTCCTTAGCATTTTTGTTTAATGGAATCAATGTCATTTGAATCACATTATGCAGTAGACCGTTAACATACATAAAAATTAAAATGAGCTGTATGGTACATGAGCATTTGTCTACATCAATGTCCCACTTCTTGTAATGGCCAAAATTAAACTGATTGATCTTTACCCTTTACGCAGCACAAAACGTGCAACCCTTCGGTAGAAGGGTCTGAGAATAAACAAGCACGCTCGCTAAATTCAATTTGACAACCAACAGTCGTTATTTTTCCACAAAAAGACATTTCCAAGCCCTTTGTCTTTTGACTTTTGTTTAGCAATAAGCCAATAGTAATACTAATATTATTAGACTAGACTAGGCTATATTAATAATTAATACTAGTAGTAGTAGATCTATTGTAGTACTAGTATACCATGGCAATGGGCGATGTCTTGTATTTTTTAACTGTCACCTTGCCTTGTTATTGCCCCATCCCCAAGCCTGGCCTAGCTAGCCACCCTGCCCCCAAGACCAACCGGGCGCCGACCGCGACCGCGCCGGGGCGGCGCCATGGCTCATTGCGCTGCCGCTGCACTGCTGCTGCTAGCTGCTGTTGATAAATCATATCGCCAACTTACCACTGCTGCGAATGCGTCATTATCATTTTGTGGGCACAGTTCAACCCAGGCACCGACTGGAACAACTTCACTGGGTCTCTTGCCAAGAATCCGTTGTGTTTGACGGTGGAATTTGCTGTTTTTTGGTCTAGAATTCATCGCAAACAGTATTTTCACAATTCAATGATTCAATTTGCTTCGTTTGTTTTCAAATCTAGCCCGATATCGATTAACAAAATCGTTTCTTATAGCCTCAATGTACAGTCGCTAGTACATGCAAAACACCCTTTCAAGTTTTAAAATCTTGAATTAAAAGAAATAGATCAAAATCTTTATTTCAAAAATATCTATTAAATAGAAATGAAAAATAATTTCTCTCAAAAAATAGTTAGATCCAAAAGAATTTCTGACAAATCTGAAATCAATTTTGTTTTAATTGCCTGGGATACGTATTTGTCAATTCAATATCGTATCGAGGTAAACATGATATGCTATCGCCAAACTAATGAAATCCAGTGTCAAAATCTCATTCGAAAATGCAGAATTCATCAGAAAATGGAGATCTTCAAGAATTCCTACGGAAGGTGGATGAACTGGGTAAGAGTTCTGAACAATATTTGAATTAGAGTGATTAATATACTTAGTCTAGAGTTTGATTATCATTCAATTCAACTCAATTCAATTTATTCACTCAGTCAATGAATGAGTCATAGCATAGGCCTACTCATATTCATAAAGTCATACTCATAGCCTAATTTACTAATTGACCTTAGGCTAGCATAATTTATTATTAAAAATAAAAGTAATAAAAGTAATGTTGGTCCTGGCCAGAATCTCATGAGTCATGTAACAACAGTTTGATCAATTCAGTGCCTTTTTGCACTTGAATTTCCTCCAGTGTACATTCACTAGCAGAACAAAAATCAAGTTAATCAAATTAGTCTACACCCCCTAAAAAAGAACACAAAACGGGGGAAGAGTTATACTTAGTCTTAACTTGGTGTGGAGCCATGCCTTAAAGTGTAATGTCATCAAATATTTTATTCTTTGCAGAATCTGTGGTGAAGGGTGATCTTAAAGTGACAGAGGATGTATCACAGAGAGAAAGACTTGAGAACGAGAAGCCGGTCAACAGGACAGTCATCAACACAGATGCCTTCAAGGATGATCCTGCCCCTCCTCCACCCGTCGTTCAGGTAAAGGTCACAGGACAATCACCCAATGGTGATTCAGACATGATTAGGGTGTCTGAACGATTTTTCAGTTTTCCCTTTTGGATCGTTTTTCACCATTATGGTTGGATAATTGAAAAAATCATTCACTTTAATAGAATAATACATTTCAAATTTCAAGACTCACCGATGTTTCTATCAAAAGATACAGCCCCTTGAACAAATAGAAATATTCATGCAATTTTTGTAAGCATCGATGAAAAAGACATACATGCAGAGTTATGTTGTTTTGCTAAATTTAGCAAAACAGCTGAATTGCGCAATATGCAATCGCACGCATGCGCGTGTTCCTTAGCTGCATGCGCGACTAGACCGCGAACGGCAATCCATTGTCTTCAATGGGAATCCACTTCCGGGTCTGTTCGCCAATACACACACGTGGTCTGATGCATATTCATGTGCAGATTTTACGCGCTATCACCATGGGTTCGGCCTGCGCGGAGCGTACGCCTCCCTATACTTAGCTGATCCGAAAAATGGGGGGAAGGGTATTTTCAAACTGTAATTGTTTGTGATCCCTGGGGGCTAGCGAAAAAATAAGCGTATGGATATATTCCTTACGACTGGGACTACTTATCGCCAGGGGCCTCATATCTCAACAGTGGCTAATTTTGGAGCTAGCCAGGAAACAATGTTTAAATAGCTGTTTTGACCAAGATATTTTTAGAATTTCGAGATGACGCCCCTTTGGAAATATGGGGATTAACCTGCTCTTTCATATGACTCCTCATTTATTGAGTTTCACCTTCAGGATCACAAAGAATAAAGGTTTGAATCTCGATTTGAAAAAAAAAACTTTGACCAATTTTGCATGATCGCGCAATGCATGTAGACCGCATAGGGATGCGTGCAATCTCTATGGGAAGAATTTTAGCACACAACATCGGGTGCGCGATCAGACACCCTAATATGATGAGGCGACATTTGCTTAGTGGGATTCACTTTGTCCAGAAAAAGTGAAAGGGTTCAGTAGCGGTTCTAAACGGGGGCTTGGGGGCAAATTTTTATTTAAATTCCTCGCAAAGAAGAAAATTTTAAAAAAAGCAAAGGAAGTACATTGTAAGAAATACCACTGACTAGTGGTGTGATAGCTTGCACTTTTGATCTGTCGAGCCTTTACTAAAATCTTACAGTATTCAATATTTGTGATTGACATGATTTTGTTTTCCTTTTCTTCCTGTGTAGGGACCGCCTGGAGCAAAACCAATGGATATGTCTCAGGGTGAGTGATTACTACATTCCACAATGAGGAATGAAGTTGATAATTTCTCGCTAAAAAGAGAGAGAGAGGGAGAGAGAAAGCTGGTAACCATGACGATTCATTTGTCCATAGAAGTCTCTCTCTCTCTCTCTCTTTCTTTTTACCTGTACATCTGATCCATAGTGTATTGAGAGAGAAAGTTGCGACACACAGACGCACTCAGGGTTCAATTTATGGAGCGCTGAAATAGTTCCCTCCCACATACAATCTGCATGGGAGGGATTCCCGTGTCACAACTATCTCTCTCAGTACACTTGCCTCTAATCTCTGCCCCCCCCCCCCAATTCTATCTCTCTCTCTATCTCACTCAATCTCTTTTCTCAATCCTCTCTTATTCTATAATGTCTCTTTCTCCTCTCTGTCTCCCCCTCTCCCCTCTCCCCCTCTCTCTCCATTCCCCCTCTCTCTGTCCCTCTCCCTCTCTCTCTCTCCCTCTCTCTCTCTAACCCCTTTTCCTCTCTCTCTCTTTCTGCTTTTTAAGTTTGTCCCTCTCTCTTTCGTTCTCTATCTCTGACTCTAAACTGAATGATTCTTGTCTAAGAGAGATAATGTAACTTTTTGTTCAGTATGGTACTATGGTGTCGCGTCTTGATGGTGTGACGGGGGCACAACTCTTTCTTTTCTACATTTATGCAAATTTGAAAATGCCTGTAATCATCACTTCACCAGTACTTAACGTTCCCTCTGGTTTTCCATTTCCTCACAGATGGTTTCATGAAAGCAGTAGAACGAGATGCAGCAGAGAGGGCACAGAGGAGGAAGGAAGCAAAGGAGAGGGCAACCGAATGGAAGGATAAAGGGAACATTGAATTCAAGGAAGGCTACTACGAGAAAGCCATAGAGCATTACACTGAGGGCCTTACCCATCTCAAAGACTTTGGTGTGCTTTATACCAATAGGGCCCAGGTACCAGTTAAAAAAAATACTTTTCTGTTTGCGAGAGCTCTTTCAGGATTTGGTGTTGTCTCAGTGTGATTTTAACTATTTTATTGATATTTTACCAGAGCTATTTTGAAGCTTTGGAGAGCTAAATCGCTCACTGCTACCTTGTATTTTTTTGGCTGCCAGGTACAATCAAGCAGCAGTTTTGCACATTTTTCAGGCAGACAGATTCAAAATGGTTGAACACCCGGTTAATCTTTTTCAAAGCAGGGCTCCACACCAACATTTTTGAAAGGGGGTTCAGATTTAGCTGTTTAGAATATTCATGCAAGAGCCCTATGTAAAAGTTCAAACAAATTAAAATTGGGGGTCCGAAACCTAGATTTTGGGCACCCAGGTGTCCCAGGCCTCTGTTATTGCCGAGCCCTGTTTAAAGGAAAATCTCAAGGAGAAAAGTGCTGTTGGCAAGCATCTTAAGTTTGTTATATGTAATAACGTACAGTTTTTTGGTGAGATGGTTATTTGAAGAAGAGTAAAACAAAAAACAAACAAATATATCATGAGCATTTTATGTCTTTAAAGCCTTTGTAAGTGATAATGGCAATTTAAACATCTGTTTAATATAAACACTATTCTTTTAGAAATACTAGCAAATTAATGGGCATTTTTCCCC
This sequence comes from Mesocentrotus franciscanus, assembly GCA_037976565.1. NCBI lineage: Eukaryota > Metazoa > Echinodermata > Echinoidea > Camarodonta > Strongylocentrotidae > Mesocentrotus > Mesocentrotus franciscanus. The sequence goes on along the minus strand of CP137667.1, from coordinate 41,118,976 downwards.
AAAAATACTTTTAAAGCTTTGTTTTGAAAAAAATTTACCTGATTGAAAAAAAATTATAGTAATGGGAGGAAATCTTACTTTGCTGATCCCCAATGAAGTTGTATGAACAAAGAAAGTATTCATTATATTTTCTTATAAACTGGGTATTTATTCATCATCATTTTGCAGGCATACAACAAGATTGGTCGTTATGAAGAGGCTATCGCCGACTGTGATCTCATCTTGAGGCTTGAACCTCAGAATTCCAAGGCACACATACACAGAGGAAAGGCTTTACTTGGACAACTGAAATATGATGAGGCTGAGGAGAGTTACAGAGAGATACTCAAGTATGACCAAAAACAACAGAAAATGGTAGATAGTAAGTATTCCGTAGGTTAAGCCGGAGAGAGAAAGAAGAGAGGGGGGACATATACTTGGGTCAAATATGATGAGGCTGAAGGAAGCTTCAAAGAGATACTGAACTATGACCAGAAACAACAGAAATGGTAGATGTAGAGTGAGAGAGAGGGAGAGAAATGTTATGAATCATGACTCTAGTCAACAGAAATAGGCAGAGAAAATAATATTATGATTGTGGAGAATATAAAGACTACAATATATTAGGGGGGGGGGTCTGGTGCTGCATTTAAAGGGATAGAGCCATGTTCTTGTTTCCTAAAGAGTTGTAGTGAGGAGGATATATATGTATAAATTTACTTCCAATATTCTGCTCAACAATTTAACCCATCAATATCCCCCATTTCAGAATATGTCCTTGAAGCCAAACAAGCGAGGGCAGCAGCCGAAGCAGAGGAGGGTGCAAAAAGGACTCTAGAGAGTGGTGACATGCATTCTCAGACCATGACAGAGGTCTTATCCAAGCTTTGGAGGCCCAACCAGAATCTGATGTACTATTCTGGAGGAATGAGGGTACTCAAAGAAATGATACAGGATGGTACGTGAATCTGGAAAGTTGGTATTTTGCTTCAATCTAGACGCAATTTGTCTCATAGCATTTGGTCTAAACTCTGTCTATTCTTGATGAAGTCTAATATTTTATTTTTGCAGTTCTGTGACACATTCTATAGCGACAGTCGCTCTGCAACAATAGACCATTAGTTGTTAGGTAGGTCAAGCCTTAATGTTTGTTCCTACCTAGCAATAACTAACATATGTTTTTCGCATTCTGGCTATTGAAATACATTTTTTTTGTAAAATGTGAATGAAATCATTTGTAACGAGGCACTTACCAAACACTTGTGTATTAATTTTGATTACATTACGAAAATGGTCTATTGCTGTACTGACTGAATTCATGTTTGGGCTATAAAAATGAATTAGACTATTCAGAAGAGAGCCTTAAGGGTAGGCTATGGTCTCTGTTTGTTTGTTTGTTTGTTTTACCTGACTGCTAGGAAAGCATGTGTATGCTTAAAGGTAGGTAATCAGGGGACCGGTGGCTTTAAGTCCTCTCCGAGGTTTAATTCCTTACCAAAGGGCACTAGCGCATCGACTTGGTATCGAATCCAGGACCTCCGGGTAACGAGACCACTGCTCTACCACTGCTATATGCTAAATATATATATGATTAATGCCCTTTTGTCTTCTTTCTCTCGTTTCTTACAGACACTGCAAGGACACTGTTCCGAACAGGCAAGGGATTTGATTTATTGACTGAGGCCCACACCAAAAGGTGAGTTTTATAATAATACTGATACTAACAATAATAATGATGATGATGATAAAAATTTGTTCAAACAGGTAGGATTTTAGTTGTTGTTTGATAGACCATTTGAGAGTCTCCCTGAGCGCCCTGCAATCAAAGAATCCATATTAGGAACACCAGACATACTCTTTTATGTTTTTCCTGTGTAAGGTGTTTTTGAAAGGTCAGAAATTGACCTCTCAGCTACACCCCTTGGTAATCATAGTTGGGTTGAGAGATTTGGTTTTTAAAGCCCCACTGTACTACTTGTAGCTACTTGCTCTCTCTATATAGAGGGAGCAATGCCTAAGCGGTGCCCGTTGGTCCCTCATGATCCTCTTTTTCTTATGTTAATTGAGAGCTGAGTTGATGAGATAACCACGTGTCAGTGACCACGCTAATCCCTCCTGGCCCAACTAGTGCAGAGGGGTTTTAAAGGCAAAGTGAAAATTTTACAATAGTTTGAGGCATAAAATGTAAAAAGGGGAATTAAAGCAGTTAAAAATGCAATGTTGACTGGAAAATGTTATACATTTTTTGTGTATGTGATATCCTTATTGCAAATTGATATGTTGTCCTTAGTATTTTATTAATCATTTTATATATATGTGATGTTTATATACCTACTTCAAAATAAAATTGTACTGATATTTTATTAATCATTTTTCACATGTGATAGTTTTGATTCAAAATGAAGTAAACTGCAGTGAAGCAAAATCCCTCTGTACCCTTTTCCTTATCTCTTTGATATCATGTGTGTAGGCCTACTGATGCAACGTATAATTTTTTGTATTTATTGTTTAACTATATTTCTTTCTTACATTCTATGTTCATAATATTGTATATATTGTATTATTCTAGTTGTAAACTGCCCCTTTCAGCCTGTGCTGCTGGTCAGTTCTTATAGATCAATAAATATTGAATAATACATGATTTAATGCTAAATATATTACTCATTGCGGATGTAGTATCAAAAATAATATCGCTAGTGATATTCGTTTGTCTCGCAATGTGGTCAATAAGGAATCTAAAAGATCTTGACGTTTCGTGCGCCACTGCAACACTTCGTCAGGTGATAAAAACTAATGTAAAGCAAAAGTGTTTTATACTCTACGGGAGGACCGGCGCGACGGTCCATAATTCAATCGATAATAATACTAATAATAATACATGATTTGTTTGTAGGTGTTTGTCCAAAGTCATTGAAGGGAAGAAGAAAGTGGAGGCAGTCGAAATCACCCATTCTCTTTTGGACTTACTTATTCAGGTTGTCATCCAGAACGGTAAGCCAAATTTCCAGTATTAAAGGGGAAGTCCACCCCGATAATAAGTTCGTTTTCATACATGGATATATTTGTATGTTTTGAATGGAAATGAATAAAGAATTCACAAACTGAGGCTTTAGGTAACACCATGTGGTAGCCTTGCTGAGACTGTTGATATACCGTGTGAGTCAAAAAAAATTTACACCTAGAAAATTGCTAATTATTTTAAATATCATCCATGAACAGTAAATTTTTATACATCTTATGAAAGAGTGTTTTATCCCAAATCATTTGGTATCATTTTTGTGTGGTATGTGTTCACGCTTGGAGGAACAGGAGGCATTGTTTGCGAGAGTGCAAAAATCGACTTGCGCCAAAGTGATGCCTACAACATGTATTATGATGGGATTAGCGGAGTGAGAGAATGAATTGACTGTATCAAATGAAATGCATTGCATATGCTTTTTGCAGAAGCAAAGTCACACACGCTCATACACACGCGCACAAATGTTCTTTGATATTTGATATTCGATATTTGATATGTGTGGCATGATTAATTTTGTTAGGGATGTTATTTGGATCTGCAAAAACCGATTTAATACCCAAATCCCAATTGTTTTATTTAAACATCAGATAAGCAACTTTGGCGCAAGTCGATTTTTGTACTCTCGCAAACAATGCATGCTGTTCATCCAAGCGTGAACACATACCACACAAAAATGATACCAAATAGTTTGGGATAAAACACTGTTTCATAAGATGTATAATAATTTACTGTTTATAGAGGATTTTTAAAATAATTAGCAATTTTCTAGGTGTAAACTTTTTTTTGACTCACACTGTATTCATCAAAAGAGCCCCGCTTATGGGGTGTTTAGAGGAATTGAGGAAGAAGTATAAAGAAAAGGGAGAGAAAGGAAGAGATGATAATGGATTTTTTTTTTTCTCAATCAAGTATTGAATCAAATTTTTTCCACTCTCCCTCAGATGAAAACAGTCGAGCTGTGGTAGAATCAGAAGACTTTCCTTCAACGTTCTTGGGTCTACTTGGCTCAGGTGACCCTGACATATCAAGGCTATGTGTAGCTCTCCTCCTAAGGCTCACAGAGAGTTCTGTATCCAGGCAATGCATCATCACTACATTTGATAATGCTAGGTTAGTAAATCCGTAGGAAATGTGTCATTGATTGTTCACTGATTTCTTTTAAGTGCAAGGGTAGGAGATTCTCCCTACCTCCAATACGATGTTAGACAGCAGAGGGCGGCCTTCCTCCAACACTGCGCAGGTCGGCACATGTGCAGATATGATACCGGGGAAGACGATGAGACAAGGTTTCTTCTGACTTCCATAGAGAATGTGAAGCAGTGTCAACAAATTCCTAATTGACTAAAATGTTGTTCAGGTTTCATGAACTGTCTGATTATGTCATAAGATCTATGTAGGCACTTATATTTTATTGGCTCTGAAACTCATTTCTATCGGCCTTTTAATTCTGAACTAATTATATCTACATCTAGCTTAGAAGGTTTTATGAGTATAAGCTGAAGAATTTCAATATATTTTCTAACCTATCCAGATTTCTTCGGAACCAGCAATCTCTCAATACCTTCCAAAAATATCTAAAAATTGATCACTTCTGAAGTTCTGATAACAGCATAATTGCCAAGCACATTTGAACATGTATATGAAAAATGCATTACAGAAATACATTATTATTATTATCATTATGTCAATCGGATAGTTTTTAATATTGTATGGAATTCAAATGAAAGTTTTGATTATAGATGGAAGCATTCAATCTGAATTTCCTCTTTCTTTTTTCAGCCTGCTAGTTGGTCTGCTAGCCTATGTGCAGACCTCACAGACAGGCTCAGTCGAAGCTGCAAAGGTATTGAATAACCTCGCACTGGAGACCAAGTAAGATATAGCACTTCCAAATATAGAATTGAACTAAATCAAAGTATATTGAATTGGATTATTTGATAATAATTTTTTGAAGTGTGATTTGATTTTGTTTGTTATCAAAGAATAGGATCTGTATAGAGCTTATTTGTTTGTTTGTTTGAATTTTATTTCTGCTTTTAATAACATAATACAAATTAATTTATTATTACAGAAAAGTATATAAACACATTTTCAGACATTTGGAAATTACTTATAAACACATAAAGAAAACAACATACCGGTATAGGAAATTAACACATTACAATCAACAGACTTTGTGAACACACTAGACTGCCATCATTATATACCACATATCAAGATTCTAGGACTCTGATTGGCCAAAACTATAGGCATGGAATTTGCTACTGACTGCTTGGCAGTATACAGGAAAAATATTGACCGAGCATAGTTTTGCTTGCATGTATAATGCAAGGACGAGATGGTTGCAGATGATAATAATCATGGATGCGCGCAGTGCTCTTAGACGGTAACTTTATCTAGACTCTACAAATATATACATTTTGTTAAAATATCTCTTTCAGAGGATTGACACGGGAGGGGGCGGGGTTATATAAAACAATTATTGACTGCTGTCTCAATATTGCCCACTGTTCTCTTCGACTTCGTCCAGGGGCACAATACAGTTTCGAGATCTACTTTGGCAATAGTTTGACCCCCCAAGCAGTCAATATTTGTGTAATACAAATGAAGTATATCACTTTACATGTATTGTTACTGTGGTTTTCTCCTACCTCCTTTCTCTCTCACTTTCCCTTTTTTTCCTCTATTCCTCTCTCCCTTACTTTCTCCCTCTCTCTTTCTTTCCCTCTTTAATATCTCTCTCTCTCTCTCTCTTTCCTCTTTCTCCTCTCACTCTCTTTCTCTCATAGATTTAGTTCTCAGTTCAGGAATAAACTGACTGATCAGGTGCTCCCAGCATTTGAACAGTTTCTGGTAAGTTCTCACTTCTCCAGATACATGATTTTTAAATCTATCAAACCTTACCTTGAAGCTTGGTCCTTTCACACTCCCTGGCAGCAACCTTCCCAGGAAACCCTGGGTCCAGCTTAATGCAGGCCGCTTTGCAGCAAGCATGAAGCTATGGGGTCTCATGGGACCCCCATGTCCCCTCACTGATATTGACATCCCACAACTGGTGTCATATTTTAAACAATTGAGTTTTAATGTCAGTTTTAAATAGTTACGGTTGATATACAACATAATGGTAATAATCCTATCAAATAAAATAAAAAACATTTGTAATATGTGTTCCTCCCTCTCCTTTGCCTTTTTCAGGTTTTGCTTGATCAATTTTGAAGTACTGTTGTACATTTGTCTATGTGATTCTTCCACCTCCTTTAAGATGTAGAGTCAACATATATGAAAAAACACATTCTTTTATATGAACTTTTAAAATAGATTTAGTTCTCAGTTCAGGAATAAACTGACCGATTAGGTGCTCCAGGAGACAAGTGTAGACGGATCTACCTTCATGAACTGAAAAACCAAGAAACATTTTCGTTGACAATATAAGTTTCAGCTATCACTAAAGAACTTAGAAAGGATTTGTTGGGCCATAGAAAGATAAATGGGACTGTGACTTTAAAGAGTGGCAAATGTAGAATAATGCCTTGCCAAAGGACAGTGTTGTGTCAGGGATCGAACCCACATCAACTCAAGTGCTTAAACCACTTGACTACAACACCATTACTGAATTACATTTTGTGATGTACCTGTAATCCATATGTCTTTCATCGTCCAGACGCACAGTATCACGTCCAAGAAAAGCGATGTCTTCCCATCATGCATCTCCTTCATGGGGAATATGGCACATGACCCGTCATCAGGAAGGAGATCGCTAGCAGGAAGGAATTCTGGGAAGCCTCTATCAAAGTTCTGGTGAGTGTTGTAATGGTTCTACGACATATCCTCTGACAACTGATGTTGTTCTGTTATCAATTTCATACAGATAGCAAATATGTTGCTTCAACCATGGACTAAACATTATACCTAGATCGAACCTTAGCCATATAGCTAGCTTGACACCCGATTGCACTAAACCCTAACCCAATATTTTTTAACAATTTTCAATAATTTACTTTTTCATTATACTAATTGTAATAATACATGTACAGAAAGATTGCTGTTTTTCACTTTTTTAAATTCATTTCAGATTGAGATACTGCCTTTAGGTGTTCATAATTTTCATACATTGTTTTCCTCTTTATCATCTGTTTGTTTTTTTGTTTTGTTTTTTATATCCATGCTCTTGGTTTTCCTTTTCTATTACACAAGTTTTTACATAATTATACTCCTTTCATATTCCATTCACTCCCTTTTCCAGAAATTCCATACCAAGCATCTAGACAAGTCAAGCGGCAGAGAGATGGTCTACACCACTCTCGGTCTCCTCATGAATATCACCATGGAAACCAGCCAAGCTTTCAAGGACCAATCAGAGGCTCTAAGTAAGGAGCTGCTTCCATTGGTGACGAGCAATGACAAGGAACTGAAAGAGGTACTGTATATTGATGTTATTATTGATTGTAAAGTGATTATAAGCTCTCTCTATCTCTCTCTCAGGTGTTCTGCCAAAGGCAGGTCCTCACACCAGAGCCTTCTTTAGTTCTTTTTCCATCCCTCCATGTCTTTAACCTTCTTCTTCATTATGTCATATGAACTGACACCATCCCAATTCTTCCTCTTCTCCATGTTTACCATCCATCTTCCCTTCCAAGATGTCCCTGAGCATGTTATCCCCCGTAAGATGTATCCTATCCAGTTTTTCTTCTGTCTCCAGATTGTTTTTCTCAAGCTCCTTTGTTCATTCACTCTATCCAGCAACTCTTCATTGGTGACCCTGTCCCTCCAACTTATTCCTTTTCTTTCTCGTGATTTTATGTGTGATAGTAATTGTTGACTTTTTAAATTTTTATCCGTAATAAATGCTGAATAAATTAAATTAATATGATAATAATGATATATGACATTTGTAAGGTGCTGAATCCTCTTGAAATCAAACGCTCAAGGCGCACTCGTGAAGAAAAAAAAGAAAGGAGGAAATCACATAACATATGTGATTAATGCAGGTATGTTTTGGTTTTATCTCTAGAGGGCAGCTGGATTGCTGGGCAGGGCATTACCACATTCTACAGAAGCAGTTCAGGAAGCATGTAAGGCAAAGATACCCACCATTCTACACCAAGCTCTGAAGGTAAGTGAATGCATTGATACCTCCTTATTTCTACTCATTTACCTATGCCCTCATTCATTCACTTATCACCTTGTTGATCTGTGTATTATCCATGTCATGCCTTGGATATGTTGACACTCAGACATGGTGATATTATTTTTTTTCATTTACACATTTACATCATTCAAAATATGATAATCAATAAATACAAAAGTAAATGTAAATAATATATTTTAAATTAGCTTTAATGATTCTTTCTTATATACATATTGTATCTGTAGAGCTCTGATCTGTCTATGGAAGCCAAGACTACATTTAGTAGATGTCTGGTTGTGTTCACACAGGTCAGCGAAGACGCCAGGAATCAGATCACTCAAGCTGATCCAGGTGAGACCACAAAAACAAAATGGGACTTCAACTATCCATATATAATACAGAAATTTGTTTTCCATCGGTATTACTGTATGCACAATATTAACATAGACAAAACGTGGTATCGTGTGTTGAGAGCCAGAAGGGCGTAAAAGCCAAGAGTCACATAATCGTCAAGGTCACCAGTTGCTTTATGGGTTGACATCATAAGCACAGCCAAACAGTATAATGCATGTCTCAGTGTGCGATCAATGTCCTTGCATATGACACTAGGTGCGTTTCATTGCATCTTAACTTTCTGTGTGCTAGATGCACGTATGATTGCATCTTAGCTGTCCATTTTTTTTCTTCACTTGATGATGAGAAAGTTTTTGCACGATCATAATGGTAGGAAATAAAATACAGTCACGTGATGTCATTTGACCAATTAGATTGCCTACATTCAAGAACCTGTTTTATCATCATCATCCTGTAAGTCCTCTATGAGGGTCAGGTCTCCTCGTTACCACTCTGTAAGCCAGCTCCAAATCAATTTCTCTACCGTGTTCCTAAATACAATCTATACTGGGTCTTCCTTTCTTTCTCCTTTATCTCTGCTTCCCATCGAATCATTCTCCTTCATGTGTCCATACCGTCTCTCTAATCTCCTCCCTTATCCCTGCCACTTTTATTTCCTTTCGTACTTCATCATTCCACCTCCTCTTTTTTTCTTGTTACCCCTCTCACACCTCTCATCTCTCGTCTCTGTAGCTTCCAGCTTTTAATAGCATATGAAGAGTTTAATTCCAAAAGGAGCTAAATTCATTTTGTAACTTCGAGAAAAAGGATTTGTTTTATACAGATTTTGTACAGGCGTCTATGAAAAAGTGATATTAGAAGGTGCATTTTTCATAATTGCTCCCAAAATTGAGGTAAATACTTTTGTTGAAAGAAGGGTATTTAAGTGAACAATATTCTGATATCAATAACTCAATTTTCATCAAAAGTGGATTTAGCTCCTTTTGGAATTAAACACTTCATATAATCTCCTGTCCCTTTCAGATCTGGGATGCTTCCTGTCTCTTCTGACATCCACCAGCGATACAGTCGTAGCAAACGTTGCTCTCTCAATCGGCCATTGTGTCCAGGTTGAAGGGGTCAGTGAGAGGTTAGCAGACACTGACGTGGTCAAGACATTACTGGCCAAGACAGATATCGACCAACGATACCATTAAGCAGAACTGTGCTATTACCCTGGCCAAATTGGCAACGTCAAACCAAAGGTAAAGACCTATTATTATTTCATATGTCAACCATAGCTATTTAAAACTTGACAGTTGTTTGAATACAACACCAGTTGTGGGTTGTCAACATCAGTGAGGGGACATGGGGGCCCTGCTACTGCACAGTCATTCAGAAAATGCTGATAATGCATATAGATGTTTTTTAAAGAATTGAAACTGAGTGCATGTTCATTTACTGCATAGTTTCTCATACAGATAGCCAATATTGTTTTATTGCAGTTTTTTCAGTCATTACCTGTAGATGTTTCTTTAACAAAAGTTAGCTTAATTGATAAAATGGGAATGTAACCCTGTTCTCACAGAATTCTCTTTTATTATTAGTTGTGGTCCAAAGACTTTTTTTTGCATTATGCACTCGTACATGTATTTTTATTTCTTTACTCTTCTCTTTCTGTCTCTCTTGTACAACCATGCACTTGCAGGCACTTAGAGACTCCGTGATCTTGGTGGTATTGGAATTCTTCACACCTGCTCTAAGTACGCCCTGAGGTAGCCTTGTCAGTGGAATCCCTTAATACTTCAACTAGAAAGAATCCCTTCCTAGCGTCATGTCCCATTATTCGTGGGTGCCAGTTTAATAATAACATTGGATATTTTTATAGCGCTCATCCGCTATGCAAGGTGCTCAAGGCTCCATTATTACCCTGGCTCTGCTAGGCTACCGTTTTTGTGCTCACAGCATTCAAGAAAATCTTTCCTACTGGTTCAATTCAACACCTTGGTGGCAAAGTGGCAAATTTAGATTTGCAGAGGATTTAGCCAAAGGACATTAGTGCTGCGACAGGACTCGAACTCCAAACCATGTGATCCACAGTCCAACAACATATCCACTAGACCCCAACACCTCTACAGTTTTCAGGCCTTTGCATGATTTCAGGCCCTGACAGATCCCCATTTCAGGCCTTTTCAGGCTTTATTTTGTACAGTACATATGGGACATTACGTCAGAGTCTCATTTCAGGCTCATCGGGTGAAACCATGCATTCAATCAAGTGTGTTAAAGACAGTTAATAGCAATGATAAGAAGAAGAATGATAAATGGATTTATACAGCACCTTTTCCAGAGGATAAAAGGCGCTATCCTTAATAGTCAATCAACACCATTCAGCTACTTACCCAAGAAATAATATCATTCACCGAGAGTGGACTTCAATTTCACAACCGATAGGTCTTGAATAATGTGCTCAGCCTCCATCAATATCGGCAAAGTTGCCTCAAGGTGGGAAAAAACATCGTCATCGTCTTTCATTATGTTTTATCTTTAAGCGAGTTTGAAGAATATATTACATGTAGTATTTTGTCAACTTTGGTATATTTTTCCTTATTGTCCTTTACCTATGTTTTGTCTGATATTGCTAACTACTTCCTTTGTAAATTTGTAAATCATTCATTCCTTTCATTATGTAAGATACTTTTGAATTAAAGCACTTAGAATATTTTTTATTAAGCACTATAGAAATATAATTTATTATTATTATTATTATTATTATCATACATTCCATTTCCAAAAGATGACTGAACGCTTTCCAATTCTGGCAGCAAATACCAGGTGGGATCTGAGTTTCGTTGTGTGTGAGATTTGTATATGCATTTGGTAAGCCCTCGCAGTTATAAAGCACTGGATTCTATCACATATTGCTTCAAAAGACCATTTGAGCTGATTTTGCAAAATAAATGGTCCTGCAGGAGTTTGAGCTAATGGGTCACAAATGATTTTTAAGCTTTCTGATTAATTGAAATCATCTGATGTGTTTTTCTTTGTCAAATTAAATGTTTGCATTTTATGCTGTGAAAGTTGGAGATTTTGCTAACAGCTTTTGGACAGCAAGGGAGTAATATTTTCCCTCAGCACTGCACGCTGTGTGAAAATATAATCCCTTGGGAGAAAATATAATTTCCTTCGGCGGACAACAATTTTTTATGCCTCCGCTACAACGTAGCCGGAGGCATTATGTTTTCTGGTTGTCCGTCCGTCCGTACGTACGTACGTACGTACGTCCCGTTCTCGTGATCGCGTTATCTCAAGAACCAATTGATGGATTACCGCCAAACTCAGGTCATGTATGTATCTTACAGAGCTAATGAAGTGATT
>CP137667.1:41030265-41106639 GCA_037976565.1 Mesocentrotus franciscanus | reverse complement strand
TGATATCACAATTTCTGACCACATTGCCAATTTGTCTCAAAGATTCCATGATTTTCATGATTTTGAAAGATTCATAACTTTTTTATATTTGTATGTTTTGAATGGAAATGAATAAAGAATTAACAAACTGAGGCTTTAGGTAACACCATGTGGTAGCCTTGCTGAGACGGCTGTTTATATATTCATCAAAAGAACCCTGCTTATGGGACGTTTATAGGAAATGAAGAAGAAGTATAAAGGAAAGAGAGAGAAAGGAAGAGATGATAATGGAAATAATTTTTCTTCTCAATAACGTATCAAATTTAATTTTTCCACTCTCCCTCAGATGAAAACAGTCGAGCTGTGGTAGAATCAGAAGACTTTCCTTCAACGTTCTTGGGTCTGCTTGGCTCAGGTGACCCTGACATATCAAGGCTATGTGTAGCTCTCCTCCTAAGGCTCACAGAGAGTTCTGTATCCAGGCAACATCATCACTACATTTGATAATGCTAGGTTAGTAAATCCGTAGGAAATGTGTCATTGATTTTCACTGATTTCTTTTAAGTGCAAGGGTAGGAGATTCTCCCTACCTCCAATACGATGTTAGACAGCAGAGGGCCCTCCTCCAACACTGCGCAGGTCGGCACATGTGCAGATATGATACCGGGGAAGACGATGAGACAAGGTTTCTTCTGACTTCCATAGAGAATGTGAAGCAGTGTCAACAAATTCCTAATTGACTAAAATGTTGTTCAGGTTTCATGAACTGTCTGATTATGTCATAAGATCTATGTAGGCACTTATATTTTATTGGCTCTGAAACTCATTTCTATCGGCCTTTTAATTCTGAACTAATTATATCTACATCTAGCTTAGAAGGTTTTATGAGTATAAGCTGAAGAATTTCAATATATTTTCTAACCTATCCAGATTTCTTCGGAACCAGCAATCTCTCAATACCTTCCAAAAATATCTAAAAATTGATCACTTCTGATAACAGCATAATTGCCAAGCACATTTGAACATGTATATGAAAAATGCATTACAGAAATACATTATTATTATTATCATTATGTCAATCGGATAGTTTTTAATATTGTATGGAATTCAAATGAAAGTTTTGATTATAGATGGAAGCATTCAATCTGAATTTCCTCTTTCTTTTTTCAGCCTGCTAGTTGGTCTGCTAGCCTATGTGCAGACCTCACAGACAGGCTCAGTCAAGCTGCAAAGGTATTGAATAACCTCGCACTGGAGACCAAGTAAGATATAGCACTTCCAAATATAGAATTGAACTAAATCAAAGTATATTGAATTGGATTATTTGATAATAATTTTTGAAGTGTGATTTGATTTTGTTTGTTATCAAAGAATAGGATCTGTATAGAGCTTATTTGTTTGTTTGTTTGAATTTTATTTCTGCTTTTAATAACATAATACAAATTAATTTATTATTACAGAAAAGTATATAAACACATTTTCAGACATTTGGAAATTACTTATAAACACATAAAGAAAACAACATACCGGTATAGGAAATTAACACATTACAATCAACAGACTTTGTGAACACACTAGACTGCCATCATTATATACCACATATCAAGATTCTAGGACTCTGATTGGCCAAAACTATAGGCATGGAATTTGCTACTGACTGCTTGGCAGTATACAGGAAAAATATTGACCGAGCATAGTTTTGCTTGCATGTATAATGCAAGGACGAGATGGTTGCAGATGATAATAATCATGGATGCGCGCAGTGCTCTTAGACGGGTAACTTTATCTAGACTCTACAAATATATACATTTTGTTAAAATATCTCTTTCAGAGGATTGACACGGGAGGGGGGTTATATAAAACAATTATTGACTGCTGTCTCAATATTGCCCACTGTTCTCTTCGACTTCGTCCAGGGGCACAATACAGTTTCGAGATCTACTTTGGCAATAGTTTGACCCCCCAAGCAGTCAATATTTGTGTAATACAAATGAAGTATATCACTTTACATGTATTGTTACTGTGGTTTTCTCCTACCTCCTTTCTCTCTCACTTTCCCTCTTTTTTTCCTCTATTCCTCTCTCCCCTTACTTTCTCCCTCTCTCTTTCTTTCCCTCTTTAATATCTCTCTTTCTCTCTCTCTCTCTTTCCCTCTTCTCCTCTCACTCTCTTTCTCTCATAGATTTAGTTCTCAGTTCAGGAATAAACTGACTGATCAGGTGCTCCCAGCATTTGAACAGTTTCTGGTAAGTTCTCACTTCTCCAGATACATGATTTTTAAATCTATCAAACCTTACCTTGAAGCTTGGTCCTTTCACACTCCCTGGCAGCAACCTTCCCAGGAAACCCTGGGTCCAGCTTAATGCAGGCCGCTTTGCAGCAAGCATGAAGCTATGGGGTCTCATGGGACCCCCATGTCCCCTCACTGATATTGACATCCCACAACTGGTGTCATATTTTAAACAATTGAGTTTTAATGTCAGTTTTAAATAGTTACGGTTGATATACAACATAATGGTAATAATCCTATCAAATAAAATAAAAAACATTTGTAATATGTGTTCCTCCCTCTCCTTTGCCTTTTTCAGGTTTTGCTTGATCAATTTTGAAGTACTGTTGTACATTTGTCTATGTGATTCTTCCACCTCCTTTAAGATGTAGAGTCAACATATATGAAAAAACACATTCTTTTATATGAACTTTTAAAATAGATTTAGTTCTCAGTTCAGGAATAAACTGACCGATTAGGTGCTCCAGGAGACAAGTGTAGACGGATCTACCTTCATGAACTGAAAAACCAAGAAACATTTTCGTTGACAATATAAGTTTCAGCTATCACTAAAGAACTTAGAAAGGATTTGTTGGGCCATAGAAAGATAAATGGGACTGTGACTTTAAAGAGTGGCAAATGTAGAATAATGCCTTGCCAAAGGACAGTGTTGTGTCAGGGATCGAACCCACATCAACTCAAGTGCTTAAACCACTTGACTACAACACCATTACTGAATTACATTTTGTGATGTACCTGTAATCCATATGTCTTTCATCGTCCAGACGCACAGTATCACGTCCAAGAAAAGCGATGTCTTCCCATCATGCATCTCCTTCATGGGGAATATGGCACATGACCCGGTCATCAGGAAGGAGATCGCTAGCAGGAAGGAATTCTGGGAAGCCTCTATCAAAGTTCTGGTGAGTGTTGTAATGGTTCTACGACATATCCTCTGACAACTGATGTTGTTCTGTTATCAATTTCATACAGATAGCAAATATGTTGCTTCAACCATGGACTAAACATTATACCTAGATCGAACCTTAGCCATATAGCTAGCTTGACACCCGATTGCACTAAACCCTAACCCAATATTTTTTAACAATTTTCAATAATTTACTTTTTCATTATACTAATTGTAATAATACATGTACAGAAAGATTGCTGTTTTTCACTTTTTTAAATTCATTTCAGATTGAGATACTGCCTTTAGGTGTTCATAATTTTCATACATTGTTTTCCTCTTTATCATCTGTTTGTTTTTTTGTTTTGTTTTTATATCCATGCTCTTGGTTTTCCTTTTCTATTACACAAGTTTTTACATAATTATACTCCTTTCATATTCCATTCACTCCCTTTTCCAGAAATTCCATACCAAGCATCTAGACAAGTCAAGCGGCAGAGAGATGGTCTACACCACTCTCGGTCTCCTCATGAATATCACCATGGAAACCAGCCAAGCTTTCAAGGACCAATCAGAGGCTCTAAGTAAGGAGCTGCTTCCATTGGTGACGAGCAATGACAAGGAACTGAAAGAGGTACTGTATATTGATGTTATTATTGATTGTAAAGTGATTATAAGCTCTCTCTCTATCTCTCTCTCAGGTGTTCTGCCAAAGGCAGGTCCTCACACCAGAGCCTTCTTTAGTTCTTTTTCCATCCCTCCATGTCTTTAACCTTCTTCTTCATTATGTCATATGAACTGACACCATCCCAATTCTTCCTCTTCTCCATGTTTACCATCCATCTTCCCTTCCAAGATGTCCCTGAGCATGTTATCCCCCGTAAGATGTATCCTATCCAGTTTTTCTTCTGTCTCCAGATTGTTTTTCTCAAGCTCCTTTGTTCATTCACTCTATCCAGCAACTCTTCATTGGTAACCCTGTCCCTCCAACTTATTCCTTTTCTTTCTCGTGTGATTTTATGTGTGATAGTAATTGTTGACTTTTTAAATTTTTATCCGTAATAAATGCTGAATAAATTAAATTAATATGATAATAATGATATATGACATTTGTAAGGTGCTGAATCCTCTTGAAATCAAACGCTCAAGGCGCACTCGTGAAGAAAAAAAAAAAAGGAGGAAATCACATAACATATGTGATTAATGCAGGTATGTTTTGGTTTTATCTCTAGAGGGCAGCTGGATTGCTGGGCAGGGCATTACCACATTCTACAGAAGCAGTTCAGGAAGCATGTAAGGCAAAGATACCCACCATTCTACACCAAGCTCTGAAGGTAAGTGAATGCATTGATACCTCCTTATTTCTACTCATTTACCTATGCCCTCATTCATTCACTTATCACCTTGTTGATCTGTGTATTATCCATGTCATGCCTTGGATATGTTGACACTCAGACATGGTGATATTATTTTTTTTCATTTACACATTTACATCATTCAAAATATGATAATCAATAAATACAAAAGTAAATGTAAATAATATATTTTAAATTAGCTTTAATGATTCTTTCTTATATACATATTGTATCTGTAGAGCTCTGATCTGTCTATGGAAGCCAAGACTACATTTAGTAGATGTCTGGTTGTGTTCACACAGGTCAGCGAAGACGCCAGGAATCAGATCACTCAAGCTGATCCAGGTGAGACCACAAAAACAAAATGGGACTTCAACTATCCATATATAATACAGAAATTTGTTTTCCATCGGTATTACTGTATGCACAATATTAACATAGACAAAACGTGGTATCGTGTGTTGAGAGCCAGAAGGGCGTTAAAAAGCCAAGAGTCACATAATCGTCAAGTTCACCAGTTGCTTTATGGGTTGACATCATTTAAGCACAGCCAAACAGTATAATGCATGTCTCAGTGTGCGCATCAATGTCCTTGCATATGACACTAGGTGCGTTTCATTGCATCTTAACTTTCTGTGTGCTAGATGCACGTATGATTGCATCTTAGCTGTCCATTTTTTTTCTTCACTTGATGATGAGAAAGTTTTTGCACGATCATAATGGTAGGAAATAAAATACAGTCACGTGATGTCATTTGACCAATTAGATTGCCTACATTCAAGAACCTGTTTTATCATCATCATCCTGTAAGCCCTCTATGAGGGGTCAGGTCTCCTCGTTACCACTCTGTAAGCCAGCTCCAAATCAATTTCTCTACCGTGTTCCTAAATACAATCTATACTGGGTCTTCCTTTCTTTCTCCTTTATCTCTGCTTCCCATCGAATCATTCTCCTTCATGTGTCCATACCGTCTCTCTAATCTCCTCCCTTATCCCTGCCACTTTTATTTCCTTTCGTACTTCATCATTCCACCTCCTCTTTTTTTCTTGTTACCCCTCTCACACCTCTCATCTCTCATCTCTGTAGCTTCCAGCTTTTAATAGCATATGAAGAGTTTAATTCCAAAAGGAGCTAAATTCATTTTTGTAACTTCAGAGAAAAAAGGATTTGTTTTATACAGATTTTGTACAGGCGTCTATGAAAAGTGATATTAGAAGGTGCATTTTTCATAATTGCTCCCAAAATTGAGGTAAATACTTTTGTTGAAAGAAGGGTATTTAAGTGAACAATATTCTGATATCAATAACTCAATTTTCATCAAAAGTGGATTTAGCTCCTTTTGGAATTAAACACTTCATATAATCTCCTGTCCCTTTCAGATCTGGGATGCTTCCTGTCTCTTCTGACATCCACCAGCGATACAGTCGTAGCAAACGTTGCTCTCTCAATCGGCCATTGTGTCCAGGTTGAAGGGGTCAGTGAGAGGTTAGCAGACACTGACGTGGTCAAGACATTACTGGCCAAGACAGATACGACCAACGATACCATTAAGCAGAACTGTGCTATTACCCTGGCCAAATTGGCAACGTCAAACCAAAGGTAAAGACCTATTATTATTTCATATGTCAACCATAGCTATTTAAAACTTGACAGTTGTTTGAATACAACACCAGTTGTGGGTTGTCAACATCAGTGAGGGGACATGGGGGCCCTGCTACTGCACAGTCATTCAGAAAATGCTGATAATGCATATAGATGTTTTTTAAAGAATTGAAACTGAGTGCATGTTCATTTACTGCATAGTTTCTCATACAGATAGCCAATATTGTTTTATTGCAGTTTTTTCAGTCATTACCTGTAGATGTTTCTTTAACAAAAGTTAGCTTAATTGATAAAATGGGAATGTAACCCTGTTCTCACAGAATTCTCTTTTATTATTAGTTGTGGTCCAAAGACTTTTTTTTTTTGCATTATGCACTCGTACATGTATTTTTTTATTTCTTTACTCTTCTCTTTCTGTCTCTCTTTGTACAACCATGCACTTGCAGGCACTTAGAGAGACTCCGTGATCTTGGTGGTATTGGAATTCTTCACACCTGCTCTAAGTACGCCCTGAGGTAGCCTTGTCAGTGGAATCCCTTAATACTTCAACTAGAAAGAATCCCTTCCTAGCGTCATGTCCCATTATTCGTGGGTGCCAGTTTAATAATAACATTGGATATTTTTATAGCGCTCATATCCGCTATGCAAGGTGCTCAAGGCGCTCCATTATTACCCTGGCTCTGCTAGGCTACCGTTTTGTGCTCACAGCATTCAAGAAAATCTTTCCTACTGGTTCAATTCAACACCTTGGTGGCAAAGTGGCAAATTTAGATTTGCAGAGGATTTAGCCAAAGGACATTAGTGCTGCGACAGGACTCGAACTCCAAACCATGTGATCCACAGTCCAACAACATATCCACTAGACCCCAACACCTCTACAGTTTTCAGGCCTTTGCATGATTTCAGGCCCTGACACATCCCCATTTCAGGCCTTTTCAGGCTTTATTTTGTACAGTACATATGGGACATTACGTCAGAGTCTCATTTCAGGCTCATCGGGTGAAACCATGCATTCAATCAAGTGTGTTAAAGACAGTTAATAGCAATGATAAGAAGAAGAATGATAAATGGATTTATACAGCACCTTTTCCAGAGGATAAAAGGCGCTATCCTTAATAGTCAATCAACACCATTCAGCTACTTACCCAAGAAATAATATCATTCACCGAGAGTGGACTTCAATTTCACAACCGATAGGTCTTGAATAATGTGCTCAGCCTCCATCAATATCGGCAAAGTTGCCTCAAGGTGGGAAAAAACATCGTCATCGTCTTTCATTATGTTTTATCTTTAAACGCGAGTTTGAAGAATATATTACATGTAGTATTTTGTCAACTTTGGTATACTTTTCCTTATTGTCCTTTACCTATGTTTTGTCTGATATTGCTAACTACTTCCTTTGTAAATTTGTAAATCATTCATTCCTTTCATTATGTAAGATACTTTTGAATTAAAGCACTTAGAATATTTTTTATTAAGCACTATAGAAATATAATTTATTATTATTATTATTATTATTATCATACATTCCATTTCCAAAAGATGACTGAACGCTTTCCAATTCTGGCAGCAAATACCAGGTGGGATCTGAGTTTCGTTGTGTGTGAGATTTGTATATGCATTTGGTAAGCCCTCGCAGTTATAAAGCACTGGATTCTATCACATATTGCTTCAAAAGACCATTTGAGCTGATTTTGCAAAATAAATGGTCCTGCAGGAGTTTGAGCTAATGGGTCACAAATGATTTTTAAGCTTTCTGATTAATTGAAATCATCTGATGTGTTTTTCTTTGTCAAATTAAATGTTTGCATTTTATGCTGTGAAAGTTGGAGATTTTGCTAACAGCTTTTGGACAGCAAGGGAGTAATATTTTCCTCGGCACTGCACGCTGTGTGAAAATATAATCCCTTGGGAGAAAATATAATTTCCTTCGGACAACAAATTTTTTTATATAACACACTCTACCAGTCAATATCTCTGTGGTAGTTACATACATAATACGAGCATGATTTCTGTAGACAATACAGCAGAGGATTGAAAATTACCATCAGGTTGATAATGGTTCCAGTAACAATTAACCAAGGCAATTGTGTAGCATAACCCGGTAGAGCACTTGCATTCTAAATGTACATCAAATTCTAGTGTGTTCTAACATTCCAAAGAGTATAACATGTCAGAATAAACTCATTTAGAATTCTTACGGGGAAAAAAATGTTTCTTTGTTTCATTTCACGTAGTGTTATTCTGATACATTGCAGAAGTTTTTTTTAAAAAGAGAGAGAGAGAAAAGTCGTAGGGAAGCTAGAGATTGCAGAGATAGGAAATTGAAACATAATTTTATATGGACAGTTGGAGAAAATGCGATTTTATGTGCAAAGAGCAAATTGAAAGTGTGGGAGAGGGAGATCGACAGAGAAAATCTGGAGGAGATTGAAGGGATAACAACCAAAACTGCTATTAAGATTCAGAACAACATTAGTTAAACCTTACTTTCTTATTCATTGTATCATTTTCAAAAGATATTGTGTTTCTCTGATTGTCCTTGTTCCACCAAGCCCATATTCTATGAATGGTACATGTATATTCTATACATTAAGATCCCTATCAGGGTGGCCTACCCCTTTAATGAAAAATTGAAAACTTTCCAACACAAGCCCCTCCGGACGTATACCCCTCCCATATATGTATTATTCGCTTCTCCCGTTCGTGTCGTACCCCTCTCTCTCACACACTTTCTCCAATTATATCTATCTTTTTGTCCCTCTATTTTTGACATTTGACTATCTACAAGGGCATACGATCCAGAGCGCAGGCAAAAACGCCAAGATCTATATCTAGTCTGATTAATGTTGCCTTGAACAATCACCGTTTTGTTTAATGCAAGTCTTTCCTATGTAGGGCCTACGCCTATTAATCTGCTCCAGTTTTTGTCTCGCCTGCGTAGCAAAAAGCGAGACATAGGCGCCGCTTTTCCGGTGGCGGCGACGGCGGCGGCGGCGTCAACATCAAAAACTTAACCAAGGTTAAGTTTTTGAATTTTTAATATAATTTTGAAAGTATAAGTTCTTATTAAATGAAACTTGGACTAAAGGGTTATCAAGTATCCCCAATCATGTGAGGAGAATTTCAGGTCACAAAGTCAAGGTCAAAGGTCATTTAAGGTCAACAAACTTTAGACCATGTTGTGGCATCATCATCAAAAACTTAAAGGCCAGGTTCATTGATTTTGAAATCGACTGAATTTGGTATCATTGTAATCAGAACATGACACTGAGTAAAACTATCACATTTGTGTAACTTGTAAATTCGTGCGAAAATTATAAAAGTTGATTAAACTTGACGAAATATCACCCCACTCGAGACCCCGAAAACATCGTAAGTCAGGTACTTTTTGAGGACCGTACCCATTCTTACCCAACGTTGTTTACCTTCATCAAAGTCACCCTGAAAATATCGATATGGACGAAAACATACTTGATTTGAGTTTTGAGGAGATAGAAGAAGGAAGTACCTCGGACAATGACAACGACAATGGAGATTTGGGAGATCTAGACCTAGAAGAAGATCTGGAAGATTTTGCCGAAGTCGATGGACAAGCACAAGCTGTCGGGGCAGCCGCAGTCGCTGCGTATCTACATGAGCCCGCATATCACAGCCAGGCCAGCCGGCCCGGCGCTTGATCGAGCTAGCTGTGAATCGCGAACCGGACTGATCTAAGTCTTCTCTCGACTTCCACTTTCCCCATTTATCTATCAAAAATCTAAACTAATCGGCCTAATCAGACATTTTCGTAATGAATATTTGGACAATTATATGTAAACTTGTCGCATATTTTGCCCCAGAAGAGTCGTTAGTTCAGCATGCAAAATGTCTTAGGCACTCCCAGATCCGACACATACACGCTGAGCTGCCCTCAGAATATGTGATTATTTTCCCGATTTTTATGGTCAAATGTGACGGTAAATAACATAAAAATCGAATACACATTTGTAGAAAGTATTATTTATTCAGTGTATCTCATTCAAAGTGCCTAAAATAAAGGAAATATCACAACTGGCGGTAAATATACAAACAACGTTAACCCATATCTAAAAATTGCAATGGGTATCCAACATTGTCCCGAATGTGTGATTGCAGGTTGTTCATAATGTGACGTCATTTTATCGCATGTAAATAACGCCGTCATTTCACTTTGTGAGTGGGTTTTGGAAAGGGTATCAAAATTGCAATTAATTTATTCCTCACAATAGTGAGGGCTTTAAAAGTACTTTAGTCATTTTGTTAATGTTCTCAGCAATCTGTAGAGGTGTGATTTGCCTTTTTTTCCAAATTTCAATGAACCTGGCCTTTAACCTGAGGTTAAGTTTTTGAATTTTTAATATAATTTTGAAAGTATAAATTATTATTCAATGAAACTTGGACTAAAGGGTTATCAAGTATCCCCAATCATGTGAGGAGAATTTCAGGTCACAAAGTCAAGGTCAAAGGTCATTTCAGGTCTGCATATTCTTAGTCAATTTCAGAGGATTTCATTTTGGGGGGCCTGCTAATGGGCCACCCTGCCTATCAAAAATGTCCCTACCTCAATTTTTCATCATATCGAATTGCGTAATGCAGGCGAGACTGCCGAGAGCGTTTCACTTGTTCTATTTATACAACTTAATTTTAGAGAAGGTGCCTGATCAAAGCTCAATGCTAGCTTTCGCTGTTAGTAGAACAATACATGGTAGAAGGGAGTAATTATTCAATCTTTTGCCAATTACTTTAGTAATTGAATGTTCGGTCTTTGCTCGAGATTTGCCAGAGACTTGCCCTTTACAGCAAAATAGACTGTGTCCAGTGAGGAATGTCAAATTAATGGGCAGGGAAAATTTAGGGGCCTGAACGAGCCTGTGTTGGTATCAAATTGAGAGGAAGGGGGTAGTATAGGTTCAAAATGAATATCACTTATTTGGGGGAAGGGGGCACCGGCAACAACATTCTTATTCACTCATCAACACCATGCACGACCACCTTCATCCTCATTATTTCAGCCATTATCATAGTAGCCATTGTAATCATTAGTTTTCTTGAAGTTATAATACAAAATAAGACAGGATTTTCCTCTCAAATAACCATCATCACCACCACCACCACCACCATCAAAATCATAGTCATTATCACCATCATTAAAATCATCACTGCACGATCAAAATAATTATCATTACAATCACAATCATTATCATCACAATCATCATCATCATCATCACAATCATCAGCATCATCACCAACACCACCCTCATCCTTATTCTCATTAGTTTCAGCAATTGTTATCGTGGGTCTTAAATGAAGTTGTAATACAAAAAAAAATCAAAGCTATTTCATGCAATTTTTTCACCATTTCGTAGAAAATTTAATCCTGTACAATGAATTTACAATAAAACATAATAACATTGAATTGACATATTCAATAGTTATTCAAAGGGGTCATAGTAGGCAGTTTCTATGTGTAGGAGGTCATAATTTGCTGACACCAGACTTGGTGGAAATACCATTCATGGTTGTACAAATTAAGTCTCCCACACAGCAAACTAGCAAGAAATAACCCCTAGTCTCTCGGAGAGTCTTCGGGCGGGCTTAGGGAGAGGTAAATGTAAGATAATGACTTTTCCTTATGGGGTGATTTGTGGAAAATGCTGAGCATTTACTTAAGATATGTTGGTCTTAAAAGTAAAGGTCCACCGGGCCCCATGCATGAAACTTACCAAAGATGGTAACTTTGCCATTAATGGTAACTTTCATGAAAACCTTACTTTGATTGGATGTTGAGTGATGTTGCCATGGTAGTTTCCATCAATGGTAAGTTTTATACAATGGGGCTCGATCTGGTAATTGATAATATCTGTTATCTGTTATCAAAACCTGAAAGGTGTCAAATTCCCCATGAGAGCCTATGCACTACTATGTGTGTAATAATTAAAAAACAATGATAATGTTGAGTGTACATTGCATGTCTAGAACTACAATGTAACTCACTTTGAGATAGATGTGGCACATGTTTGGGCCACGCAATATGGATGGATTAGTTTAAGGACTAAATTAACCTGATGACTTTTAAACTGTTCAATTCCCATAGGCTTCATACAGGGACCACACGGTTATAGATCTGGCTTCACCTAGCACTATCAGCACCCGGCATAGGTGGATGATGAAAGCTAATTGGTGTCTTGGTCTTCAAAATGTTACTAAGTATTGTGGAATTCGAACATAAATTTACATTACATAAAGCCTCATTGGGTGATGTTATGATCTACTGTCGGTGTCAGTCACCACTGATGTAACATCGCCCTCTGTAGGAGCTTTGTATGTATGCTTCACTTTATGAATTCCCCCTCATGTAGTCACCATGGACCTGCAAACTCTCCTAAAACCACCTTGTGTTTCCTGCTTTATTGGCAAAGTGTGATTTTTTTTCACTTCATATATGGTCTGATCCACGCTCGAGTAGGGCTTTCAACTTACATGGAATACAATGATCACTGATCAGATATGCTAAAATCTTAGATGAGGTGGGTAACATACGAGCAACAATAACTTGGACTTGTTCACACCTATGAACATTTTATATGCATAGTACATAGTAGAACATAAAAAGCTACCTATTTATTCTCATAAGCACCAGGAGAAATGATCTAATATTTCAAATACATATAATTCATTTTCGTACAGCCTCAGAATGGACAAGTATAGTACATGTACAGTGTAATCACATTACAACATATCTTACAATATTTTCAGTAAACCTTCTTTATACACGATCAATTATTCATAAGCCATGTCAACAGAACAAGTTCAATACAAACAATGCTGTGCTCAATTCCTGTAAAAAAATCAAGAACATCAAGGCAATAAAAGTAGTCTTTCATCATTCAAAAATTACTAACAGGAAAAGAAAAGTCTAGTAATGCTTGTTCAGATACGGCGCCGTAAACCACCACAAAAGATTTACGTTATTTTTCTTCCATGTTAATGAATGGTACCTGTGGGCAACAATGCACGTATTCACCGAGCCCTGTGTTATAAGATACAGAAATGCATCATCTATTACACTTTTAATACGTCAAAAATTTAAAAACAGTGATTTTGCCGCGTCAAATCTGAACAAGCCCTTACTGGTAATCTCGAGTTTTGGTAATGAAAGGGGAAAAATTGTTATTATTTTGCTGGACCAAATCACTGATCCCCTGTATGCTGAAGAAATCAGTATTAATTCAAGCCAGTGATTCTCAAAATGCAGTTCCATCACCACAACTTTAAATCAAGACTAGCTTTAAATCAAGACTCCTCCTTTTTGACTGCTGCTTTTCCTTTCGTTTTTCCTCGGGTCACTCTGGGCTCAAAAGGAGGAATGACTCTTTGAGGGGGTGCTGCAGACACCTGAGTTGTTGATCCTGTAGTTCCTGTGACCGGTATAGATATAGGTCTACTTCCTGTAGGCATTCCTGCACTTGCTGTAGATACAGTCTTGGATCCTGTAGGTTTACCATAATTTCCTGTAGACACATGTCTAGTTCCTGTGGGGTTCCAATATTTGAAGTAGATACAGGCTTAACTCCTGCAGGTATCCTGGTATTTCCTGTAGACATGTATCTGGTCCCTGCAGGTGTAGCTGAGCTCGGTGCAAACCTGGACTCTGAAGTTGTTATGGTTCCAGGATTTTGGCGCTGCTTGGTTTGTGTGACAGGCTTGACATCGGGAGGAATTTCAGATGTGGGCTGCATGGGTACAGATTTCAGAGTCGCAGTACTGGCAGATGACTGAACTGCTACACGGGATGCTGCTGAAGTCCTTGAAGATGAAATTCCCATTGCAGATGGGTTGGAGGCAGTTGCATACAAGGCACTTCCTGCAGCAGTTTCAAGTACACTCCTACTCACTTGAGATGCACTGGGAGAAGCTGAAGATGCTGTTGACTGGCTTTGCATTCTCGAGAGGTCTCGGGTAAATCCAGCTGATGGCATCTGAGGGAACAATGCTGATGGCTGCGACAAGGATCTTGCTAGTGTAGGTCCTACACCTCTTGGAGGGTTGACTGTGGGTGTGAAGGGCTAGCTGCTGGTTGAGTGGTGGACTTTGAGGCTGCTGATTGCTTCATCTGTGCTCTGATAAACCCTTGTGAATAAACAGGTTGGTTTTGCACTGAGGATTGAGACATTGGTCTTGATACGTTAGCCGATGGGACAAAAGAAGACACTGATGGCAGAGATATGGCAGCCATTGGATTCTGCTTCAGATTGGCAATAATGCTTGCAATGGATGAAGCTGTCAATGATGTCTTTGATTCCGAGGGTGAAGGTGTCATGCGGGATCTTGCCCCTGATGAAGGGAAGTTATATGGTGAAGGCATTCCACCACTGGTAGATGTCATATGAGAAGGCATCATGGATGAACCCTGGCTTGTTCTACCCGAGACACTCTGCATGTCCCCTTTCATTGATCCTGAAGCACTCTGTGAGGATGCCCACTGAGATAAATGAGCTGCTGATAGACCTTGATGGGGATTGGCCCTGGACTGAGCTGCTGCAAGGGCACTCCGAATGGTGGCTGTCACTATATTGGAGGGAAGGGCAGGTGAAGTCTTTGCTGTAGATCCTCCTGACGAGAGGTGA
Source organism: Mesocentrotus franciscanus (assembly GCA_037976565.1). Taxonomy (NCBI): domain Eukaryota; kingdom Metazoa; phylum Echinodermata; class Echinoidea; order Camarodonta; family Strongylocentrotidae; genus Mesocentrotus; species Mesocentrotus franciscanus. Next base: position 41,091,879 of record CP137667.1, on the reverse strand, counting down.
TGATGAAGTTGCCTTGCACTCTGTGCAGCAGATACCGTCGTAGTTGAGGTACCACTTGATGACAGAGGTTGTCCTCCTGGACTGCCTCCCATTGCTCCTGATCTCTGAGGATTGACTGGTACTCCAGACATTGGTAAGGACATAAGGTTGGAACCATGGGGCATCTGGAAAACAACTCCTTTCCCATCTGTTAAGCTGGCTATTGGAATCTGACCTCCTGCTAAAAAGGGGCTTGTCAATAAGGGTAGGCCCCCTTTCTGATTGCCTCCTTGCCGAGATCCTGGAAACAAAAGTGACAAAGGTACAGATGCAAAGTCCTTTAACTCTGTTCCTGCTGACATCTTTCCTGCTTGAGCAAGAGCAGCAGCTGCATTTCCTGACACAAAGTGTGGCTTAGGGTTTCCTCCTTTCACCATTCTCTTCTTCCCTGAGCCATCATGGTCATCTTGACCCACACTGACTGCTTCTGAGGTGATCTGATGCGGCATCTTCCTGGAGTCTTGAGATGCGGATAGACCATGCTGCTTGGCTAATGACACTGGTATGGCTTTGAGTGTAAGTGCTTGTGCAGCTGGACTTGAGGATTGTCTTGCAATACCAGGTGATGCTGCAGAGCCAGGTCTTTCTATCCCCAAGGCAACTGGCTGGACCACAATCTGACCACCTTTTGTAACAGTAGTCAAACCAATTGTCTGATGGCCTAAAGCATGATGCATACTTGTAATGGGGGACTTCTTTCCACTCATAGAAGGAGCAGAGGATGGCCTTCCCTTTGTAGCCGGTTGACTTCCTAAAATATTAACTCCAGAAAATACTGGTGATTTTCTGCTATCTTTGCTCTTGGTGGAGCCCTGCTTCGCAGACGAGGATGAACCTGGAGTATCAATCCTTGATACAGTGACCGAGGCACCTGAGAGTGGGATACCCACACTTGCCAGAATGCTTTTCACAGTTTGTCCTTTAAGTGCACCAGGAGGTAGTGTTATTGTAGACTGGCCTCTGCCTTGCTGTCTGCCACTCTGCAGAGCTGCCTCAGCTCGTTTCTGAGCAAGAGCCTCACTCACAGTTGCCAGTTTGTTCGTCCCAAGCGTGACTGAGGTAGGCGATGGTGTCACACTCTTCCGACTTGTCTTTGACGTACCCTGACTTACAGTAACAGAGCTTGGGGTAATGATGTTGGAGCTGATCAATTTGCTCAGATCCGAAGCACCACTCAAAGTCACAGCTCCCTCTGTAGACTGTGCAGCATTCCCTTTCTTTCGCCCTCCACTTCCACTCCTTGCTCTCTTCTTTGTTGTTTTTCCACTAGGCATCAGCAGCTCTGGTGAAATCATCACCACCTTCCCGTCAGGTAGGGTACATGGAACAGACATGCTCTTCACAAACTTAGGCATCTCTTGAAAGCTACTAGTTGAAGTCCTTGATGACATGTCTCCCATAGAACCTATTGTTCCTTTCAAAATATCTGCGACTGAAGTGACTGAAGTGCCATCATACATTGTTACACTCTGGGAACCAAATGCAGCTGAACTACCCTCAGCGGCCCTTGCTGCAAGAAGCTGCGCTCGTATCAGGTTATCCCCTCCAGCAATACGCGCCGTTGCTGGACTCTGATGAAGGCCTCTTAATGCAGACTGAAGGCTGTCTATCTTCTGCGGGCTGATGACAAACGGAGCTTGGCCTGGTGCATGAGCAGAAACTATTTTCCCACTGCTTGATGATACAGAGCCAGAAGACACAGGACGGTCGCCTCTGCCTAAGTCTACCCCTCCAGGAAAGCCAGGTACAGGGTTGATCTTAGCAAATGCAGGACTCTTGCGACTGGCTTTAGGACTCGATGCTCTACCAGGCGATGCCTTTGGGCTGCAGACTTCAATGCTTAGATTCTCACTGCTAGCATCGCTCATAGCTGACCCAGGTCTAGAGGCTTGGAAACTGATCGGGGAATCTCGAAGACCAGACTGTCAAACAAAGCAATAGAGAAGAGAAGGAGAATTAGTCTGGTTTCACATTCTAAATGTTTCCTGATGTTGTTAACCTTCTAATGCTTCAAGTGCCATTTGGCCCATTTACTGTTATGTTTGAAGTGATGATCAGCATGAAAAATAGTCACCAAGTATCAGAAGGATTACATAGTGCAGTATACGGGCTACGTGTCAATCTTTTATTGTCTGTACAGTACTTTTGAATTGGATATTGTAAAATAATCAGGAACCCTTAGGTATATCTTAGGTAAAACCACAGTGTATTGAGAGAGATATTTGTGACAGGCGCAAATACAGAAACGCAAGCGTGGTCATAGGTTAAACCACGTTCATCCAAATAGTTCCCTCCCACGCACAATCTCTTTCAAAGGGAGCTACTTGGAGCTTCATGAAATGACTGACCAATGAGAAGAAACTTCCTGCGACATAACTATCTCTATCAAGTAAAACCATTCCACAAGATACATAATGTGGCACAAGGTCGTGAAAAACCTATCATGAACTACAAAGGCTTGTTCAGATATGGCGCAGTAAACTGCTGCAAATAAACGCCACTTTTTTTTAACGCGTAAATGAATGTGAACTGTATGCAACAAAGGACTTGCGGGTATTCACTGAGCTCTGTGTTATAAGATACAGAAATATGAAACGTATTACACTTTACGTCATCATTTTAAAAAAATGCAGCGATTTTGCTGCCTCATGTTTGAACAAGCCTTAAGAGAGATGAGGGAAGAAAGAGATGCAGAGGAGGAGGGACAGGGTAGGGAACAGGATGAAGGGCTGAGAGGGGGAAGGAGGAGAGAGGGCAGTCAGACTATTAAATTTCTAGTAAAGAAGTATCTTACTGTCATTTTAGGGAGGAGCTTGGTTTGACGAGCGATAGATTTCCTTGCCTTGGCTTCAGCACCTTGTTCCATGTGGAGACGTTCTGAGAAATGACAAAAGAACAAACAAAATACAATCATATAAGGACACTGTAAAAAAAAAAAAAAAAAAATGACAATAAAAAAGAGTCAAATGTGATAAATGAAAATGTCATTTTATAGGTCATGTTTTGTTTTTTTAATTTCGAAAGGGTCAAAATGGGATTCTCTCAATAAATTTGTTATTTTAGGACATTCTTACAAAGGAAACACAAAATTCCTAAAGTGGCTTTCAATGGCAGGAAGTTTCTGGTTTCACATTAATTTTCTTACCAAACTCCTCCTTGGTGCGTTCTTTATGAAGATAGATCCACAGCTTACGATTTACATCATACTTGATGCACGGATCCTTCTCGTAGTGAAGCCTATCGAGGGCGCCACTCACAACATTGTTAATCTGGGAATCACTGGAGTCTGCCAGGTATTGAGAGTCTTTGAGAAGCTCACATACAGCTGCTCTTGTCCCTTCGCCATTAGGAAGCCTTGCTACGGCATCTCGCACTGGTGATTTATAACATTAATTAAAAAAGAAAAAAAATTACCAATAGTGGTTACTAATGATGATGTTAATAAATACGATAATAATAATAATAATAATAATAATAATACAACTTCTACTACAACTAGCACCACCACTACTACTACTACTACTACTACCACTGCTACAACTACTAAATACTACTTCTACTAAACTACTACAATTACTATTTCTACTATTTAAAAAAAACTGAGTCAGTTACTGCAGCAGTCATAAACCAGCAGCACATCAGATTGTATGAAATGGGCACAACACAAAAAGTTTTATTATTTGCTGCATTGTACCTTTTTTCTCACTTTCTCAATATCAAATATCACATTTCAATATCAAATGTCACATTTCAGTAGCAAATTTGCCCATAGCCAATCAAATGCATCAATATGAGTTGTTATAAATTGTTCTTTATATCAAGTGTGATGAAATCGGGCCTGTCTGAAAAGAGTTTTAAGCTTACCTAGAGAGAGTATGGTGACATACGACGGTCTGTCGGAGATCAGAAGGGCATGTTCCCTGGCTTTGTTTGGAGTAGTCTCCTTCCCAAACACACCTTTGACAGGAGCAACGACTGCCTCGTAGTCGGCCATCTTGTAGACAAAGGCCTTGTGTGGCTGGCTGTACCTCTCTCTCTCCTGATCATGGAAAACATAGAAAATGTTATTGACTCATTGACCTACAGGAGCCACAAGGTTACTGTATTAAAGCGATACAAAGCTGATGAACTTTCTGCCCTAGTGTTCATTACACAGCGCCAGCCCATGGTCAACTTGCCAACAGTGAGTAACCCAATACCTAATTTCCACTTTGCAGACAAAGGACTCGATGCGATCACCAACAGCGCAGCTAGGGAAGCAGCGAGTTACAGGACCATACTGCAACAGCTGACCCGAGATGGCGTTAGAGGATTTTGGGGTAGTGCGTCTAGTACGGTATGGCTTCAAAGCCTACGTAAATGACAGAGTTCAGTAGTCAATGGGTTAACCTATACAAGTTTCCAAAGATTTGAAAGAATCAGCATTTTTCCCTACTCTTCAATTCTTAAGATAAAATGAAGGATACTTGATACTTGTGCTAAATGTACTTCTGGGCATCTTGAAAAAAAACTGTCACAAGTTCAAGTTGATGGACATTCTATTGAAAAGCATGTTTCTTTTAAAACACACATTTCAGTGGGATGTCAACAAATTTTTACTTGGGGTTTCATGAAATGCTGCCCTGGTTTCATTTAACTATTTTTGAAGGTCTTTTTTTTAAATCTGTATATTTTCTGCTTGTTTTGCTTTGTCACGAATAAGATTGGGCCATCATTTCGTAAATTTTGTAATATATGAATGCATTTTGTCTTGTTATTGATTAAGAAATATAATAATGTCACTCATAAGACAATTTCTACTTTCATATGGCAATTTATCTAATGAATTCTTTTATCAAAAAGTCTCTATCCTCATGAAAATGACTCAAGTTCTTTATATTGCAAACCCCAAAATAGATAAAATTACAAAAAAAAGTGCATGCATGCAACATACATTTGTTTTTCTTGTATAATTGAGCTAGATTTTCATTTTTACATTCGAATATCTTCCGAAGGGAACTTGGCAAACTAAAGAACTTTGATAAATGAATAAGAAGAATCACTCACCTGCTCTGCAAAGCTAGGTCTCACCTCGACCTTACTCTCAATCATTTCTGTCACAGTTTGGGCAACACTGGAATGACATCAAGAAATCAATACGGTAAATAAACAAAGAGAAAATTAATCATATCAATTGCATTTTAAACACTTTCACGACCCTGTGACCTTTGACCCTTTACCCGTTATACCCAAAATCTAATGATTTATCCTTGTATGCTCACATATACTTCATGCAAGTTTGGTTTGAAATGCTTTCATGCTTTTCCAGTTATTGCAGTAACACGCTATTTTCTGGTAGTTTTTAGCACTTTTATGACCCTGTGACCTTTGACCTCTTACACCCAAAATCTTATCATTTCATCTTTGCATGCTCATACAATACTTTGGATCAAAGTTTGGTTTAAATTAAATCCATGGTTCTCGAGTTAGCAATTACCATATGCTCTCATAGTAACCATATGGTAGAAATAGTCCCCAGGGAGTGGAGATGGCGCACATGGTGCATGCATACGATGACTGGGATAATAATATCTGGAAAGTGCTTAGAGATGGTTTTTCGTATTAAACGCTATATAAATTAAGATTATTATCATAACTATTATATAGGCTATAGTACATAGTAAGTTGACAACTAGACTTAGTCAGGGTTTATGAATATAGACCCTTGAACATACATACAAAATACTCACCTAGGTGATGGTGTGGTGGTACCGGTACTGGTGCTCAGTTCTTTGGGCTTTGGTGGCACTGCTCTCATACCTGGGAGTGTGTCTAACCACTGCTTAAAAAGGGTCACCAGCTCTTCCTCTGAATCAGGAGGCAGCTCACCTGTTAAAGATAAATCACATGTAAAAAATAATACTTTGTTTAAGGTACAACCCCAACTTTTCAGATCTTCACAAAGTGATGCCTTTATGCAGGACTGGTATTTTTTGTCCTGTACTAATGTATGTAAAACTTTCAATCATTTTTTTTTTTTGAGAACCTCATTCCATGACCCATTTTTGCCTTTTTCCATGACAAGTACCATTTTGGTATGGGCTGTGGCCTCCAAGCAGCGTACGAACACCACACCCATTGTCAGTTCATGGCCCACATCCAAGATCTATTTCCATGACTTTCCAGGTTTTTTCCATGACAGTGGGAACCCTGGTACAAGAAAAAACACAAAATGGTTGGCTGTCCAATGTGTCATGCAGGTATTATAGGCCACTTGATAACCTGTTAACCACTGAATTTTCTCATTCCTATTTACAGGCTTAATACACAGATGACTCATTTGCATAACAATAACAATAATAATGATAATAGCCAAAGGATGTTAGTACCAGGCTAGGATTTGAACCCTCATCCCTTGGATTAAGAGTAAAGTGAATGAACCACAATACCAGAACACTTCCACTGTACTTACTTCTCCACTGCCACATCTGCCTATCCTCATCGTATCTGACCCTCGGAATGACCTCTGGACTGACGGTGACCTCTCCGTTGAGAAACCTCATAGCACCATCAACAACCTATAAAAGGATTAAATTGGATACCAGTCAGAGAGCATATCAAGAACAAAATTGTGGTCCTATGGTAGCTAAGAAAAAAATTGTTGTGTGGTTGGGAGAAGGGGGTTTAACAAGTTGTACTAGTCTGCTAAATAAGGATGCCTACTATTGTTAGCAATACAATTCCCATACCTTAAAAAGTATGTAGCCAGTTCATTTTTTTCTACAAAAAATCTTTTCAACTGAACATATTTCACCACAATTTTGTAGCATTCTCTAGTCTACTGTATTTCTTCTCTCTTGTTCTTCCTAGTTCCATAATACTCCTTAAATTGGTTAACTACATAGATGGTGCAATATAAGTAGATTGTGTCATTATCATCATTACCTTGGCCCAGCTCGGCTGGAGGATAGCCCAAGTGCTCAGCATACTGACTGGTGAGCGTTGCCAATTTGCCAAGCTCTCGCGCAGCTTGGCGAGGGTAAGTCGATGGCTTGGTGCTGCACTGAAGATGTCTCTGATCAGACTGAAGAACGATGGATGAACACGAAGCGGCGGCTTGATGTCACTGGATCTAAGAGTAGAAATGATGATAAGGACAAATCATAATACAGTTCTGTGGGCTGTACAACACATGCTCCTGCGGCAATGGCTCTCAATTTCCTACACTAACAGAATACCTCACTGCATGTAACCCTAACCCTAACCCTAAAACTCAGTCGCAACCTATATTCTAAACCTATGCCTTTGACAAAATAAATTCTGAAGCAATTGTCGCCAAGCAAATACGATGTTTGACGGTAGATGGCGACCTTCCTCTCATACTGCACAGGTCAGCACATGAGCAGATATAGAGCAGATACTGGGGGAGACGATTAGACAAGGTTTCTTCCGGCTTCCGGAGAGAATGTACAGCAGTGTCAACTAATTCCTTATTTTATTTAACTATTGTCCAGATTTCATGAACTCATCCGATGATTTGATGAGATCTATGTAGGCTTAGACAAAAAATTGTGCAAATACTTATGCTTTGGCAAATTGTGCAAATACTTATGCTTGGGCAACTTGTGCAAATACTTATGCTAAGGCAACTTGTGCAAATACTTTAATAGGCTTTGGCAAATTGTGCAAATACTTAGGCTAAGGCAAAATAAAATTGAATCTTATTTTCTTTTCCATTTTTTTTTTTTAAATGAGAAGGGGGTTCGATGTTATTTGATATCTGATATCAAGTTAATTGTAAAGGAGGAAGCAGGAGGGTTCAAGAAATCAAATTTGATTGGCCTAATCTGTAAGCTAAGTAAATTTTAACAAAGGCTCTAACAAGCATTTATGCTTTCTTAGCAGTCAGGTAAAATAACCACCAACCACCAACAAATTGATAGCATAATCTGGAAATGAGTGTTTTGTTGTTTTTTCTGAGATATCCCTCCAGTGATGTAAATAATCATTTTAAAAGATATCATTCTTCTTCTTCTTCTATGCACTTTGCCAAAAAGCATTGACAATCTTTGTCCTTCCAGTAGGTTAATTATTGAAATGTAATGATACTAAAACAAACGATTTTTCTTTACAACATTTTGGCCCTATTACAAGTTTTGAGATTTTCACTTATTTTTTCAATTATCCCGTTTGAATTCTAGAATCTTTTGTGCCACTTCATTTTGCTAAGTTAGCTTATTCTCATTATTTTATTGTTAATCTCCCTCATTTTAATGCCACCTGTGCCGACTGTGTACATCTTTGATTAAGTAATATAAATCATTGATCATTCCATTCTAACTTCTAAGGTTCAACTCCATATGCCATTTTTGTAATGTAATCAAATTTCATACATATGCCTTTGTGAAGTGCCTCGATACGAATGATTCCATTCACCTGTTACAAATAATTGTATTTCAATAGTGAGAATGTAAATTGCATATATTACGCAGGTAGGGCAAGCCATGTTTGCCCTCCCTTGAAACAAATAATGCATGCAATTTGCATTCTATTGAGAATTGAGATACAATTATTTGTAACAGGTGAATGAAATAATTTGCATTGAGGCACTTCACAAAGACGTGTGCCTTAAATTTGATTACATTACGAAAATGGCTTATTGCATATAGCATACAGTGCATTAAGTTTTTAAATATGACAATAACTTCACAAAACCTCTGAGTAAGAACAAGAATATGAATGTACATGAATGCATAACTAATACACAGATAAACATTGGGGAAAGGGTGTTAACGGTTACAAATTGTGCAGAGAACATTTAACATATTAACAAAGGAGTGTCTACATATGTGCATAAAGACAAAGATTAAAACAAAACAAGGATGTGCTATTGTGCATAGATTAACTATTCCCCCCTAATATAAACTAATATAAGAATGTGTGAACCTGTGAGTTTGGAAATAACAATGACTTCACAAAACTTCTGAGTCAAGAATACAAATGTACATGAATACAGAAAATGAAACACAGATAAATGCTGGTGAAAGGCTGTTAACAGTTACAACTTGTGCAAAGAACATTTGACATAACAATGGAGTGCCTACATATGTGCATAAAGATAAAGATCAAATACGGTTGTGCATAGATTTAACTATTCTACCATAATATAAATTGGAAGGGACAACAAATTATACATCAACTATTGAATGCGTGAACCTATGAGAGGTGTTACAGAAACCAAATCAGAGAGAGAGAAGAGAGAGTAAACAGATAGAGAGACAGACAGAGACAGAGAGAAAAAAAAGAAGAAGAAAATGAAGCAGAAGAAGAAGAGGAAGACAGAGGAGGAAGAAGAAGAAGAAGAAGAAGAAGAAGAAGAAGAAGAAGCAGAAGAAGAAGAAGAAGAAGAAAAAGAAGAAAGAAAAGAAGAAAAGAAAAAAAGAAATAAATAAAAAGAAAAAAGGAGAATTTTTTTTTTTTTAAATAAAGCATCTTCAATTATGCAAACATTTTTAGCAACTGCTTCTATTCAAACAGTCAACAGAGAAGTGCATTAATCTAAATGATCAAAGATGGTTTAAAGTCCAACAGCACGGCATAAACTACCGGTTTACTCTGGGGTGGCCAAAGAAGTCAACAACTATCTCCCAAAATCAAAATAGAAAATACATGCAAAAGAACTACATGTATATCTTTATGTGATGTCTTTTAAAAACAAACGAGCAAAACTTTTTACAGTGTCTATGCACGAGCCCTATATAGAAATATCAACATTTTTGGAGTCCAGACTTAGATTTTGGGGGCCCATGTGTCCGGATTGAACTTTTCAGTCTCTATGCATGAGCCCTATATAGACATTTCAAACTTTGTGGGGTCTGGATTTAGATTTTGGGCGCCCATGTGTCCGGATTGAAGTTTTTACAGTCTCTATGCATGAGCCCTATATAGACATTTCAAACTTTGTGGGGTCTGGATTTATATTTGAGGCGCTCATGTGTCCCGGGCGTCTGTTAGTGTCGAGCCCTTGTTTAAGATTAAACCATCTTTGGAGATGTTTAGGGTTTAAACCTGCCTTGTTAGTTTCCATATCTCAGTGAAGAGGCTACATAGAAACATAGAAATATTGTACAACAGAATGTTATTGATTACAAACATTCAATGAAATGGGGAACGGACTAGGAATTGGTTATTATGTACAACAAACATTATGGAAGAAGAAAAAATACATGAGGAGTAGTTGTTAGCCATTAATCAAGGAATAATTAATGCCGCGAGAGCTAAATCGGTAGACCATTTGGTCCGAATTCTACTGTAAACTTCAGCTTAAACAGGGTTCTCGGTCTAACTACCGGTCAAACAGACGCTGGGTCTCCAGTCTTAGTTCTATTGTTTAGGTCGATATTAAAAAAAGTGATTTAAACCAAGGTTTTGTTTGAGTGTCTACTATTAAAATGCAAATTAGTTTCATATCTCAGTGAAAAGGCTACAACCATAGAAATATTGTACAATAGATTGTCACTGATTACAACATTAAATGAAATAGGGAACAGAACTAGGAATTGGATATCATGTAAAACAAACATCATGGAACAATAAAAATACATGAGTAGTTGTTAACTATTAATTATGGAGTACTTTATGCTAGGAGCTAAATATGTGGACCATTTTGAGGTCAATAAACTTTGAAATCCAATTTCTTTTTCCAGAGAACATGGACTATAACGGTTCAAGTGGTATTATTCTGAAGCGATTGATTACTGTTAGAGTGTTCAGTCCTGGGGGGTGTTTCACAAAGATCCTAAGTTGAACTTATCTCTAAGTTGGACTTAACAATTATGGAAAGCCGTTAGCATCTTTGAAAATATTTTGTAAAAGTTATTTTAAAAGGCATAAAATGTTGATTCAAATCATTCATATTTTCTATTATCAAGGAGATTTCATGTTCTTGATGTGGAATCTATGAAAAGTCTAAAATACTTAAATTTTTGCTTTTGAATATATTTTATTTTAAGGCTACAAATGGCTCTCCATAATATTTAAGTCTAACTTAGAGATAAGTTCAACTTAGGATCTTTGTGAAACACCCCCCAGGTAAGTTCATTAACCCCTTGACTACGGGAACCCAGTGGTCCCTGTGTTAAGCCTAACACAATGAGAATTCAGCAGTACATGGGTTAAGACAGTCAATAAAAGAGTTTTCTAGACTAGAGAATACATTAAAGGCTCGTTCAGACATGACGCGACAAAACCGCAGCATTTTTTTTAAATGATGACGTAAAGTGTAATACGCTTCACATTTCTGTATCTTATAACACAAGTTCTTTGTTGTGTGCAGTAGCCATTCATTTACGAGTAAAAAATCGCATCGGGTTATTTGCAGCAGTTTACCGCACCACATCTGAACACGCCTTTACATTGGTTGATTACATATTTTGTTAGAACAAGGACTTGAAAATTGAAAGACGCATTAAGTTGGAATAAGGAATGCAAGTGTACTAAGACAGTCAACAAGAGAGTCTGTTGGACTAAAGAACACATACAAGGCTTGTTCAGATATGACGCCATGAAACCCCAGTTTTTTTTTTTATGATGACGTTAAGTGTAATTTGCTTTACATTTCTGTATCTTAAAACACAGAGCTTACTTAATACATGCAAGTCCTTTGTTGTATGCAGTTACCATTCATTTAAATATATTAAAAATCCTATTGGCTTTTTCGCGGTGGTTTACCTCATCATTTCTGAACGAACAGTGGTTAATGACATATTTTGTTGAAACAAGGAATACAAGGAATACATTAAGAATGGTTGGTACAACTGCAGTATACCCCAACGTATATAAAATGACCTTAACCCTAACCCTAAACACAACCCTAACCCTAATTCATTGTACTGATGTGTAGTGGGGTATTCTGCTATTCACCCTTCCCGCCAATACAATATTACACAGTAGAGGACGACCTTCCTCCCACACTGCACAGGTCAGCACATGTCCAGATGCGATAACGGGGAAGACGATGAGACAATGTTTGTTCCGGCTTCCATAGAGATTGTACAGCAGTGTCAACAAATTCTTGATTTTACTAAAAATTTGTTCAGGTTTCATGAACTCCCCCGATGATTTTATAAGATCTATGTAGGCACCATTATAATCTGTAGCTGATATTATATTGGCTCCGAAACTATCATTTCCAGTTCTCGACCCACTGTATTTGTATCGGACCTGGAAATGCCTTTGCCACATATACCCATGGCCAGTGCTGTCCTCTTTGGCCAAATACCGTAGTGGCGACAGCAAGAATTAAACCAAATGATGAATGGTGTTGGACTAAGGAGTATATTACGAATGGTTAATAACACAATTTGCTGGAATAAGGAATAAAATGATTAGTATGATAACACAGTTTGATGGAATGAGACATACAAAAAGAAAGATTAATAAGAATGACTAATAATTTCAACATGTCTGTTGACATTTGGAAATGAGAAGGAATAGTTAATAATATAGTTTAACTTTAAAAGGAAAAGAATGCTTAATAACACAATTTGTTAGAATAAGGAATAGAACAGTTAGTATTTATAATAACACAGTTTGATGGAATGAGACATACTACAAGAATGATTAATAAGAATGACTAATAACTTTGACACAATTTGTTGAAATATGGAATAGAAATGGACTAGTTAATAACATAATTGGACTGTTTAAGTAAAAGTATGGTTAATAACACGGTTTGTTTGGCCGAGGAACATCTCAAGAAGGGTTAATACGAATAAGAACAGGTAACCAGTCTTACGGTGACGATGGGGAAGCGGGAGAGGAAGCAGGAGATGGTGAAGTAAGGAAATCATTTGTGCTGGATGCAGTTACCCTACCAACGAAAACAAACATAAAAGAGGGGCTTTCCCGGTCAGCTTTAATATAATACACAAAACAAAGGATCGCAAAAGAGGGACTTTTCCAATTAGCCTAGAACTTAACAGATAGACAAACATGGATATGCATATGAAGGGGCTTCAAATATTACTCTAACAGATGGAGAAAGAAACATTAACTTGCAACAACAGAACATAATGGGGGATTTCCCCTTATCATCATAATAATAATACAATAATCCATTATAGGATTAAACTATATCATAGGAAAAACATCCTCGAACATATTACAATTTAGTAAGATATATGGAGTCCTCTTCTACTAAACTACAAAGTTCAAGATCTTTGCTCATCAAATTTGAAATACGGCAAATTAAAATGAAAAAAAATTAAGTCGCACTACACTCATCCTCACGTGGAAGAAGGCATAGGGGCCTGTGGACCAAGGAGCTGGTGTTGGGTATGCATGGAAGATTGAAGTAATACAGGCATATATTGAAAAGAGAGAGGAAAAGAGAGAGACAGAGACAGAGACAGACAGAGATGGAGACAGAGAGGGAGAGACACAAAGAGAGAGACAGAGACAGAGAGAGAGAGACAGACAGAGAGTGAGACAGAGAGAGAGAGACAGACAGAGATAGAGAGACAGAGAGAGACAGAGAGAGAGACAGAGACAGAGATAGAGAGGAAGAGAGAGAGAGAGAGAGAGAGAGGGGAGTGGAGCAGAAAATTGAGAAGGCACTAGCATTAAAAAGGAAGGAGGAATACAGCAAAGCAATAATCATTAGCAACATTGCAATGGAACTGCATAAAGGCATATAAATGAAAGATGTACATCATTGAGGTAAGATGGTAGTACTTACGATGAGCCAGCTGAAGCGGGCGAACAGGTGGCTGGCGAGGTAGAGAAATCATCCCTAGTAGACGGTCTAGACTCCGGAGTACTTAGGATGTCCACAGGGGAATTCCCCTCCAAGGAACCGATGGAGATGGGCGTGACAGCTTTGGGTGGGGTCATTGGTGCCATCACTGCCATTTTCTTCTTCTTTCTCTTCTTCCGGTCTTTCTCCCGGTCCTTTCTCTTCTTCCCTGTCTTGACTTCCAATTCTTCTGTTTTTAATAGCATTCCTGCCGGGAGAAAATGGTGAATATAAACAGCATGCACAATTTGACAGGAGTCATTTCAATGAGTACCTTTTAAGTGGTTCAGAAATATAATTATCAACATTGGGGTTTAACTTCAATATCGAGATGTGTTGTGCTGATGAAATATATTTGAACAAATAAGAACTTTTAAATCGCCAGTATCACTATCACACCTTTTGCATTTCGGAGGTGTCTTTAAGCTACCTTATGCAAAGTACAAATTGTCTCAGCTGTATACATGTACTGTCAAACCAGTCTATTAAGGCCACCCAAGGGAAACAGAAACTAGAACGTCAATGACGTAGCGCTCATCCGCATCTCGCAACAACAAATATCGTAAATTTTATGTGGTACACTTTTGAACTGGTCAAAAATACAAATCTGTTACAAATCGACCACCATTTCTCTAAATTTATATTCGCTAGTACATTTATCATTTCTTGATATGTCCTATCATTTATAAAATTGTTATATTTTTGCCAGATTGGGCCACCAGCATAAACAATAACTGTGAGCATTGTTCTACCATGGACCCTACTACCATAGTTCTACTTATCCAAAGTGTGTGTGCAAGGGGGTATGCAGTGTGATTGCCATGCCTAGGCCTATCCTGGCCTTGCGCTAGTAGTGCCCGGGAGTAGCGCTTTGCTGAAAACAAAATGCGTTCTGAACATTTAATTTTCAACCTCTCTTTTCTCCTCTTTTTAATCCACAAATCAAGTGTTTTGTGTGAGGGATCAAATTTGCAAATAATCATCCTAATATTTTGCAGAAAAATTTAAAAATGAAATGAAGGAGAAGAAGCATTTTTTGTTATTTTTGGAATAAATTTGAACAAATTACCATAATTAATCAATGGAGCAAAATCTCAAAATTCTGTGTAGAACTTTAGTAAACCAAAGTTAGCTCTACCAGATAAAGCAAACCAAATCAAAATCGGTCAAGAAATGAGGGAGAAGAAGCAAATTTTGTTTTTTCTGGAATAAATTTTGCATAAATTACCATAATTAATTAATGGAGAATATTTTCAAAATTCTGCGTAGAGGTATAGTGTACCAAAGTTAGCTATATGATATAAAGCAAATTAAATCAAAATCGGTCACAATATGAAGGAGAAAAAGCATTTTTTGTGATTTTTTTATTATTTTTGGAATAAATTTGCATAAAGTACCATAAATAATCAATGGAGCAAAATCTCAAAATTCTGTGTAGAAGTTTAGTGTTCCAAATTTAGCTCTACCAGATAAGGCAAACCAAATCAAAATCGGTCAAGAAATGAGGGAGAAGAAGCAATTTTTGTTATTTTTGGAATAAATTTGCATAAATTACCATAATTAATTAATGGAGAACAATTTTAAAATTCTGTGTAGAAGTTTAGTGTACCAAAGTTAGCTCTACCAGATAAAGCAAACCAAATCAAAATCGGTCAAGAAATGAGGGAGAAGAAGCAATTTTTATTATTTTTTGAATAAATTTGCATAAATTACCATAATTAATTAATGGAGAACAATTTTAAAATTCTGTGTAGAAGTTTAGTGTACCAAGGTTAGCTCTACCAGATAAAGCAAACCAAATCAAAATCGGTCAAGAAATGAGGGAGAAGAAGCAATTTTTGTTATTTTTGGAATAAATTTGCATAAATTACCATAATTAATTAATGGAGAACAATTTTAAAATTCTGTGAAGAAGTTTAGTGTACCAAAGGTAGCTCTACCAGATAAAGCAAACCAAATCAAAATCGGTCGAGAAATGAAGGAGAAGAAGCATTTTTTGTGATTTCGAATAAATTTGCATAAATTAGCATAGATAATGAATTTCACGATTCTGTGTAGAAGTTTTAAATCCCCCTCCTAGCCCTATCATATGAAACAATCAGAATCAAAATCGGTTGAAAAATAACGAAGAAGAAGCATTTTGAAGACTGTGGACGGACGCCAGACGGACGGACGACGGACGCCACGCCATGGCATAAGCTCATCGGGCCCTTCGGGCCGGATGAGCTAAAAATGGCCATTGTAGACAGGTCCTACAACACACATTTCCTTCTCTAGGGAGATAAAATGCATGACCTCTATATACAGTTGGTCTTTATAGAGAGGTGGCCGCCAAGAAAGGTTTGACTGTATTAACCTTCTGCAAGAGAATAAATAAACTCACCTGGGATGGGTAGCTGAGGAGGTGGAGGCGTAGGGAAGGCTCTAGAGATGATCCCTGTCAGAGTGATGTGCTTCGTATTCAGCTCAGGGTGTTTCTGAAACAATACAATCACTATCATAAGGAGGATACCAAATTGGCAACAAAGTCAACTTTCATGTTTATTATGTGTGACAGACAAAAGTATGTGTACTATACAAAGACTCACTGTTATCATTATCAGAATAGCAAAATTATCATTTTCTTTTTAAAATTCTTATATGCTTTGTTTACCCACTAGCATGTTTAGACCAACCTTACTGCTTTCTTTCTTCACCATCTTTCCATGAAATCTTTGGTCTTCCTTTCCCTCTTATACCATTCCCTATCAGATCCCATGCTCTTTTCACAGGTTCATTATCTTTCCTTCTCAACACATCAAAGAGAATCAACTTTTCTCTGCAGTTAGCTTACCCTCAAATGTTCGTCTTCTATGCGGTCTTGATAGTTCTCTATAAGTTTGATGTACTGTTGTTGGCTTAGCCTGACTGGTGAGGATGGCTTGGTTGATGAAGATGTCTTTCCTACAGCACAAGGTCAAAGGTCAAAAGCAAGGACAAAGACAAATTCAATAGCAATGACAACAATCTTAGAATAATACACTTTATTTGTGATAAGTCTTGCACGTAAACTTTAACAAATGACCTTTGACCTATTTAAGCATGTGACCACTCCCTCCCCCATCAGCACCATAACGTGAAGGTCTCTAAAGTGCATCTGTGACTAGAGTTTAGTCACAATAAAATTAACAGTTGCCAAGATTTTTGTCACAAGAGTCGTACATGTAAAACTATAATGGTTAACTTCAAATGACCCTTGACCTTCGCATGTGACCCCTGGCAGATATCTTTCCTACAGCACAAGGTCAAAGGCAAGGACATAGACAAGTTCTGTTTTCATGACAGCAATGTTAAGATAATACATGTAAACCGCTATATAACAACGAAAACATACCATTTTGTCCAACGTCATTTCATACCACCGTTCGTTTCTTTGCTTCAGTGATTGTTTGTGTTTATACCCATTTCATCTACTCTCCATGTAGTCTAATTAAAATTGTATAATTATCATTTTGTCCACTTGTCATTATTTAATTAATTTTCTATTTAAGCTATAATCCACTTTGTATGATTCAGAGTGGGTGAGAAGGGTCATTCAATGGCATCAAGTCCACAGGTCGTAACAATAATCACGTTTTTAAATGTACAAGAGAACTGCATATATATACCAACCAATTGTTTTGTCCCCTCTCATCCAAACTCACCCATACAGGTACACCTTTCTCCCTCTTTATAAAGACCATTCCTAAGCATGCTTCATGCTGATACCCACGTTATGTTAAAACACATAAGAAACCTAGGTATTTAAGGTAGCATCTAATAACATAAAGCCCTCATGGTGCTCTAAGGCCTTTCAATAGTCACAAACAAGATGGCTGAAATCTAAAGGCCACCTATCCATCCTATCAAACAAACATCCATAGACTCACCTGGTGTACCATTCCCATCAGCATGCACTGGCTTTGGGTCAAAGGTCGAATGGGTCCCGACTTCCTCTTCCTGGTCCAGCTCCTGGGGCCAGAAATCGGTCCATTTTGGATCCAGTAGCAGGTCTAGGTCTGAGAGGCCCGCAGGACTTCGATGGAATCCATTCATTTCTGTGCAAGTAGGTAGAGCAGATTTGAACCATGAACCTTCTGGTTAAAGGCATGTAACCTTATTGCAAAGATTTTCAAACATCATTAATGTTGGCGTTGATTAGCCAACTTACACCAAAACAATAGTGCATGTACAATCATCGGCTCTGTAGTATTTATATGAACGCTGCCAAGTGTAACAATTAAGATTCTACATGTATTTTGATATCACTGTTCTTTAAAGCCCCACTGCACTACTTATAGCTACTTGCGCCCTCTATATAGCAAACAATGCCTAAGTGGTGACCGCTGGTCCCCCATGGTCCCCTTTTTCTTATGTTTATTGAGAGCTGATTTGATGAGATAACCACCTGTTAGTGACCATGCAGGGAGGTCTATTCCCTCTTGGCCAAAATAGTGCAGATAGGCTTTAATTCCCCCTTGTTCAAAGAGACTATTTGTAATGGTGTTCATACAGAGAGGGTCATACAGAGAGGGTCATACTAACCTGGTCTGCTCTCTCCATCATCCGATGAGTCTGGAGTCTGGGTGTAAACCAGAAAAATACATCTCATTAAGTTAAATTTAATTATTAAATAATAATTATTTTGCTTTTATTTCATTGTGTCTATGGCTATGCTTTGATAAATCATTACATTCCATCCAGCTCTTTATGCTCTCCAAACTCCGGATTTCTTGTTCTTCCTATGCTCAATACTAAGTGGGGGGGAAAGAACCTTTGCTCATGCAGGGCCTTTGCTGTGGAATGCCCTGCATTGAGAGATTCGCAGTAGCAGATCAGCTGAAGTGTTTAAAAATAATCTTAAAATACATAATTCAGCTTTAATTCAGCATATTATTGATTGTTCCGTCATTTTGTATGTTCTATCTTACTTCTATTCGTTTGTTTACAGCGCAGATGCTTTTATGTGATCTCTTTTTTGTTTTGTTTCACAAGTGCGCCTTGAGTATTTGATTTTAAGTGGATTTGGTGTCTTACAAATCTCATATTATTATCATTATTGTCATTATTATCATTATCATTATTATTATTACTACTATTATCATCATCATCATCATCATCATTTTACCATTATCATTATGACTTAGTAATTTCTTGACTAATACACATATTTGAATCCAAAAGAAAGTACATGTATATACCAGATTATCATTTGAATCCTGTTACAACTGCCATTTACCATGTCTTTACGATGAATTTACTTTTCATCTATAATATAGAAGAATCATTGGGCTATGCATTCAAATCATAACCAACACTTACATGTAAACTGAATTGTGTTGGTAAAATGGGCAACAATTACTCTGGATTTGAACATGAAACTGATAATTGTTTGTGTTATTTTCTACTTAAAGTTTTGTATTATTGATTTAAGATAGGAAATTAGTTTCTGAACCAAATTTTGTTTATGCCACCAAAAGCATAGCAAGAACTTTGTCTGGAAACACTGATATTCAATATGGCTAGATTCAGATGGCTAGAATACTTTATTCTATATCGTGTACTATTTCTTTAAAAAGCTAATAACAAACAAGAACTTACTGTGTCGCCTTCCCTTGCTGATGCAAGCATCCTGCAAAACAGAAATGGGGAAAAAATGGGAGGGGAGCATGCAAGATATGTCACAGAGTTGCCAATTAGTGTTTTTTTGTTCCATTAATCGCAACCTACAGAATTAATAACTTTTTTTTTAATCTGAATTTGCTCAGACTTTAGCTGACATGTTCCTCTCATTTTCTGCTTCTATTTAAACCAACTTAATATCAGGGTGGACTTCCCCTTTAAGTTTCTGAACATTCTTCTGTCCAGAGGGCATCAATTTTTTTTCTCACTCTAACAAATGTAATTACAATCACAAACATCTAAACTGATCATATAATTCTACCATTAGTTTAAGAAGGGGGAATGTCCTTCCTCCAGAAATAGGAATGACTAGCAGTTCTGTACATGTAATTTCAGAGTGGAGTAGATGATGACCAGCTTTAAGTAATATTGGTTAATTAGATGATTAACATTTGATTCAATCTACAGTAAAGGAAAAAAATTGTTCATGCAATCTATCATATCAAAATAATATTAATACATTTCTATATAGTGTATTTCAGAACTGACAGAACTCTCAATGCGCTTTACATCCAAGATAATACCTTATTCTACACTTAAAAATACAAAACAATATCAATACCTTATTCTACACATATGATACAAAACAATATTAAACAACAAAAATAATTATCTGAAATTAATCTACGTAACATGATTTAATTGAATGCATCATTGAAAAGATATGTTTGAGTTGTTTGAGTTGCTTTGATCGTATTTTTAACCAGGGCCCTGTTTCATAAAACTTGTATCAATAACAACTTACAATAACTGTTATAAGCTACCGGTACTGAAATCATGGCATTTGATTGGCTGAGAGCAAATTTGTCACAGAATTTAAGCATTTGTTATTGATAACAGGTCTTATGAAACAGGGGCCAAATCTTTCCCAGAGCTTTTCAGAGCTAAATCACTCATTGCTACCATATATTTTTTATTTTCATTGGTTCCATCCGACTTACTTTCTGTATTTCTTGTCCACCACTGCATCTACAGCTTTATCATTCCTATACAGTCTTCTTTTCACTGGCACAGCAGCAGAAGGAGAAGTGAAAATAGCAGCTTCTAATAACTCCTACGTAAAATGGAAGAAATATAGAGACACCCACATATAAATAATATTAAATGCTACATTTGTATTGCGCACCTATCCATCCAAGGGGATGCTCAACGAGCCTGCAAAGTAGTAATATTACCCTGGCTTGAGCCATAATGCCTAAAGGCGAAAAAGCATTCAAAGAATAAATTCCTACTAGGTTCCCATTCACTACACCTGAGTGGAGAGTGGCAAATGTAGATTAATGTCTTGCCAAAGGACATTGGTGCCATGAACCCCGAACCATGTGATCCACACTCCAGTGACATATCCACTGGACCACAACCCCTGTATATTAAACACCACTCAAAGGAAACATGAGAAGCAGGTAGTCTTTAGGTACAGGTAATTTTAGTACAAGTAGTCGATGTTGTAGTCGAGTGGTTTAAAGAGAAGGTGAGTTCTGGGAAGGGGTAAAAAATAATTTGTGAGCTATATCATTCTTATTATGCAAGTGTGGAAGAACATCAGATAAAAAATGTGCCCTAAAAAGCATGGCTCTTCAAATGCCATCATATTCTAAATATGGTATGTAATAGACAGAAATAACCGTCTGGTATGGGTCATTCTTTAATAAAACTGACATTTGTTGACATTCCCCATACACAGACGGTAACCCATACGGCTCGCACCGGGGGGGGGAGAGATTGAGCCAATTCTGCAGCACTTTTTACCCCGAAACTTTCCCCCATGATTTTCTTTATTTAGATCTAATTTTCTGATTTATAAATCAGATATAAAAATACTCTGTATTTTTGTCATCCTATGTACAGTTCTCAAAGTTTTATTACCTATTTCTAAATGCGAAATTTACTGACTTACGTATAATAATATGAGTTATCCATTTTTTATCTCAGAACCAAGGAAACGGTACGTTCATGCATTCTAACTGGTAATCTATGACATGACCCGCCCGATATATTTCCGGGTCAACCGACCAAAACAAGCCCAATGGCCAATCAGAGCACGTGTTTGATATTGGGCTTATGAATATTCAAACATCACCGGCTCAAGCCGGGCTGACTCATACGTAGCTATTGGACGTTCGAAAAGAAAAAATGAATATTCATCAACTCAAACCAAGATGGCTGACAACAAATCATGTTGACTACAAGACTTTCTCGGATTAATCATTAATTTAGGATCTAAATGAGCAAGCTATCGTAAGTCAAAGTGGATGTTTCCATGTTATTTTTAATTCTTAATAACATTCAGTGTAATATTGCAGCCAAAGTGGATATATGAAGACGTAAAGAGTGAAAAACTCGTTGCATATCGCATTCATCTCGGTCCGGCTCAACCGAACCATTCGTTCCGCACACTATCGCATTGACGTTCTTCAGTCTATGTATAGAGGCGGTCAGTGGAGCCAGATGCAATCTCAGCGGAACAACCGTCGATATCAGAGACTGAAGCTTTCGGTCTAGGTATGTAACAGCATACAAATCGGGACAGATTTTTATGCCACATGTTTTTGTAGTCCCATATACATCTTTCTGTGTAAAGTGCTTGGTACTTTACCAAGACTGGGCCAAATTTCTTATCATTTTGATGATTCCAGAACCTTGCAGTACACACCAATACTTATATGCTACATGATCAACCTTTTCTGATCGATTCCACACCGTTTCTTTCACAGTGCAATCGCATGACCAGAACTCATCTTTATCTTTAAGCACTTGACTGGAAATGTAAAGGTTGTGGGTTCAATCCCTGACATGGCACTAATGACCTTTAGCAAGACATTAATCTACATTTTCCACACTCCACCCTGGTGAGGTCAATGGGTACCTGGCAGGAACTTAGAATGCTCGAGCGCTGTAATGGCATATGTGCTAAAGCCAGGGTAATAATTATGGAGCGCCAGGAGTGGCAATGTGCCAGACATGAGCACTAAACAAGACCCCACTATTATCATTGTTTTCTGGCAGACTTAGAATGCTACAACTGTTGACTTTGATATTATTGCCATTTCCCTTACAATAAGTGGGTCAATAGAAATAATTATCAATTAACCCAATGACTCCTCTAACCCTGTGGCTCCTGTATTAAGCCTATGGGAATATAAACAAAATCAGTAGTCAACAGGTTAAATACATTTTAAGCAAGAAGTGTGAAAGCAGAAAGGACAACTAACCTGTCTAGATATCAGAACTTCTTTGAGTAACCTGTGGAGTCTTCTCTGCTCACTGAACTTATAATCCTTGTAAGTAGCTCGACGTAACCCTCGCTCGACCTCCACGATCTCTGGATTCATGAAGCCCGCTCTCAACCTCTCCTCGAAGGTTGTCAGCGGGTTGCCGAACATGAAGTTCTCCCGCTCAAAGAGACATCTGAAATGTGAATGATATGCCAAGCAAGCAATGAGCTTACAAAGCTCTGTTCCTCAGGCAATGGAATATGTCAAACATTCAATGACTGTCATATACTGAGCAATTGGAAATGACAAAATAGAAATCTAATCATTATTCATGTATTCCTTGCATGTGAGTAGCATGTTTTCACTTTGTATAATAATGTTTCTTCCTTTGTTGTAATCATGGAATTATTCACTAGTTATAACTTATAATTTTCACCTCCACATTTCTGAAATTTAAACAGGACATTTTCCCAATAGGTTATATTTTAATGAAGCGCAAAACGATGAGGGAAAATATGATCACGAGGGAAATTATTTCTCCCTTGCTGTCCAAAAAATGTGAGATTACACACCCTACCAGTCAATATCCGTTATATTAGATAGCCTTGATTACACTCTGTTTAATATGAAATTAAGGGTAATTGCAATCTCATGCCTTTTTCTTTTCTTCTTGAGCCGTCCAGCCTTTCACGTAAAAAAAAATGCATGCAGCTAAGACAATGCACACAATGGGTAAGCGCTAGTGAGCGCAGGGGTGCATGGGTACAGTATGACGCAAAAATCATACTCATCAGACCAGATGGTCAATATAACATCGAAAGATGACCGCGTGTGAAATATGCCAATTACGATCCTCGCAGTCGATATCACGTGACGAGCTGTGGACCAATCACACCGGGGTGTTGGCTCAGTCAGTAGAGCGTCCGCCTCACAACCGGGAGGTCGTGGGTTCGAACCCCGGCCGCGTCATACCAAAATACGTTAAAAGATGGGAGTTGCTGCTACCTTGTTTGGTGTTCAACAATAAGGGGATAGAGCAATGTCGATCTGGCGCTGCTCAGTGGCTGCCGGGCTCACGATCAATTGGGCAAAAAGAATTTCCATTTTCGGTTTAACTTAATAAAATTTGGAGTGGACTTTAAAAGATTATTATTATATATTATTATTGTATATGTAAGAGTTATCTCATATAAGATCTTATCGTCATGACCAATATTTACATCAAACAAACCTTAATGTCTCTTGTTTTTCCTTGTCATCATCTTCAGGGAACTGTGGCATTAGTTTCATGAGTCTGTCCCTCTCTTCTTCAGTAAGGGAAGAATCCCATGTATCTTGACTCATTATAGACTTGAATATGCAAGGCTGTAAGAGAAAGTTAGAAAAGCAATCATTTGGTTACAAATAATGTTGAGTATTGGCATTGCCATCGCATTACAAAAGAAAATGATAACTAAAGGGAAATCCAACCCTTGTAATAAGTTCATTTTTATGAAAGCAGAAAATAAGATAAACAGACTAATAATAAGAAAATATGAATATTTGGAATATGAGATCACCAAGTCTATGTGAATTTCAACTTGGAAGTTTGGTCAGTGGATTGTAATGTAGTCACAGATAACTCTCCTGATTGTCATGTACATACAAATCATTAATTTCTGCCTTCTCCGTTGGATAGCATATTATTATCTAGATCCTCTTAGGAGAAAAGACTCTCGAGTCACACATTTTTGAAAAATTAAAATTTTAACCATTTTTTTGTTGTTGGAACATATAGGAAAGTTGTCTGCCACTACATCACAGAGACATTACTGATTCATCCAAGAGCCAATACCTATAGTGATTAAAATATTTAAAAATTCATACTTTATTTATTTTTTGTCCGATTTCATTCAAAACTCTCACCAGTCTACTCTCATAATTTTTCTGCTTTCCTTCTGTGAAGTTTGCTATCAAGGATGGATTCCCCTTTAAAAAAAAAATTTCAGAAAGCAGGCTATTAGCCAAGGATTCAAATTCAGGGGGTCCATAATGAAAAAGTAAGGCGTCCTTTAACAAAGGGGGCTCTTTTAAATTATTCTTACAAATGATTCAAAAGAAAAAGGAGTCTTTTGGAAGCCCTGACACCATTCTGGTTATAAGTCTGTCTATAAGTTACTGGAAAAGGATGACTATGTAGAACAAAACAAAAACTGTTTATAGTGATATCTTGACATCACCAAAAGGATGACAAATAAACTCAATATCAATCAAATTCTAATGATAAAAACAGTTAGCTTGATGTAGGCTTTTGAAGTGAAGGTTCATTGAAATTTGGAAAAAAGGCAAATCACACCTCTACAGATTGCTGAGAACATTAACAAAATGACTAAAGTACTTTTTAAGCCCTCACTATTGTGAGGAATAAATTAAATGCAATTTTGATACCCTTTCCAAAACCCACTCACAAAGTGAAATGACGGCGTTATTTACATGCGATAAAATGACGTCACACTATGAACAACCTACAATCACACATTCGGGACAATGTTGGATACCCATTGCAATTTTTAGATATGGGTTAACGTTGTTTGTATATTTACCGCCAGTGGTGATATTTCCTTTATTTTAGGCACTTTGAATGAGATACACTGAATAAATAATACTTTCTACAAATGTGTATTCGATTTTTATGTTATTTACCGTCACATTTGAGCATAAAAATCGGAAAATAATCACATATTCTGAGGGCAGCTCAGCGTGTATGTGTTGGATCTGGGAGTGCCTAGGACATTTTGCATGCTGACTAACGACTCTTCTGGAGCAAAATAGGCGACAAATTTACATATAATTTGTCCAGATATTCATTACGAAAATGTCTGATTAGGCCGATTAGTTTAGATTTTTGATAGATAAATGGGGAAAGTGGAAGTCGAGAGAAGACTTAGATCAGTCCGGTTCGCGATTCACAGCTAGCTCAAGCGCCGGGCCGGCTGGCTGTGATATGCTGGCAAGCAAGCTGCGCTGGACGCAGGCAGGTTGTATGCGTATATCGCAAATACTGCACAGACGGGCCTACGCTATATACGGTATACCTGAACATGAACGCTACATCGACGTATTTGGGAGTTATAAAATTGATTAGACTTAGAGCTAAGATTAAGAACCAAAGGTAGGCCTACTTCCTTCTTCTATCTCCTCAAAACTCAAATCAAGTATGTTTTCGTCCATATCGATATTTCCAGGGTGACTTTGATGAAGGTAAACAACGTTGGGTATGAATGGGTACGGCACTCAATAGTCAATGCAATACATATGTGAATTGCACGCAAACTGCATCGCGCACCGTCGCCAATCATTTCAGCTGAGCGGCCCATTGTACTCATTGTTCATTTTGCTACGTCACTCAAAAATCAGCTGACTTACGATGTTTTCGGGGTCTCGAGTGGGGTGATATTTCGTCAAGTTTAATCAACTTTTATAATTTTCGCACGAATTTACAAGTTACACAAATGTGATAGTTTTACTCAGTGTAATATTGTGATTGCAATGATACCAAATTCAGTCAAGTTCAAAATCAATGAACCTTCACTTTAAGTAGCTGAATATATATCTACTCACATCTTCTATGAGATCAACAGGGAGCCACACTTTTGCCTTGCCAAGGATACAAGGTTCAAAGGTTAAATCAGCGCCATCTCTCTTAGACTCCATGTCTGCTGTTTTCCTACTCAAATGAGTCATCTTTTCCCCCTTTCTGTAAACAATTAAAATAAAAAATGACTTTATGCTATATTTTGGTGGAAATACTTTGCTTTTTCTATTATTCATGAGCAAAAATGTTGTCACATTTTTTATTTGCTGAAAATAGATCAAATTTAAATTGGCAAAGTATTCCTGTGGCATACCTGTGAGAACTGCCACATTTGGAACATTAAAAAGCAAAATTGAAAAAATAACATGTCGTGAAGTCAATCTCCTCTTTTTTATAACATAAAAAAAGCAAAAACAAAAAGTACACAGGATCAGGAGCAGTGAGCCATTGAGCACTGAAAAGCTCCAAAATAGCTCTGGTAAACTGAAAAAGAGCTCTGGTAATAGAACAGCAAAATAGTTATACCTAATCACCACACCAAATCCTTAACGAGCTTCTGTGAACAGATTCAACTGAAAAGTATCTTTTACAATGAATCAAAATAAACAAGATTGAATAAATTTGAAAAAAAGATCATGCAAGTAGTCTATGCAACATTATTACTTGATTCAATCAAAGTGAAGCGAAGATGACAATAACAAAAACATGGTATAGAACCTACTTATGAAGAAAATAAAAAGTACAAAAATAATAAAAAGTCTTGAATTAAGTGTTGAAGAAAATGTGAAAATGAAGAAAAGAGAGAAGAAAAAAGAAAGTAAAAAATCATGAACATGGTAAAACTGAAACAAAAAAAAAGCAAAGAGTCATGAAAAACAACATGAGAGCTGAGTAGACCAAGAAGAAGAAGAAGAATGAATGAAGTAGATACCATACATGAATCACAACAATTTATGAAGCTTTCTTTGCACAAATGATACCGACAGTGACAGTGACATGATTTTAATCGAACGAAAACTCACACGCACAAAACAGCACACAAAATCGAGTTAGTGGGACAATGCTGGCGGAACTAGCAAAGGAAATCAATCATCATATCGGCTAATCGTACAATATGATACTTTAATAATAGGAAGCAAATTACACACTATAAAGGAAACTCTTCCTTGCAATATCCAAATACATTTATAAACCAGAAAAAAAAAGTTGAAACTTACATGTGTACTGCCGTTTTAAATAAATTTCAAGGAACAACATCGTCGGTGCATCTCATGATCTGTCGTTTCTGTTGATTCTGCACGAGCTGAACAAACCGTTCATTTTCGAAGAAAAAAAAATCTTACGGTGAAAACTAATTTCAGGCCTGAGTACAGGTTTCACCGTTTAAACTTTTTTTTCTGGTTTTTAAATGTATTTGGATATGGCAAAGAAGAGTTCCCTTTATAGTGTCTAATATGCTTCCTATAAGTATCATATTGTACGGTTAGCCGATATGATGATTGATTTCCGGCTTTCTTTCTGGTTTTTAAATGTATTTGGATGTGAAGAGTAATTCCCTTTATATAGTGTCTAATTTGCTTTAAAAGAATAGAATAAAACTAAAAGAGAGCCTCTCCCTCTCTCTCTCCCCCTCTCTCCGATCCCCCTCTCTCTGAGATCTCTCTAGTCTCTCCCTCTCTCTATTCCCTTCTCCCTCGCGCTCGCTCTAACTCATATCATTTGACATCTCCATTCCTCCATATTTCTGTTCAAGTTCTGTTTATTTTTGTCCCGTATGTCTCCCTTATTTCTGCTCCTCTCACTGAATTCCTCTAGGCCTACTCCCCTTTCCTCACAATCTCTCTACAATCATGAATGATTCTAATTATATCTCTCTCTTTCTCCTGCTCGTTCTCTCTCACCACCCCCATACCATTCATTTATCCCGGTTTCTCTCTCAATTTTGCACCCGGCCCCCTCAACCCTCTCTTCCTTCATCATCTGTCTTTATATCTCTACACATCACTGTCTGTCTGTCTCTCTCTCTCTCTCTCACCCTGCTCCATGCATGCATCTCCTTTGTGCTCCCCTCTCTCTCTCGTTTTTCTCTATCTTAACTTCTCATTCTAGTCAGGTGGCTTAGTGAAATTATCGTTACTTGCCGGATAAAAGCACCATTTTTGGTACACGGCTCCATTAGGACCTACTAAACGATATTAGGCTAGGAGCTCCCGGCAAAAATGTCAATTTAAGGGTTTGGGGGCGGGGCTCTTTGGAGCCCCAAATAATCGTATAACATTGATTTGTTGTTGTACAAATGCCATTTTTGGTACAGGGCTTCCTTAGGACCTACTGAACGATATCAGGGTAGGAGACCCCGGCAAAAATATCATATAAGGGTGAAGGGCGGGGGCGTGGCCTCGTAGCCCCAAAATAATTTAGAAGGTAATATAACATTTATTTGTTGTTGTACAAATGCCATTTTTGGTACAGGGCTTCCTTAGGACCTAGTGAACGAAATTAGGGTAGGAGCCCCCGGCAAGAATATCATATAAGTGTGTGGGGCGGGGGCGTCGTTTCGTAGCCCCCAAATAATTTAGAAGGTAATATAACATTTATTTGTTGTTGTACAGATGCCATTTTTGGTACGGGGCTTCCTTAGGACATACTGAACGATATTAGGGTAAGAGCCCCCGGCAAGAATATCATATAAGGCTGTGGGACAGGGGCGTCGCCTCGTAGTCCACAAATAATTTGTAAGGTAATAAAACATCGATTTGTTGTTGTACAAACACCATTTTTGGTACAGGTCTTCATTGGGACCTACTGAATGATGGTAGGGTAGAAGCCCCCGGCATACATATTCATATATGTGTGATTGGGGGCCCCATGGCGTTTGTACAATAACAAATCAATGTTATTTTACCGTACAAATTATTTGTGGACTACGAGGCGACGCCCCTGTCCCACAGCCTTATATGATATTCTTGCCGGGGCTCCTACCCTAATATCGTTCAGTAGGTCCTAAGGAAGCCCTGTACCAAACTGGCATTTGTACAACAACAAATTAATGTTATATTACCTTCTAAATTATTTGGGGCTACGGCGACGCCCCCGCCCCACACCCTTATATGATATTCTTGCCGGGGGCTCCTACTCTAATATCGTTCAGTAGGTCCTAAGGAAGCCCTGTACCAAAAATGGCTTTTGTACAACAACAAATAAATGTTATATTACCTTCTAAATTATTTGGGGGCTACGAGGCCACGCCCCGCCCTACACCCTTATATGATATTTTTGCCGGGGGCTCCTACCCTAATATCGTTCAGTAGGTCCTAAGGAAGCCCTGTACCAAAATGGCATTTGTACAACAACAAATCAATGTTATAAAATTATTTGGGGCTCCAAAGACGCCCGCCCACACCCTTAAATAGAATTTTTGCCGGGGGCTCCTAGCCTAATATCGTTTAGTAGGTCCTAAGGGAGCCCTGTACCAAAAATGGTGCTTTTATCCGGCAAGTAACGATAATCGATAAATTTGACGCTAAGCCACCTGACTATTCAGTCTTTCTCCAAAGTCATCTAGCTATCACCCGTTTCCATGTATGCTTTGTCCCTGGCTGTTATTTTCTGTCTATTCCCCTTTTATTGATCTTCACTCTTACTCATCTTTTTAAATTCTTGTTTGTTTTTCTTGGCCACACTCCCTTTCCTGCTCCTCTATATTTTTGTTTTTTTCTTGTTTCCTCTCTTTAAATGTGTAATATGTCCGTTTCTCTCATCTCTCTCCCTCTCTCTCTCACTACCTCCTAGCCCCCTCTCTTTCTCTTTCTCTCTCTACGTCTTCCTATGTCTCTCCTACATTTCACATCAGACATATATATATATATATATATATATATATTATACAAATTTTATTTCTTCAGATAGTGAATTCAAAATTAAAATTTACAAACAAATGCAACAAAAATATATACAAAGAAAGCATATAAGCACATTGCACAAAAATGGCGCGTTGCTTAGCATGGAATTATCATATTACGTATTGTTACATCATAATTAAAATCATGTCATGTCGATCTCTATCTCCATTTGTACTTCATTGTGCATGTAATGTGTGTTTTTTATATCAGCAAAATAATTTATATCATAAATGCATTATGCATTATGCATGCAGATTCATATAAAAAAACGCAACATTCGATGTTGAACTAAGGCTTGTTCAACTCTGGCTGACATAAATTTATGAAATATTTATATAACCGCATGAGGGGAATTCAGAAATTTGGAGGTGAATACATCAGTTTTACACTGAACAATAAAATGCAATATTTGTTATATAAAATTGTGGGGATGATTTGCGAAACTTTGGAGTCAGGCCCTCTTGATTACTTTCAGGTTGCCATTGCGTCAGATAATAATAATAATATTAACCTAGGCTTCTATAGTGCATTTCATCTTCAGAGAAAATATCAATGTGCTTTTAATACAATAATAAAACAACAACAAATTACAGATACCCGTAACTACTAATATCAAAATAAGAACAAGATTAATCATAATCAATCATTATCAAGATCAATTACAGAGAAATGAAAGCAAATTATGAAAAAATTACAGTAATGTAGTTGAAATTATGATGAAATACAATAATGCAGTTTAAATTACATCAGGGGGGCGTTTCATGAAACAATTAGTCAGTGGTTTTCATCGACTAATATCATTTTCACCAACAATTTCATTGTCACTGACTATTTTCCAGACGTTTGATTGGTCAAATTTAGTCAGCGCTGACAGTTGTCAGTGAAACGCCCCCCAGAAAGCGTTTTGAACAAGTAAGATGAGATATATATGCGCGGTCTAAATCACTTTTGCATGCGTTAACATGCAAAATAAGGTTGTTATATTGCGAGGTCGTGCAAAATGTCTTGTGTCACATGACACCGGTTCAGCTAATATGATACTCACTCACAAATACCATCATCAAACTACAACTAGCACATTCTTGTCTCCTTTGTACATTAAAATGTTTAATATCTAAGGCACTGCAAACTTCATTTCAGTAATTCATGATCATCCAATATACATAGAAAGACCCGTTTAGTACATCCTTTTGCATGACATAATTTAGAATAAACTCACAGATCTGAGCGATTTGCATTGTCTATTATGAAAATCAGAGTGGGTTATAAAAATGACATCACTTAATCAGAAGAGGATGGTTATTAAACGGCAAGGTAACAGAATGCTCAAAAGAGTTCTATGTTTGCATCTTATAAGCCAATCAGAAATGCAAACTTACTAAAATATAAAAATTATTTATAAGGCAGGTATGGCAAACACATACAAGTTCAAAATACACATGTTATCATACCATTGCATAATCATAATCATAATGATGCAAAGAAAAACCTGGAATACGTATAATCAACATTATTGAAATCCAGTACTGAATACAATAAGAATAAACATGTATCGTACAATTATAGCAGCATATTTACATGTACACTGGAATGATGTAAAGAAAATCCAGGAAATTATTTCCTCACATGGATTTATTATATAGTCCTGGTGAATATAGTTAAACATGTATAACCAATAATCCTCGTCAAATTAAATGTTACACTGATAACTCAGGCATGATACATTGACAAAAGAGACATAGCTTAAAATAATGGCAGCATATTTACATATACACTCGAATGATGTGACGAAAATCCTGGAAAATATTTCCTCAAATGGATTTTAAAATCTAGAACTGAATGTATTTCTAAATTTACAAACAACAATCCATATCAGATAAAATGTTACACTGATAACTCAGGCCTATGACATACACCCTTACCAGACAAAGCTAGTTCTCAAGTATACTGAGTTCTATCAAGTTCGCTGACATGTTAACTATATGGCTCTTAACATCTGGGTCATTTTTGGAAACAAATTCACAAATTATTTTAGATTCTACTTAATTATATTTGTATTGAACATGTGTGATGACTTTGACATATACAGTGACATTTTGATAAGATAATTTGAAATATTACATACTTAAACTCATAACTCACGTTGAGTGTGGTTGTATCTCATACATTGCATGCAAATCACCTAAAACAAAATGGTAAAAGTCTATAATACACATATACTTGGTACATGCACTACATAAAATGTCTAGTGCACTAACATCCTTGACAAGGCATTAATCCACATTTGCCACTCTCCACCCAGGAATAAATGGGCACCCGATATGCCAAAAGGTACATATTTGACCGCCGCCTAGGACCAGGGTAATAATGATTGAGCGCCAGGAGTGTCATGGCATGATGGCGTGTTCACTATATCAGAAGCCACCGTTATTATCATAACTACTAGTCTCTGATGTTGTCACCTGCTATACACAGGCATAATGCATGATCATAGCTGAGTCAAAAATGACCCCCTATTTAGAGTATTTTCAAAAACTTTTACACCACAACATGACCCCTTTCTGCATAAAACAAGTACACAATGGGCTCTTGATGCAACTCTGTTTTGAGCTTATTGAGTACACATTCACAAAGCGTATCCATTTTTTGCATCACTTTCTACATTGGCCATCACATGTTTTTTAACATTGTGACAATATTACGTTCTCTTTCTCGTAAAATGTATACACTAACATTTGATATTGGACTGTACTCATCAAGGTTAAAAAGAAGAAAACGTTTTTTTTTTAAATATTGAAACATTTGCAAACATTGCCTGAAATTACTCCCATTTACCCCGAATTTCTTGCTAGTCCAGGGCTGAAAACCGACAGGCTAGCCGGGACACATGAACGCCCAAAATCTAGGTCCAGACCCCCCGAATTTGGAAGTTTTTACTTAGGGCTCATGGATACAGGCTGTAAAAAGTTGAATCTGCACCTCTGTCCCAAAACAAAGTTAGTGTGGAGCCCTGTATCAAACATACAAAAAGTCAAGATGAAGTGTTACCAGTGGGACACTGTCTTACTCTACCGAACCATAGCAAATAGACTTCATACTTTAATTGCTTCTCTGGAATTTCAGGATCATCCTGTGGAACTCTTGACTGAGAACAAGTAGCTCGCATCTTGTAAGGCATGCTCTGACTACTACAACGTACCTTCTCTGTGTGTCTGAGAGAATTGAAATACAGTATCTGATGAATTGGCAACATGCTGTTAAGGGTGGTCAGATGAAGTTGATGTCCTTTTTTAATAGTGTACATCATCCATGGGTTGCTGATTTGGGCTGTCTGATGGTGGTAATGTCCTTCTTGGATAGTGTACATCATCAATGGGTTGCTGTTGAGGGTGGTCGGATGGTGGTAATGTCCTTCTTGGTGAGTGTACATCATCAATGGGTTGCTGTCGAGGATGGTCTGATGGTGGTAATGTCCTTCTTGGTGAGTGTACATCACCCATGGGTTGCTGTTGAGGGTGGTCTGATGAAGGTAATGTCCTTCTTGAACAGTGTACATCACCCATGAGTTGCTGTTGATGGTGGTCTGATGGTGGTAATGTCCTTCTTGGAGAGTGTACATCACCCATGGGTTGCTGTTGAGGGTGGTCTGATGGTGGTAATGTCATTCTTGGATAGGGTAGGGTAGGGTGTCAAGTGAAACACTGATGTTGGTATTTACCGGGTTCACACGACTAGTGCTTGCCATGGTTTCTTGGTACATTGCTCTTGATTGCTCTGTCTAGTCATGTTTTGTGTTGCCATGGTAACTGACTCTTAATAGTTGGTGTGGTGACCTGAAGTAAGGTTGATAAGGTCTGTAAGGAATGATGGGAAACTGAGTAATGATTGAGTTGCCAAAGTCAGCTGACCATTGGTCTTATTGAAAGTACTAGTCCCAAGAATAATTTTGATCAGTGAATGAAGAAGAAAAAAGAAAGAGAAGAGATTAGAGAAGAGAAGTATTTAGTTCTGTCAGACAAGAAATCTTCATTTTGTTTAGGTAGACAGCATCCCTTTCTTGCATGCTCCCTGCAGGGGTATCAGTGTTGTAGCTTTTCTTAGTATTCCATTAAAGGCTCTTTATATTTGATTTGATTTTATTTCTGCATTTTTCCAAATATAATATAACTGAATTACAAAGAACATATAAATGTAAGGTATAATACAACATATACAAACAATAATTACTTCATGTCAAAATGCTTCTTTTTTCTTTTTTTTACATATGTACATAAAATAATGAAACTTAATATTTCCATAACATATCATAAATGAGAAGTATTATCCAAACTATTTGTTGAAAAAAGGGCAGGAGACCGCAATCATAAGCGATGCTTGACGAGGATGGCGGCCTCAAAACAAAAAAATCTTAAGGTAAAACTTAAAATGAAAAAGTGTTTAAACATTTGTGTATGAGTTTGTGAGTGTGTTGTGTAGGTGTATATTGCGTGTTGGTGTGTGTGCGCGCGAGTGTGTGTGTTTGTATGTGTGTGTAACGTGTGCATGAAGCTTTATGTTGTATGGTGGAGTTAAAACAAATGTAGCCTTTTCAATAAATATATCCAAGAATACGAAATAGAAAACAAAATTTCCAAAAATGAGTTGCAATGTGACCAAAATCTGAGATATTGTTTCTATTGTTTCTATATCGCACTATTCATGAAAGTCTACATGCTGTCATTTGAGTTTTAATTTTTTAAAATCATATTTACTGCACTGACCTTTGCGAACGTGTGAGGCTGTGAAGAAATGAGTCCAAGTCATGAGCAACTCCATTGAATCTAAAGAATCCCTTCCTGATCTGAGGAAAAAAAACCTGTAACATATAACAGCAACATTGCTTGTAAATCTTGTATCATTTACTAGTAAGTGGATCTGTTTCATTCTAGCATATAATATTTTTTAACTCTGAGAATATACACTCAAGAGCTACAGTAACATCCCATAAACAAAATGAAAATAAGAAGAAGAAAAACTAGATGAATTCGTCACTTGAAAGACGAATGAGGTGGTCGGCCATGGAGAGGCAGTGACAGAGGGAGGGAGAGGGGGGCAGAGCAAAAGAGGGAAAGGGAGACAGAGAGAGGGTGAAAGAGTAGAGAGAGAGAGATGCAGAGACAAAGCAAGAGAAGAAGAAGGGGCAGACCAAGAGAGAGGAAGGGAAACAGATCAAGAGAGGAGAATGAAATAGAATTGAACATAGAGAAAGAGAGAAGTTATAAACATGTAAACAAACATGTAAACAATTCTATGTCCGTGGGAGAGACGTAAACATTGCATATACCTGGGCTGAATAACTGGAAAATATAAATGTCTGGGAAGGAGACTACCATCATTGAAATGGGAACAGATTTGAAGAAAGTGTTCTCCATAGATTGAGACTAGGGGTGATAGGTTTGAACTTAAATCTCTTCAGATTAAATATACACCCGACAGGCCATTGCAATAACTGCATAGGACTTATCGAAACTGTAAACCACTTTCTCACCGAATGCCCGAAGTACATTACAGAAAGAGCTATGTTACTCGTAGAAACTAATTTATCACATCCACAGGAAATCATGACACTACTTAAAATTTCAGAAATAATTAAACAAAAAGCTATAGTTCGCTTCGTTTTAAGAACGAAGTGGCTGTATCAAATCAATTAATTAATATATTTATAATGTGTATGTATATGTATATGTATATCTATATGTAGGTTTTTTTTTTTTTTTTTTTTTTTTTTTTTTTTTTTGTTCCCCCTCCATCCTCCTTCTCTTGCACCAATAAAAGCCCACAATACTTGTTACTAATTTGACAATTTATTTTTTCTAACAATTAAGGTGATCACCCTAGCATCACATGCCAGCTGGCACCCCCTCACCTATGCCGGAGTGACCTAGGTTTAAAACCGAAAGTCTGAGAAATGAACCTCAAGGACTGGTAAGATGGCATTTTGAAAAGGGTGGGGGTGAGTGCGAAGTACACATGTGCATGCAGAGGTGATATTTGCGCACGCGTAAACACAAGTAAAGTACCGTACGTATACGTACAATGAGCTAGGCCGTCTCGTTGAGTAAATATAATTTTCTAAAAAAAAAAAAAAAAAGCAAAAAAAAAAAAAATAAGCAAGGGGGATGGAGGGGGAAAATTTCTAAAAATAGTCATTTATGACATGTAATTGTACGCATGTATATATGAATATGTGAATAAAAAATTCATAAGATAGTGTGTGGCAAAAATAGTCAACTGTGACTAATTGCCAAACAAAATCAAATCAAGAAGAAGAAGAAGAAGGAAGATCTGATATTGTTCTAGATTTGGCAGAGTAAGCCTATGTACCTAGGTTTAATACACAAAAAGGAATCAGATTTCCCATAGGGCTGTACGCAAACTATTGACATTCCTCTCCCATATAGATATAACATGCAAAATAAGGCATTTATTTTTACATTGTTAGTGATTATATATGATATGTTATAGTAGTCGAAGAAGGTTATAAAATCAAAAATAAGATGAAATCAAAAACAACAAAAAATGACACACCAGAAATCGAACCTGGGTCACCGGAATGGGAGTCGAGTGCTTTGACCAATATACCAAAATACTCCACATAGACATTACACGTAATCGGAAAATGGGATTCTCAAATCACATCTCGTAGTTAAAATACCTTTGCCCTTTGTATTCTTATTTCACCTCTACCATGTACTATGGGGAGAATCATGAATTGAAATACATTAGTTAACAGGTCTATTTATTATTGTATATCACCATGATTTTCAAACCAGCATGACTGCTATCATTATCCTGATTTTCCCAGTCGTCAGTGTCATCTCTACTATCATCTTTATATCAATCATCATGATCATCAATGTATACTGCGACATCAATTTGTCCTATATAATTAAATGATTCTACTCTCCTTGTAAGATGTTTATAATTTTCCAGCCGATTTCCCATAGGGTTGAACACAAACTATTGACATTCCTCTCCAAAAGTAATAACACGCAAAATTAGACATTTTATTACATTGTTTGTGATTGTATATGTCATGACAGTTGAAGAAGATGATAAAATCATGTGTAAAACGGAACCAAAAAAAAAAAAAATTGGAATCGAACCTTCGAACCTGGGTCGATTGAATAGGAGGCAAGTGCTTGGACCAAAATATTTCTCATAGACTTTACATGCAAAGCTGACAAGCCGCCTTGGCGTAGTCACAATTTCAACTATTAATTGAACATTTCGACAAGATCCTAACATGTGATAAAAAAACACAAGGCACGTCCCCTATAGCCCATAGTCTCAGCTATAACGCTCCAAAATTTGGGAGGAAATAGGGCAAAAATGAGCGAGATAATGCTCAAAGAACAATGTCATGTAGATTCATGATGTGAACGAAATTCACCTTCCATAGGCATAACACACTCATTAAGAAAATTATGACATGTCGCCTTTAATTGCAATTTTCACTATGATGACGTCATCAAAATGAAAAATGGTGGTGACTGAGCTTGTAGAGAATTGTCTACAATACAATACAATATATCAATATTTGGAAGAAAATCGATCAATATTTACAGAGATACAATCAATTTTCCATAAATATGCTGACGACATAATATGCAAATTCGTATTTTGAGTTCCAAGGCCATTATGATGACGTCAAAATATTTGTTATGGCCAAATGAGACATAAAATCATATTTCTGACTCATACTCTATCAAAATATTTTAAAAAGTTGGGGGTCCAGGTGCATCCCAAATAGCTATAATAGATTTTGTATAAGCATGTTTTTGCCCATATATGCTATGTATTACATGAGCTCGCGCGCACGGACATTTATATTATACGGACGCTCATTCTGTTATTAATAGTCATTAAAGTGATAAACATGGTATCAAATTGTTTGGAAAAAAATGTGGAATATCATAAAAGAAAAAAAATGGCGATTCTATGTTGCGTACGGCCATGATGAATGAAAACGAGCACGCATGTGCGATATTTTATAAAATGCTCAAAATGGCCTGAAACATATGCAAACAAAATATGAGACGATTTAGAGCATTTTCAATTTTTTTTTTTTTCCCCCGACCACCGTCTCCTTGTGTAAAAAAAGAAAAGGGATCCAGGGAAAAAAATGGCATCTAAGAACATTCCCCCCTTTTCAGTAAAGAAATTGGGGAAATATAGAGAACTAGATGGAACTTCAACTGCGCGCAGTCGATGATGCCTCCGCCATAGAGCAATTTTACAAACCAAAATGGAAGCAATTTTTAAAATTCAAGTTTGATTGTAATCCATCTGTTGGTTCTAATGATAACGCGATCACGAGCTATTTTAGGATACATAATGAGCCCTGTGACCTTTGACCTCGTGACCCCAAATCTAATCAGTTCATTGGCTCTGCAAGATACATACATGACCCAAGTTTGGCGGTAATCCATCAATCGGTTCTTGAGATAATGTGATCACAAGCTATTTTGCATACATAATGAGCCCTGTGACCTTTGACCTCGTGACCCCAAAATCTAATCAGTTCATTAGCTCTGCAAGATACATACATAACCCAAGTTTGGCGGTAATCCATCAATCGGTTCTTGAGATAACATGATCACGAGCTATTTTTGCATACATAATGAGCCCTGTGACCTTTGACCTTTGACCTCGTGACCCCAAAATCTAATCAGTTCATTAGCTCTGCAAGATACATACATGACCCAAGTTTGGCGGTAATCCATCAATCGGTTCTTGAGATAACGCGATCACAAGCTATTTTTGCATACACAATGAGCCCTGTGACCTTTGACCTTTGACCTCGTGACCCCAAAATCTAATCAGTTCATTAGCTCTGCAAGATACATACATGACCCAAGTTTGGCGGTAATCCATCAATCGGTTCTTGAGATAACGCGATCACGAGCTATTTTTGCATACATAATGAGCCTTGTGACCTTTGACCTTGGACCTCGTGACCCCAAAATCTAATCACTTCATTAGCTCTGCAAGATACATACATGACCTGAGTTTGGCGGTAATCCATCAATTGGTTCTTGAGATAACGCGATCACGAGAACGGGACGTACGTACGTACGTACGGACGGACGGACAACCAGAAAACATAATGCCTCCGGCTACGTTGTAGCGGAGGCATAAAAAGAGAAATCAGACTTATAATTAAATTTCATTGACCTACTACATACCAGCAGCAGATTAATAGAAACTACTTCCCAGCATATAGTTTCCCCTTTCTGGATTTATCTCAAAATTGTCTAATGTTTTAGCACACAAAGATGTTTTTAGTTTTCATAACACAAAACAGAAGAAATGAAATAGACATGGACAATTTTTTTATGTGATAATGCCCGATAGGCTTTTTAGAAACTTTTTGCCACAAAATCAACTCTGTAAAAGCTTTATTTATGTAATTGTTAATAAAAATCATTATTCATGAATTTGATTTGCATAAATTAGCATAATTGATAAAATAAGTAATTTTCAGCAAAATTATAGTGAGGTCTCTTCCTTTATGCAATTGCATAAATTAGCATAATTGATAAAATAAGCAATTTTCAGCAAAATAATAGTGAGGTCTCTTCCTTTGCGCGATTTCTCAAGACGCGTGCCAAATTTCGAGGCAATCAGCCCCTCCCACCCCCAGTCAGGAGGTGCTCAAAATAGCCCAGTTAAGTACGGGTTAAGTAGCGGAACATATTTCAAGTGGTTCTTGACATATCATGACAAGTCCTATACATGTAGTCTGAATTTTTCAAGTTGACCTCTATGACCTTTGACATACATGTACTCCAAAATCTAATCTGATCGTTTTCCTATGGTGATATATATACTATCCTTAAGTTTGAAGTTTAAAATCTCAAATGGTTCTTGAGATATCGCGATAACGAGCTGAAGACATGGAATTTCACAAGTTGACCTCTGTGACCCTTGACCTACATGCTCCAAAATCTAAACAGATCGTCTTCCTATGGTGATACATACTATCATTAAGTTTGAAGTGAAAATTCTCCAGTGGTTCTTGAGATATCGCGATAACGATCTCAATGTATGGAATTTCATAAGTTGACCTCTGTGACCCTTGACCTTTGACCTACGTGCTCCAAAATCTAATCAGATTGTCTTCCTATGGTGATACACACTATCATTAAGTTTGAAGTTTAAATCTCCAGTGGTTCTTGAGATATTATAACAATCTCAATGTATGGAATTTCATAAGTTGACCTCTGTGACCCTTGACCTTTGGCCTACGTGCTCCAAAATCTAATCAGATCGTCTTCCTATGGTGATACATACTATCCTTAAGTTTGAAGTTTTACATCTCCAGTGGTTCTTGAGATATCATGATAACAATCTCAATGTATGGAATTTCATAAGTTGACCTCTATGACCCTTGACCTTTGACCTACGTGCTCCAAAATATAATCAGATTGTTTTCCTATAGTGATACACACTATCACTAAGTTTGAAGTTTAAATCTCCAGTGGTTCTTGAGATATCATGATAACAATCTCAATGTATGGAATTTCATAAGTTGACCTCTGTGACCCTTGACCTTTGACATACGTGCTCCAAAATCTAATCAGATCGTCTTCCTATGGTGATACATACTATCCTTAAGTTTGAAGTTTAAATCTCAAATGGTTCTTGAGATATCGCGCTAACAAACTCAATACAAGGAATTTCATAAGTTGACCTCTGTGACCTGTGACCTTTGACCTACGTACTCCAAAATCTAATCAGATCGTCTTCCTATGGTGATAAATACTATTCCCGAGTCTTAAGTTTAAATCTTAAATGGTTCTTGAGATATTGTGATAACGGTCAAACGGGACGGACAACCCGAAAACATGATGCCTCCGGCACCACCTTCGGTGGCGGAGGCATAAAAATAGAGAAAAATAGGGAAAATAAGGGGAAAATCGGGGTAAAATCGGGAAGAAAAAAAATATATATTTTTAAAAAAATTGAGAAAAAAAAATGAAAAAAAAACTAGAAATTTAATTCGTCATGAGGACGAATTAGGTGGTCTGTTATGTAATCTGAATAACTGATCTTGTAGAAAATTGTCTTAGCTACAACATAGCAAAATTTGGAAGAAAATCGATCCATATTTACAGATACAATCAATTTTCCATAAATATGCTGACGTCATAATATGCAAATTCGTATTTTGAGTTCCAAGGCCAAAGGGCAAAGGGCAGAGCTATAGAAAATTAAGGAACATTACAAGACATAATAGAAGGAGAACGAGAACCAGAGCAGGCGGAAGAGGTAGAGGGTGAGAGAGAAAAAGAGAAGGGCAGAGGCAGCATATCAAAATTTGGGAGAAAAAGAGCGCAAATAAGCTAGATAGTGCTCAAAGATTAATGTCTAGATTCATATGATGTGAGCGAAATTCACTTTCCGATAGACATAACACGCAAATTAAGAAAATTCTGACATGTCGCCTTTAACTGAAATTTTCACTATGATGACGTCATCAAAACGAAAAGTGAGGGTGACCTATCTTGTAGAGAATTGTCTTAGCTACAACATATCAAAATTTGGGAGAAAAAAGAGCACAAATAAGCTAGATAGTGCTCAAAGATTAATGTTATGTAGATTCATATGATGTGAACGAAATTCACTTTCTGATAGACATAACACGCAAATTAAGAAAATTCTGACAAGTCGCCTTTAATTGAAATTTTCACTATGATGACGTCATCAAAACGAAAAGTGAGGGTGACTTATCTTGTAGAGAATTGTCTTAGCTACAACATATCAAAATTTGGGAGAAAAAGAGCACAAATGAGCTAGATAGTGCTCGAAGATTAATGTTATGTAGATTCATATGATGTGAACGAAATTCACTTTCCGATAGACATAACACGCAAATTAAGAAAATTCTGACATGTCGCCTTTAATTGAAATTTTCACTATGATGATGTCATCAAAACGAAAAGTGAGGGTGACTTATCTTGTAGAGAATTGTCTTAGCTACAACATATAAAAATTTGGGAGAAAAAAGAGCACAAATGAGCTAGATAGTGCTCAAGATTAATGTTATGTAGATTCATATGATGTGAACGAAATTCACTTTCCGATAGACATAACACGCAAATTAAGAAAATTCTGACATGTCGCCTTTAATTGAAATTTTCACTATGATGACGTCATCAAAACGAAAAGTGAGGGTGACTTATCTTGTAGAGAATTGTCTTAGCTACAACATATCAAAATTTGGGAGAAAAAAGAGCACAAATAAGCTAGATAGTGCTCAAAGATTAATGTTATGTAGATTCATATGATGTGAACGAAATTCACTTTTATAGACATAACACGCAAATTAGAAAATTCTGACATGTCGCGTTTAATCGAAATTTTCACTATGATGACGTCATCAAAACGAAAAGTGAGGTAACTTATCTTGTAGAGAATTGTCTTAGCTACAACATATCTACATTTGGAAGAAAACGATCACTATTTACAGAGATACAATCAATTTTCCATAAATGTGCTGACGTCATAATATGCAAATTCGTATTTTGGATTCCAAGGCCTTTATGATGACGTCACAATATTTGTACTGGCAAAATGAGACATGAAATCATATCTACAATTCATACTCTATCCAAATATGAAAAAAAATTGAGAGGTATTCAGCATTCTGACGAGCTATGGCGGATTTTATATAGACATGTTTTACCACTTTTTACATTATATTGCCCATTGACGCGCGCACAATTTTTAAAGTTTGACGCACGCGTGGCATTATAGAAGGTCGAGAATGACTGGAAAATGTTAGAAATTGTCAAAAATAGTGTCAGAAATACAAACCATGCGAAAAACGGTGTTTTCGTTTTGTGCGCTTCAATGCGCACGGACGGAAATTTTGAAATGCTTAAAATGACCTAATCGCACTCGTTTAATAGTTAAGTGATTTTGAGCATTTTAAAATTTTGATCGCGCTTCACGCGTCATGACGTTTATGTGACTTTTGATGACATGACCTGTTGACCCTTGACCTGAAGCATATGTGATATAAATATGAATGACCTTTGATGACGCATCATGAAGATATGATTGATAATGTGATTTCACAAAATGGCACCTAGATGACGTCATGATGACCTGATGACCTTGAAAAAATGCTGGCACTTGACCTTGATAAGCCTGATGACTGACAAAAATTTGATGAAAATTGATGGAGCGAATTTGAGCAATCACGCTCACAAGAAAGTGGTGGGAAAATAAAAATAAACAAGTGCGTTACCGATATAAAAAAACATTTCCCATAGCGATTACACGTGAACGGAAAATGGAATTCTCAAATCCCACTTTGCAAGTGAAATATGAGCATGATCCCGGCATCTGATCGAAAAATAAAGAAAACACTTGTGATAGCTTATTGTCTCAGCTACAACATACTCGAAGCTCAGCGAAAACAAAACTAAAACGACGGAGATATTGCTCGCGAAAGACGGGAATGTAGAATCCAGTTTTGACAAAAAGTCATGTCCCATAGAGAATACAC
The DNA here is from genome assembly GCA_037976565.1 of Mesocentrotus franciscanus. NCBI lineage: Eukaryota > Metazoa > Echinodermata > Echinoidea > Camarodonta > Strongylocentrotidae > Mesocentrotus > Mesocentrotus franciscanus. The sequence goes on along the minus strand of CP137667.1, from coordinate 41,048,117 downwards.
GCAAAATGTGAAAAATTGACATGCCTCCTTTAATCGCAAAAATACGCCATGATGCTTTTGTCAAAATGAAAAATCGTGTTGACTGCATTTGTAGAGAATTGTCTCAGCTACAACATATCAAAATTTGGAAGAAAATCGACAACCGATTACTGCAATATTATCAAATGAATACAAAAATTATGATGTCATATTTTCAAAATCAAATTTCGAGTTCATATGCAAATATGACGACGTCAGAACATACGATTGGACAAAATTATACATGAAATCACATAAACATTTCATGGGCTTCAAGAAAATGTTAAAAATTTGGGGGTATTTAGGCATTCTGACGAGCTATGGCGGATTTTATATAGACATGTTTTTACCACTTTTTACATTATATTGCCCATTGACGCGCGCACGAATTTTAAAGTTTGACGCACGCGTGTGGCATTATGGAAGGTCGAGAATGACTGGAAATAGTTGGAAATTGTCAAAAATAGTGTCAGGAATACAAACCATGCGAAAAAACGGCGTTTTTACGATGTGTGCGCTGCTGCGCGCATTACGCGCATGCGCCGCGACGGAAATTTTGAAATGCTTAAAATGACCTGATTCGTACTCGTTTAATAGTTAAGTGATTTTGAGCATATTAAAATTTTGAGCGCTGTAGCGTCCTGACCTATCGACCTTTGACGACATGACTTGTTGACCCTTGACCTGAAGTATATGTGTAATGAATATGAATGACCTTTGATGACGCATCATGAAGATATGATTGATAATGTGATTTCACAAAATGGCGCCTGGATGACGTCACGATGACCTGATGACCTTGAAAATGTTCCTGTCACGTCTTATGACAATGACCCATGAATGTCCAAAAATTAAAAGAATTTGACTGTACCGATCTTGAGTTATTGTAGGAACAAAAAAGAGGGAGAAATAAATAAAAATAAAGAAAGAAAATTCTGACAAAAACAATAGGTGATCTGTCGATATCGACAGACCACCTAAAAAATATCAGGAAAAAAATCGGGAAAAAATTATAAAACTCGGGAAACCGATTTAAATCGGGTAATTGTCATGCCTGGCACGCGTTTTTTGACCTGAAATTGGCCGGACAGATATTGACCTTGATCATGATAAATATGAATGAGAAATAACTTTTGGTTAGGAAGATATGATCATGAGTTGATTTTCAGAAAATTTCACAAAATGGTGCCTAGATGACGTCATCAGTCATGGTCAAGGTTAAAAACATTATTGTGCTTTGTCCATATGCCTATATATATATGTGTGTGCCAAATTTCATGGCATTTGATTGAGCCATCTTGGACACAAAAAAGTGGTTAGAAATAAGAAAAATAAACTAGACATGTAATACTTGTTTGTAACAAGTATAGGTGGGCTGTTCCAAGTGCATACCACACATGATTTAATAGTGAGATAGTGATCAGTGAAATGTTTGACCTTTGACCCTAATTTACATACTAAGTAGTTGCGATAACATTGGCATGATTTGACCTTATTTTTTTTAATAATCCTCTTATTCAGGACATAAAATGAGTTCATATAATAACCTGTTCTAGCAAATGGTACCTTTAATTTCAATGAATGGTCATTTCTTCCGATCCTAGATGCATATATAAATTTGTGTAGACTTTACAAGCATCAAGTTATTTTGTATTTCATAACAAGCAACCAATCTATAGTACAATCTTCTTTGGAATTAAAGGTACCATTTGCTAGAACACGTTATTATACACGCAAAATTTGGAAAACTGACATGCCTCCTTTAATCGAAAGAGTAGACCATAACGCCATCGTTAAAATGACAAATAAATGTCATATTTCATGTAGACAATTGTCTCACTTACAACATATCAAAAGTTTGGAGAAAAATGATCAATATTTACAGAGATATACTCGATTTCCATAAATATGCTGACGTCATAATATGCAAATTTGTATTTTTGAGTTCCAAGGCCATTATGACGACGTCACAATATTTATAATGGCCAAATGAGACATGAAATCATATCTGAGTTGTACTCTATCCAAATATGAAATAAAATTGGGGGTCCCGGTGGTCCCAAAGTGCTATAATGGATTTTGTATAGGCATGTTTTTGCCCATATATGCTATGTATTACAAGAGGTCGCGGGCACGGACAGTTATCTTGAACGGACGCTCATTCCGTTATTAATGGTCATAAAGAGATAAACATGGTATCAAATTGTTCGAAAAAATATGGGAAATATCATGAAAGAAAAGAAATGGCGATTCTATGTTGTTTAATGGCGTTGCTTGAAATGGCCTAAAACCTATGCAAAATGAATTTGAGACGATTTGGAACATTTTGTAATTTTGCGCGCGCACCGACGCGCGGATGTACGCGTACACGGGCGTTTATTGTACTGAAATTGACCGGACGGTTATTGACCTTGATCATGATAAATATAAATGAGAAATGACTTTCCGTTATGAAGATATGATCATGAGTTGATTTTCAGAAAATTTCAAAAAATGGCGCCTAGATGACGTCATCAGTCATGGTCAAGGTTGAAAACCTTATTGTGCTTTGTCCATATGCCTATAAATATATGTACCAAATTTCAAGGCATTTGATTGAGCCATTTTCAAGTTATCTTACTGACAAAAAAGTGGTTAGAAATAAGAAAAATAAATAAATAAATAAATAATAAATAAAGGCAATTTTAACGAAATTATAAGGTGGTCTGTATTACTTACAGCCCACCTAATAATTAATTAAATAAATAAAGGCAATTTTAACAAAATTATAAGGTGGTCTGTATTACTTACAGCCCACCTAATAATAAAGAAGAAGAAAATTCTGACGAAATCAATAGGTGATCTGTCGAAGACGACAGACCACCTAGTAATAATATGAAAGAAAATTCTGACGAAATCAATAGGTGATCTAAGACGACAGACCACCTAATAAAGAAAGAAAATTCAGACGAAATCAATAGGTGATCTGTCGAAGACGACAGACCACATAAAAAGTATGGAGAATTTTAAAAAATCTGGAGTAAGAAAATTTTTCGCAAACAAAAATTAATAATATACATGTGCACCATATAATCATTACTGCTCTTTTTTTCTTTCAATGACCCTCTCCATGACATTGAAATGAGTACACACATACCTGTATGGATGATGCCTTTGCTTTCAATGTAGAGTAGAACTCCTCATTGTGATCCATTTTAAGTGTCAGGTCAGTCAGGTTTGGCATAGAACACAGTGCTTCTGCTAGGTGATGTGATGAGGCTGTTGTGAGACACTGGACAACATCAAGCATGAGAGTCTTGACCTGCATTCATGGTGAATATAGTTAAGCAGCACGTCCATACATGTATATGTCTTATTTACTAATTTCTCACTGTATTCTTACATTTCACACAAATTTGATCAATTACATAGTTGCATTCATTATAACATTCTGAACAAAAATGAATAAACAGATTTTATTTTCAAACTCAATTCTTGTCTATTGAAAAAAATAACACACTAAAATGTCTATGGAGAGGAGAAGTTAGTAAAAGTATTTTTTTTAAATAATTCTATATGTATTCTTTATAGGGCTTCCAACCAGTTTGCATTGATAAGTCCTACTCCTACTAACACTGAAATTAATAATACATAATAATACACCATAATAATACACCATATAATCATTACTGCTCTTTTTTTCTTTCAATGACCCTCTCCATGACATTGAAATGAGTACACACATACCTGTATGGATGATGCCTTTGCTTTCAATGTAGAGTAGAACTCCTCATTGTGATCCATTTCAAGTGTCAGGTCAGTCAGGTTTGGCATAGAACACAGTGCTTCTACTAGGTGATGCGATAAGGCTGGTGTGGGACACTGGGGACCTAGAAGCATGAGAGTCTGGACCTGCATTCATGGTGAATATAGTTAAGTAACCATTACGTCTAACCCTTGTAGCTCGCAAACCCAAGTAAATGGCTATAAAGTCAGGTATTGAAATACCCCCTTCTTTGCTTGCTGCACAGGAGGCCTAACTCAGCTGACAAAATTGTTTACCAAACATAGCGTTCGCGCTACTTGCGGTTTTACATATGGTATTTCATCATATCAGTACAACCAGGGAGATGGGAGGCCCGGTACAACCTATGCACATTGCAGCCCACATACCATTGCATCTCTAAATTCTCCTTCCCCCGCTCTCTCTCTCTCTCTCTCTCTCAGTCTCTGCTTCTCTCTGTCTCCCCCAATCCCTCCCTCTCTCCACTCTCTCTCTTCTCTCGTTCTCTCCATAGACCTAACTCAGCTGACAAAATTGTTTACCAAACATAGCGTTCGCGCTACTTGCGGTTTTTCATCGTATCAGTACAACCAGGGAGATGGGAAGCCTGGTACACCCTATGCACATTGCAGCCCACATACCAGGGATAAGAAAATTCACGCTGTTCTCACTGGTTTTCGTTAGCCCTGCACTAGCTGTATAGCGTGAATAATCATTAGTGCATTTGCTCGCACTAGCAGGGGGCCGGGTCGCTAAATTATTATTCCTACAAACTATCTATTCCTGCGCATGCGCACATGGTCATTTCTTTCACCTCATACATATACGGTTTATTTTGTCAAGACTAGTCAGCATCATAGCATTATGACAAAATGTGCAACCATGGTTAGCAACCAATCGTTGTGGCATGATCAGATGGAGTGCTGCGCTTGTGACTCAAAAGACTTGGGTTCGAATCTCAGTGGGGCGGGGCAATTTTTGAACCCCTGCTCAAAAGTCCTCGGGTTCGAATCTCGGTGGGGCGATTTTTGAACCCGTTTTCTTTTGCTGATACAGTCAAACCTGCTTTAGTGACCACCTGTCTACAAAGACCACCTGTCTACAAAGACCACATTTTTTGTTTCCCTTGAAAATGGTTTCTCATTGAAACATGTACTAAAGGAACCTGTCTACAAAGACCACTTTTTGTGTTTCCCTTGGGCGGTCGCTATAGACAGGTTTGACTGTATTATAGTAAGGTGGAACTTAGAGAAAATACAAGTATTATAGTTGTAGTCTCTCTCAAAGTCGCCACAGCGGATAAAAAGTCACAGTTCGTGGGAATACAAATTTCGTGGCCGGGTCATAGTTCAGGCGTGAAATGCAAGTGCAACTTCGATACTACTCTCGCTCTAAGTATAATTGCTTATTATTCAGCTGAGTTTTTTAAACATAATCTTAATTCTTTGTCATTACAGTAAGATCACTCCGTTAATAAAATTTGCCTCGAAAAAGAATGTCAAAAACAATTTCCAGTGAACCGGTAGTGCTATACGGGAAATGCATATTCATAAATACGTTGTCTCTGATTGGACAGTGGGTTTTTTGCTTCGCCTCTGTCCAGCTCCAATATGCTCCATTGCGTTGTACCGGACTATTTTACGTTTCTGTTCTCATTCATTTGCTTGGCACTAGAATTGCCCAGTTAGCATCTGCAATTGCAAAGTTAGCCCTGCTTTTTTGCAGGGCCAACCCTGTACTTAGGTAAATTTGTGTCTGAACAGAAAGTGGGCTAAGCTTAGCCCAAGGTTACAGGTGGGGCTAAGACCCCCGTTTAGCCTCATCTATAGTCCAGGGATAAGCAAAATTTTACCAGTGTGAAAAGCATATAACATTTCTTTGAAGAGGATGATTTAGTAAGAGGGATTACAATTTTGGGTAATATGTATTCTTTATAGGACTTCCAACATGTTTCCATTGATAAGTCCTACTCCTACTTATACTGAAATTAATAGTACCCAGAAATATACAGTTGCTATTAATGTATTAAAGCCCTACTGCACTACTTATAGCTACTTGCACCCTCTATATAGCAAACAATGCCTAATCGGTGACCATTGGTCCCCCATGGTCCTCTTTTTCTCATGTTAATCGAGAGCTGATTTGATGAGATAACCACCTGTCAGTGACCATGTAGGGAGGTCTAATCCCTCCTGTCCAAACTAGTGCAGATAGGCTTTAAATGTATTCATAACTCTGGATTCATGTGCAAAAGACCCCTATTAGTCAGGAGGTTTGTTGCTATGTTTCAGTTTGGTAGATTCAAGCCTTAATTAAAATTGGCTCTTAAAAAAATATATGACATATTTTTCCTATCAATCAAACTTGGAAAAGGTTGGATAATGGTTATTGAACAAAACAATATCAATCTTATACACACTTGAATTTCAACTGAATCAGTTCATGTGTAGTTTGCCTTTATTCCATGTTTTGTGACTGTTCTACTATACCAAGTGAATGGCCTTTAAAAAAGGGTGTTTGGAAAAGAAAAATATATATATGTGCACCATACAACTATTACTGCTGTTTCTTTCTTTCAATGACCCTTTATGACATTTACATTAGGACATACATACCTGTATGGATAATGCACGTGCTTCCAGTGTAAAGCAGAACTCCTCAGGGAGAACCATTCCAAGTATCAGGTCAGTCAGGTTTGGCATAGAACACAGTGCTTCTGCAAGGTGATGTGATGAGGCTGGTGTGGGACACTGGACATCATCAAGCTCGAGAGTCTGGACCTGCATTGTTTGTTAATATATTTAAGCAGCACGTCTATGCATGCATATGTTTCATTTATTAATTTCTCAGTGTATTCTTACATTTCATACACATTCCATCAATTACATAGTTGTATTCATAATAACATTCTCAAGAAAAAGGATTTAATAGATTTTATTTTTAATTCAATTCTGTCTATTGAGAAAAAGAACATATTTAAGATTCCATTAAGAGGATGATTTAGTAAGAGGGATTTTTTTTAATTCTATAATTATATGTATTCTTTAAAGGGCTTCCAACCTGTTTGAATTGATTAGTCCTACTCCTACCAACACTGAAATTAATAACACCCATAAATATGCGTTTGCTATTAATGTTTTAAGGTATTCATAACTCTAGATTCAATGTCAGGAGGTTTTTTGATGTGGTAAAATTCAAGCCTTTATCAATGTAATGCACTGGATACTCCAACAAATCACATCTCCGACGCAATGATTACATTTCTGATGCTCTTTAAAAATAAAGTCCCAACTTCCAGTCGTACATTTTGTCATGGTACGGTTTTTTTGAAGTGTAAACAGTAAGACATAACAGCTCAATATATTACAATTAAAATTGGCTCTTAAAAAAACATATATGTTTTTCCTATCAATTAAACTTGGAAAAGGTTGGATATTAATTATTGATCAAAACAATGTCAACCTTATACACACTTGATTTCAACTGAATCAGTACATGTGTAGTTTGCTTTCATTCTATGTTTCATGACTGTTCCAATAAACTAAGTGAATGGCCTTTAAAACAGGGTGTTTTGGCTAACTGCTATACTGTGTTTTACCACAGTTGTTGCGATTACTAAGTAAATGTATCAGGTTTTAAAAGAAACACAAGGTATATAGATTAGAAGAAAATCACTTCAAATTGCCAAACATGGATGAAAATAACTTCATGTGAGATCAATTCTGATATTAGCCAAGGCATGCATGTTTATTCAAAGGCGTGTGGCTGCTATAATAGTGAAATTTAAGGACGTTTACAGAAACATTTAGATCTAACAACACTAGAAGAATTAGCAGATCTTTTCTGTTGTATCATATTCACAAACAAAAAATAACAAGTCAACACAAAGCGTAGCATCTCCTCGCCTGGTGCAAATGGCCTATATACGTCAGAACAAGTTACCTCCATTATTTAGACTATACTATTATATTACTAGGCAAGGAAGTTAACCACATTTTCACATATATAATTAGGTATTTTTGCATATCTAATGAGCTATGACCTTTGACCTACAAACTCTGAAATCGAACTTAGGCTGTATTTTGATACCATGTACCCTCAAATCAAATTTCATTAAAATCCGTTAAACATTAGGCACTAAAGTTATCAAACGGAAACCAGATTTTTCGCATATTTAAGACAAGACAAGACTACAGACAGTCATGGACTCATGGCCACCTCAGATGTCAGACTGAGGAGATGACCAACAATGCCATTCCCACTTCAATGACCAGGTTCTTACATGTACTGCTGACAGGAACAACAGACTGTGCAAGCCCATCCAACAGAGTGCAGCGGCTTTGCAGCTCATTTGGCCAGGACTTGGTTTATGCTATTACGAGTGGTAAGGTAAAGCCACTGAACCACATAACACTGCCCTTCACTGTGAAGTCCCTCACTGGAAATGTTGAACTGGTGCATATACTTAATCGGCTTGGTCATGGTGTGTCATACTCTCAACTCCAGGAAATAGACACGTACCTGTGTCTCCAGAAGTTCTCCCTTTCAGATGGTCAACCTGCACTGCCAAGAGATATACATCCCAGTGTCTTCACCACATTATCCTAGGACAATATTGACCGATTAGAGGAAACTGTCAGTGGGGGAGGACCTCTCACAGGGTGAACAGGATTGCAGTCCAGGCAAAATCTCAAATCTCCCAGCCAGTGAAGCCCATGCCTTAATTTTGTCTTCCAAAGACAAAGAAGAGAATTATCAGATGTGAACCATTGATGCTCCCAACCTACATTGCTAGAATCCGGGCCGGCCTGTCACAGATGAGAGAAATAGAGGAAGACACCAGAGATGAGATAAACCTGGCAAAGCAGAAGAACCTGGTGTGGCTACTTGCCCGTATATCTAGCCCTGGGCCCGTATTCAATAAACTTCTAAGACATTTTTCTTAAGTCTAAGAAAATGTCTAAGAATTTGTCTAGGTTAAGAAAGTTACCTTAGCCGTATTCTAAACACGTAAAGCAGTTTGTCTTAGCTAAGACGAAAGTTAAGACAAATTCTTAGACACAATGACGTCATTTTGCAAAGTCAAATTGGTCGACTCGAGCGACTTAATTGCAGCTCAATTTGCCAATGCAATTTGCGTGTTAAAATAAAAATCGCACCGCACGAAAATTATACACAAAACGTATGGGAGATAGAGTGTAAGGGAGGTACCATGCTCACAGAATTGTTTTAGGCTTGACCAACTGACACTAAACATTAGTAGGGCAGTCTAGTCAAGACCCCCTGAGGCTAGATCTAACATCCACCGTAGGCTTTTTATACTTTTCTGTCAAACATCTTCGAAGAGCCAAAACCGGGCGTTCTTATGCCGCCGCAGGACGGTATATGAAGTTAGCGCCGTCGCTTAGCCAGCCGACCAGCGCTAGCATTGGATTTGGAGCTACCCTTAAATCGTCTACTGCTATAGATATAGGTAGTAGATCTAGATCTATAGCTAGCCTAGCCTAAACTTAATAAAATAGTTAATTTTAACCTTTATCAGACTCATAATAAAACAAATTTTGTCTCACCTATATGTCGATGACACATTAATCACTGTTTCCATATTTTAATGCCAATGACTAAGAAACGATCTAGCTCTTTACGACAGCCATGTCATAATTTAAAAGTAGTGGTAGTGTATGTTATGAAGGCGGCATATGCTAGCTACGCTGGATCGTTTGCTATATTTATAGTAGTACATTATACAAACATAACAATGACGCTTAATTCTGCCCGCTGCGCCGTCGACGCTGTATACGCGAAGCTTACGTTGATATGGGTCAACTGATAACCTGCGCTGCGCTGGCGTTGCATGCATCGCATCCGTAGGCTATATGTTTTTTAATTCCATTTGATCGAAACCCGAAGTGACATTGAAGCCCTATTTAAGCATCCTCGGCCTATGCTTAAATATAGGGTAGATTTCTTACTTATCTGAGATATCTCGATTGTATAGAATACGACGTGCTATTTAAGCCCTTTTTCTTAGATAAAATCTAAGAATTCTTCTTACTCTTAAGGCAAAATTCTTAGCCCCCAATGCTTTTATAGAATACGCATTTTTGCTAAGACTGTTTTCTTAGCCAAAATTTAAGAAAAAGTACCTAGATTTCATGCTTAAGAAGTTTATTGAATACGGGCCCAGAAGCCCAGAAGCCCAGGCCATCTGCAGCTGGACTGGCTTCAACATCCTCACCCGTGATAAAAATCAGTTGTCCAAGACAATGTAGGCTACCTACCCACCATCAATGCACCAGCAACCCAGATGTCAACCGTCAATAATCATTATGCAGTCACTTGATTTGAAAACGAAGTTGTTTGGAAGCACCCAGAAAAATTCAAGGACATCATTCTTAGATTTGGAGCCTTCCACACCATATGCACACTGTTATTAATTGGGAAGAGATTTCAAGATGCTGGACTGAGGGACCTATGTGTAGAGTCAGGTGTCATTGCTGATGGATCTGTTGCTGGAGTGACGCAAGGCCGAAAGTACAACCGTGCAGTCAGGCTACACAAGTTGTTGTATGAGGCATTTATGCGACTGGCATGAAAAGGCTTCCTACCTTGGCTAGAAACTAACCACACTGACAACCAGGTTCACCTGGAAGAAAGCCTCAGAGTCGTGAACAGCCTATGTGAAGATGTTTCTCAAGCTGCTGTCTGTAAGATGATTGATAATCAGTCCTTTGAGCACATCTTCAAGCTCTTTGATGTTTACCTTGATTACCCGAGACGGGAGAATGGGACCTCGGTCTTTCTGGATGTCATATGTGGACATGGTCAAGGTTATGCTAGGTCTGATTTTGGCATCTAGTGAGGGTGACTGAGTGCTGCACCTCGCTTCCATTCGTGCAATGATTCCCTGGTGCTTCGCCTACGACAAACTGAACTATGCATGCTATCTTCCCTACTATTATGCACAAATGTCCCGGCTGGCCATTAATCACCAAGATGTGCATGAACAGTTCATTCAGGGCCAGGGATTTTCTGTGCAACTTGGTAGGAGCAACCCCTTTGGCAGAATCCCAGTCGACCAGACAATTAAAGAAACCACCAACAAGGACACACAGACCCCTGGGGGAATGAAAGGCTTCAGCCTAAAACTAGGAACTGTCAGTAGGTACTACATGACATCTGAGTACAGAAGCTCATATTTGAGGGAGCTGAAAGACATGGTCAGAAGAAACAGTTCTCAGCACTTCAATCATCCAGACCTGCAACTACCCCGGATAAGGAAAGATGAGACCGATGTTTGTTCATTTGTGGAACTAATGGAGAACAGCTGGATCAATCCACTGAGCCATGATGAAACGGAGTTGGTCAACTTGTCTACTGGAATCCTGGCCCCACCAGATATTGCGAATGACCTGCTGAAAGCTCACAAAGTTGGAAAAGAAGCATACCAATTTTACAGAGAAGATCGTTTGGAGAAAGAGCAACCCACGGTGAAATTTCATGACAAGATGAAGAAACAGAACCTGAAGGCCTTCCTCAACATCAATAAAAAGCAGGCTGGTTACAAAGCTAAAGGGAATCAGGTAATCCTGAAGGCAGACCGAAACTTCTTTGGGCGCATGATCATCATTGCTCAGAGCAGAGCGCTATCTATTAGAGACAGGTACCGTGGTCACTGGCAAACATCGATGGCTTTCTGCGCAAGACAAACAAAGCTGCACTTGCAAGAGAGCTGGAGAAAAATGTGTCACCAGCAGATCTCATTCCAAATCCTTCAGCTTGTATCATTGATGGAATGAGCCTTGTTCACAGACTCAAAGGGGATGGCAAGTCATTTGCACAGCTAGCAGATTCTGCACTGACGCTAGCTTTGCACGAGGGCACTGATAGTGCTAGGATTGATGTAGTGTTCGATGTCTACAGGGATGAGTCCATCAAGAATGCCGAGAGATGCAAAAGAGGTTGCACCGCTGGAACTCCGTGGAATTACATTGCACCTGGTCACACCATTTTGAGTGGAAAAAATTCCTGAGAACCCCTGAAAACAAAATAATAAAATATGTGACAATAGAGAATCATGCTACCTCATCACCAAGAATCACTGGGAAGAAATTGAAACTCTGAAGACAACACAAGAGGAAGCTGACACACGAATGCTTCTTCATGCCTGGCATACTGCGAAGGATGGTAACAGATCTATAGTCATCACAGCTGAAGACACAGATGTGCGTGGGCTAGAATTCTGACCCATGACCTGAGCATGACTGAGATACGACCATTAATGACATTTCACATGACCTCATGATGACGTCACAATGCCCTGTCGTCGCTGAAAAGTGACGCACTTCTAAGTTTGACTAGGGTCTATCTTCAGGCCAAGTTCCATGACAATGGCTTTAACCATTCTTGAGATATCCTGCGAATCTGATAAGATCATCTTCTTATGGTGATACATACTATCACCAAGTTTGAGCCTCGTATTTATAGTGGTTCTTGAGATATTGCAATAACGAGGCGAATACCTGGAATTTTATAAGTTGACCTTGTGACCTTGACCTAGTTACTCTAAAAATCTAATCAGGTTATCTTCCTAATGTGATACATGTACATACTAGCATCAAGTTTAAATTTCAAATCTCAGGCGGTCCAAAATAAAGGCAAGAATCGCTCTTCCTTCTTATTTCTTCCCATTGGATGTGACCTAAAATGAATATAATAATTGTTATCTACCCAATTTTTTACTACATGTGTCATCAATAACTAAGAAAATAAAAGTTTATGAAATTTTCTGTATAGTGCTGTGACCGTGTACACGTGTATCCGTCATGTACACGCACAAACGACCATTGTGCGTGTAGAAAATTCACTACACCGATTGAAAAAAAAAACCCTGTTTTGCAGCATTATAAATTGCTGAGGTGAATATTTCACAAAAATATCTGTCATCAGTCTAAAAATAAAGTTTAAATTCCAATGCTACTTCATTAAATAATCATTTCCATACAGTGTACAATTTTGATCCAATGCCGTCGAGTCTCGTCTCTTCTCTTGTCGTCATGCAAACAATGCCAATCATTGCGGTCTGAATTTCCTACGAGCGCGATGGTTTCGTGTGCAGTACCGTTACTACAGTAACAACTTTTCAGATAACGTCGAGTCGCTTCTCTTGTCGTCACGCAAACAATGCCAATCATTGCGGTCTGACTTTCCCCTTGAGCGCGATGGTTTCGTGTGCAGTACCGTTACCACAGTAACAACTTTTCCAAGAAAATCCTTGTTCCGAGGACCGACGCTCGTGCAATGTTTTCCCTGAGCGTGAATGCGCGCTGGTTTCCATTGTTCGCTTGTTTTAGTACATAAAAGATAATACTGGGAACCATTGCAGCATTGGGGACTGGTCTTACGTGGCTGAAATACTGCTTTTGTTTTTGGTAAATTTCATAACCGTGTACATGTGTACACACACAGATAAACTGGCCGTGTACACAGAGAGGAAATTACACGCTAACTCACAGCACTATTTCTGTACAGAGCAAAGTGGAGAGGAGCTCACAAGATACATCACAGTGTTGCAAATATGTGTTGACTGATGACAACATAAAAAAGTCACAACTTTTTATCTTTAATCGGATATTGCTCAAACTTTCACTAATTTGTTTCTCTTATTTTTCTGCTTTTATTATAACCAACTTAATATCAGGGTGGACTTCCCCTTTAATAATGTTGTGATCTTCCTACATGTCAGTTTCTATTAGAGCATTCGAGTTGAATAAGCATACAACTGTTTCCATGGTTAGTATTCACACTTAAAGGCTTTTGTTAACACTGCTGCTGCCTTATTGAAAAGACCATTGATATATCCTTCTGTCAAAAGAAACAGCATATACCGGTATGAGATATTTAAAGGAATTAAAGAAAAGTAAAATGTAGATTAGAAGAGGGAATGAAATCAAATTAAACACTCACACATACATCACAATTGTAGATGAACTGCTCACCTTTGATTCTTTTCCTTTCCTTGCAAGTGTTTCAAAAAAACAATGATGTAATGCACTTCCTAGAAAGGCTTCCTTCAAGGATGGAATGGAGCATATTATCTCTGCCACATCAAGTGACATAGTAGGTCCACAATCTCTATTAATATGGAGCTTAACCTGGATAAATTGACAAAGTGATTACTGATGGGATACAAAATATAGATATTCACTTGGATATTAGGCATACATGTGTAACCTACATGAGCGGTTGCCCTAGATGTGCTGCTAGAACTACAGAGAGTAAGAGGGAAAGGGAAATAGATAAGGGTACAGGCTGAAGAACTATTGCCCTGACATTTCATATCAAATTCCTATATTTTTGCGACAATAGGAATATCTCATCTTAGTTTACCATGTACATGTACTAAACAGTGAATCCTTACACAAAATAAAAGGAGATTATAAGTCTAAGAACAGGTTTCGAAGTAGATTATTTAAGTTCACACCATCTGGTGTCTCATAGTACTTAATCATTTATAAATGTTAATAGGTATACAATCATTAAATTAAAAGGGTAGATACAGAGCAAAAATCTAGGCTCGCAAAGGAGAAAAGAAGTAACATGTTGATACCCCCTGCATACACATATTCAGTCCCACCAAGGGAGAGTGAAGCAGAAGATAGGATGAATTGATCTAGTTACAGTAATCATGTACAGTCAAACCTGTCTATAGCGACCGCTGAAGGGAAACACAGAAAGTGGTCTTTGTAGACAGGTGGTCACTAAAGCAGGTTTGACTGTACATGACTACATGTACATGTATGTTAAGAGTTGCAATATCAACAAGTCAGATATGTAGATTTGGGCATTCTGAATACTTTTTAAAATTCCTCTTCCACCCAAATCATATTCGTTTTGCATGAGTGCTTGTTATTCCTAATTAGGTCCCTTTCTATATCCCAATTCCTTTCAGCTTTTGTATGCATATTCTTTATTACCATCCCATCGTGTGCACTGAATTGTCTTTCTTTCAGCCTACCTATCTCCACTATCCTAGATGCTACAGACTTCTAACAAATTACTCTAGATACTGTAGTGCAAGAGTTGCTCTCGTCTTTGACATACAAATGGTCCTTCAATATTCAATCTTCATACCCTAAATTTAAGTCCGAAATCGACTCTTTCAAGAATCGCTAAACTAATTCTTTAAATATAGACCAATAAAAAAAAAAAATTACCATAACTTTGTCATATCGATTCCTTTCTGTCTGAAACTTTTACAGCATCTTTATCTTTGCATTGCACATGTTTCTGCCGAATTTCACACATCAATGATATAAATAGCACCCTCTAAAGTTCTGAAAATGGATGTGTTTATGTGGCCATAGTTCCATCATGCCTGGCTTAATCAGTACCCTTTTTTTGAATTTAGATACTTCAAGATATACCCTTATCAGCAAAAAGAAAAGAAAAAATAAATCCTAACACTGACTGACTTTGCAAAAAATTGCTCTCGAAAACCATACTTTTCAGGAAAATTCTTAAATAACTTCAACATATGGGCTCAATTTGCGAACTTTATACCTAGGTCTATGACACTTGGCAGGCATGTGTACAGTATCAACCTACTTGACAACTACCTGCCAACTTTGGTAAAATGTCATGATGTCGATCATCACAAGGTTGATTTAAACTAGATGGATGTTCGACTGCACGCAGTCGAAAATGATGCCTCCGCCATAGAGCAATTTTACAAACCAAAACAGAAGCAATTTTAAAAATTCAAGTTTGATTGTAATCCATTAACAGGTTCTCAGAATATCGTGATTAACAGCTATTTTTCATAAACATGTATGACCCTTTGAACTCTGACCTCATGACCCTAAAATCTAATCAGTTCATTGGCTCTGCAAGATGCATACATGTCCCGAGTTTGATAGTAATCCATCCGTCAGTATTGACAATGCGTTCACAAGCTATTTTTGCATTCATAATGAGCCCCATTGTTACCGAAGAAAATGATTATGTTGCAATGCGGACTTTGGACTAGGGCAGACATTGTCACCGAAGAAAAGGATTATGTTGCAAAGCGGACTTTGGACTCGCGCAGCCATTGCTACCGAAGAAAAGGATTATGTCGCAATGCGGCCTTTGGACTCATGAAGCCATTGTTACCGAAGGAATTATGTCAGCGCTTTGGAGGCCTAGCTACCTTGCTCAGAAAAGATCTCCTGCGTAATAAATCGACACTTTTTATTAAATCTCTTCCCTTCAAATTAGGAAGGTAGGTTAGCTTTAAATAGTATTCTTTATTCGCATTATGTTGAGACACAGAGATGGTTGTAAAACCACTGAAAAATAGCAAAAAAAAAAAAAAAATGGCGGCCGAGTATTCGAGTACGAGAAATCGTACTCGAGTAGCTGTCAACAGTGTGAGTATTTGAGTATTCGACTACTCATCGCAGCCTTACTTCAAATGATACCATACAGACTATATATTCATTCAGAAAATTTTGAGTAAATCGAAATTGGAAGCAGGTCACAATTTAGATTACGCAGGGTTTCTGCCCAACTGTAACACGTATCTGCTATGATGAAAGAAAAAACTTTTTTGGTTTTTCTTTATCTTGAAACTTTGCAAGTATATTCTGGGTGGCCAAACTCAGGACATCTCATAGCCGATTTTGAAAATCTGTCAATCGGGACGTTTTAGATTAGTGCTGTAGCCGAACCGCCGAACCGAACGGAAGTTCGCCGAACATGGCACTTCCGAACCGAGCCGAACCGAACCGAACGCAAAGGCCTGGTTCGGATGTTCGGCAGAAAAATTTTTAATGTTTTTGCAGGCTAATTAACTTGTCATTTTATACCTAATTTTCATGTCATGATTGCTCATTCTATATTTACTTTTTCCCATTTTCCTCCTTTGTGATTCGTGCCTCTCCAGTCGTGGGCGACTTCACCGACGCCATTTAAATCCCAAATCCTGACCTCTGCAACGTCGCGATCGCAAGCTATAAACAAGCTAGAATACACGTGCCTATTAGGCACTGATCAAAACAAGTTCGGCTCAAACCCAAACAATGAAAAAATAAAAAAAATTAGTTGTAATTATATCGGACAAATTTTACCATATAAATAACGAAATAAATACAAATTATAGTATTCTAATTTATTTATTCAGGAAAATTAGTAATTTTATTATTTACCCATTAAAAATAAACATTTATAATAACGGCAATCGAACGAGCCTGGGCTGCTATCTCTGTGTATTATAACGTATACATCGGTAAATTCAAGATGGCAGCTTTCATGACTCGTAACATTAGACAACAACCGTCTCGGCAAATCTTTAAAAAATATCATTTATTTTCAAATTGAAAACATGATTCTTGTAAAACTGCAAATAAAACATGATTGAAAACGGAAATATGAATGTAAGTACTAAAATAGTTACGTTTAAAGCAGTTTTTTATGTGAAATACGTGCCGGTCGGAAGCAGTGTTTTTCATCAGGAGTGGGGCAGAAGTCCTCCGTGCTGGTCGGGCCCGCCCGGCCCGCCCAGCGCCGACCACCGTAGCTATTAGGCTGCTTGCTATTATACAAAAATGTATTACCGAACCCCGAACCGAACCAAGTTCGGGTAAAAAATTGCCGAACTCTGCCGAACCGAACCGAACCCGAACATGGCGCCTGACTTACAGCACTATTTTAGATGCCATTTTATATCCTGCATTACAATGTATCGCACTATATGCATCACATATTAGTATGTTAGCATGCAAGGCCATATAGGCTAAACTATATGGAAAACTATCGTGCGTAATGACGTGTGCCTTGTTGCGTGTTGTGTACGTAGGATCATCTAACTGCTTTATTCATCTGCTCAAAGAAATAGAAATACGGGCATCAATGCATGCATATCGTTCACCGATTGCAGTCCTCGTTTAAAAATAATGGATGAACTAATTTTGTTTATCAAACTATGATCAAACTTACCACACGTGGTCCAATGAATGCATAACCAGCAACAGTGTGTGCTTTCATGTCCCTGGATATGTTCAGCACAATCTCCTTTGATGTAAACCTGTCC
>CP137667.1:40983609-41029765 GCA_037976565.1 Mesocentrotus franciscanus | reverse complement strand
CGGATCCTTCTCGTAGTGAAGCCTATCGAGCGCCACTCACAACATTGTTAATCTGGGAATCACTGGAGTCTGCCAGGTATTGAGAGTCTTTGAGAAGCTCACATACAGCTGCTCTTGTCCCTTCGCCATTAGGAAGCCTTGCTACGGCATCTCGCACTGGTGATTTATAACATTAATTAAAAAAGAAAAAAAATTACCAATAGTGGTTACTAATGATGATGTTAATAAATACGATAATAATAATAATAATAATAATAATAATACTTCTACTACAACTAGCACCACCACTACTACTACTACTACTACTACACTGCTACAACTACTAAATACTACTTCTACTAAACTACTACAATTACTATTTCTACTATTTAAAAAAAACTGAGTCAGTTACTGCAGCAGTCATAAACCAGCAGCACATCAGATTGTATGAAATGGGCACAACACAAAAAGTTTTATTATTTGCTGCATTGTACCTTTTTTCTTTCAATATCAAATGTCACATTTCAGTAGCAAATTTGCCCATAGCCAATCAAATGCATCAATATGAGTTGTTATAAATTGTTCTTTATATCAAGTGTGATGAAATCGGGCCTGTCTGAAAAGAGTTTTAAGCTTACCTAGAGAGAGTATGGTGACATACGACGGTCTGTCGGAGATCAGAAGGGCATGTTCCTGGCTTTGTTTGGAGTAGTCTCCTTCCCAAACACACCTTTGACAGGAGCAACGACTGCCTCGTAGTCGGCCATCTTGTAGACAAAGGCCTTGTGTGGCTGGCTGTACTCTCTCTCCTGATCATGGAAAACATAGAAAATGTTATTGACTCATTGACCTACAGGAGCCACAAGGTTACTGTATTAAAGCGATACAAAGCTGATGAACTTTCTGCCCTAGTGTTCATTGCACAGCGCCATCCCATGGTCAACATGCCACAGTGTGTAACCCAATACCTAATTTCCACTTTGCAGACAAAGGACTCGATGCGATCACCAACAGCGCAGCTAGGGAAGCAGCGAGTTACAGGACCATACTGCAACAGCTGACCCGAGATGGCGTTAGAGGGGATTTTGGGGTAGTGCGTCTAGTACGGTATGGCTTCAAAGCCTACGTAAATGACAGAGTTCAGTAGTCAATGGGTTAACCTATACAAGTTTCCAAAGATTTGAAAGAATCAGCATTTTTCCCTACTCTTCAATTCTTAAGATAAAATGAAGGATACTTGATACTTGTGCTAAATGTACTTCTGGGCATCTTGAAAAAAAACTGTCACAAGTTCAAGTTGATGGACATTCTATTGAAAAGCATGTTTCTTTTAAAACACACATTTCAGTGGGATGTCAAGAAATTTTTACTTGGGGTTTCATGAAATGCTGCCCTGGTTTCATTTAACTAGTTTTGAAGGTCTTTTTTAAAAATCTGTATAGTTTCTGCTTGTTTTGCTTTGTCACAAATAAGATTGGGCCATCATTTTGTAAATTTTGTAATATATGAATGCATTTTGTCTTGTTATTGATTAAGAAATATAATAATGTCACTCATAAGACAATTTCTACTTTCATATGGCAATTTATCTAATGAATTCTTTTATTAAAAAGTCTCTATCCTCATGAAAATGACTCAAGTTCTTTATATTGCAAACCCCAAAATAGCTAAAATTACAAAAAAGAGTGCATGCATGCAACATACATTTGTTTTTCTTGTATAATTGAGCTAGATTTTCATTTTTACATTCGAATATCTTCCGAAGGGCACTTGGCAAACTAAAGAACTTTGGTAAATGAATAAGAAGAATCACTCACCTGCTCTGCAAAGCTAGGTCTCACCTCAACCTTACTCTCAATCATTTCTGTTACAGTTTGGGCAACACTGGAATGACATCAAAGAAATCAATATGGTAAATAAACAAAGAGAAAATTAATCATATCAATTGCATTTTAAACACTTTCACGACCCTGTGACCTTTGACCCTTTACCCGTTATACCCAAAATCTAATGATTTATCCTTGTATGCTCACATATACTTCATGCAAGTTTGGTTTGAAATGCTTTCATGCTTTTCCAGTTATTGCAGTAACACGCTATTTTCTGGTAGTTTTTAGCACTTTTATGACCCTGTGACCTTTGACCTCTTACACCCAAAATCTTATCATTTCATCTTTGCATGCTCATACAATACTTTTGATCAAAGTTTGGTTTAAATTTAATCCATGGTTCTCGAGTTAGCAATTACCATATGCTCTCATAGTAACCATATGGTAGAAATAGTCCCCAGGGAGTGGAGATGGCGCACATGGTGCATGCATACGATGACTGGGATAATAATATCTGGAAAGTGCTTAGAGATGGTTTTTCGTATTAAACGCTATATAAATTAAGATTATTATCATAACTATTATATAGGCTATAGTACATAGTAAGTTGACAACTAGACTTAGTCAGGGTTTATGAATATAGACCCTTGAACATACATACAAAATACTCACCTAGGTGATGGTGTGGTGGTACCGGTACTGGTGCTCAGTTCTTTGGGCTTTGGTGGCACTGCTCTCATACCTGGGAGTGTGTCTAACCACTGCTTAAAAAGGGTCACCAGCTCTTCCTCTGAATCAGGAGGCAGCTCACCTGTTAAAGATAAATCACATGTAAAAAATAATACTTTGTTTAAGGTGCAACCCCAACTTTTCAGATCTTCACAAATAAAGTGATGCCTTTATGCAGGACTGGTATTTTTTGTCCTGTACTAAATGTATGTAAAATTTTCAATCATTTTTTTTTTTGAGAACCTCATTCCATGACCCATTTTTGCCTTTTTCCATGACAAGTACCATTTTGGTATGGGCTGTGGCCTCCAAGCGGCGTACGAACACCACACCCATTGTCAGTTCATGGCCCACATCCAAGATCTATTTCCATGACTTTCCAGGTTTTTTCCATGACAGTGGGAACCCTGGTACAAGAAAAAACACAAAATGGTTGGCTGTCCAATGTGTCATGCAGGTATTATAGGCCACTTGATAACCTGTTAACCACTGAATTTTCTCATTCCTATTTACAGGCTTAATACACAGATGACTCATTTGCATAACAATAACAATAATAATGATAATAGCCAAAGGATGTTAGTACCAGGCTAGGATTTGAACCCTCATCCCTTGGATTAAGAGTAAAGTGAATGAACCACAATACCAGAACACTTCCACTGTACTTACTTCTCCACTGCCACATCTGCCTATCCTCATCGTATCTGACCCTCGGAATGACCTCTGGACTGACGGTGACCTCTCCGTTGAGAAACCTCATAGCACCATCAACAACCTATAAAAGGATTAAATTGGATACCAGTCAGAGAGCATATCAAGAACAAAATTGTGGTCCTATGGTAGCTAAGAAAAAAATTGTTGTGTGGTTGGGAGAAGGGGGTTTAACAAGTTGTACTAGTCTGCTAAATAAGGATGCCTACTATTGTTAGCAATACAATTCCCATACCTTAAAATGTATGAAGCCAGTTCATTTTTTTCTCAAAATCTTTTAAACTGAATGTATTTCATCACAATTTTGTAGCATTCTCTAGTCTACTGTATTTCTTCTCTCTTGTTCTTCCTAGTTCCATAATACTCCTTAAATTGGTTAACTACATAGATGGTGCAATATAAGTAGATTGTGTCATTATCATCATTACCTTGGCCCAGCTCGGCTGGAGGATAGCCCAAGTGCTCAGCATACTGACTGGTGAGCGTTGCCAATTTGCCAAGCTCTCGCGCAGCTTGGCGAGGTAAGTCGATGGCTTGGTGCTGCACTGAAGATGTCTCTGATCAGACTGAAGAACGATGGATGAACGAAGCGGCGGCTTGATGTCACTGGATCTAAGAGTAGAAATGATGATAAGGACAAATCATAATACAGTTCTGTGGGCTGTACGACACATGCTCCTGCGGCAATGGCTCTCAATTTCCTACACTAACAGAATACCTCACTGCATGTAACCCTAACCCTAACCCTAAAACTCAGTCGCAACCCATATTCTAAACCTATGCCTTTGACAAAATAAATTCTGAAGCAATTGTCGCCAAGCAAATACGATGTTTGACGGTAGATGGCGACCTTCCTCTCATACTGCACAGGTCAGCACATGAGCAGATATAGAGCAGATACTGGGGGAGACGATTAGACAAGGTTTCTTCCGGCTTCCGGAGAGAATGTACAGCAGTGTCAACTAATTCCTTATTTTATTTAACTATTGTCCAGATTTCATGAACTCATCCGATGATTTGATGAGATCTATGTAGGCTTAGACAAAAAATTGTGCAAATACTTATGCTTTGGCAAATTGTGCAAATACTTATGCTTGGGCAACTTGTGCAAATATTTATGCTTGGGCAACTTGTGCAAATACTTTAAAATAGGCTTTGGCTAATTGTGCAAATACTTAGGCTAAGGCAACTTGTGCAAATAATTAGGCTTTGGCAAATTGTGCAAATACTTAGGCTAAGGCAAAATAAAATTGAATCTTATTTTCTTTTCCACTTTTTTTTTTTTAAATGAGAAGGGGGTTCGATGTTATTTGATATCTGATATCAAGTTATATGTAAAGGAGGAAGCAGGAGGGTTCAAGAAATCAAATTTGATTGGCCTAATCTTTAAGCTAAGTAAATTTTTAAAAAAGCTCTAACAAGCATTTATGCTTTCTTAGCAGTCAGGTAAAATAACCACCAACCATCAACAAATTGATAGCATAATCTGGAAATTAGTGTTTTGTTGTTTTTTGTGAGATATCCCTCCAGTGATGTAAATAATCATTTTAAAAGATATAATTCTTCTTCTTCTTCTATGCACTTTGCCAAAAAGCATTGACAATCTTTGTCCTTCCATTAGGTTACTTTAATATTGAAATGTAATGATACTAAAACAAATGATTTTTCTTTACAACATTTTGGCCCTATTACAAGTTTTGAGATTTTCACTTATTTTTTCAATTATCCCGTTTGAATTCTAGAATCTTTTGTGCCACTTCATTTTGCTAAGTTAGCTTATTCTCATTATTTTATCGTTAATCTCCCTCATTTTAATGCCACCTGTGCTGACTGTGTACATCTTTGATTAAGTAATATAAATCATTGATCATTCCATTCTAACTTCTAAGGTTCAACTCCATATGCCATTTTCGTAATGTAATCAAATTTCATACATATGCCTTTGTGAAGTGCCTCGATACGAATGATTCCATTCACCTGTTACAAATAATTGTATTTCAATAGTGAGAATGTAAATTGCATATATTACGCAGGTAGGGCAAGCCATGTTTGCCCTCCCTTGAAACAAATAATGCATGCAATTTGCATTCTATTGAGAATTGAGATACAATTATTTGTAACAGGTGAATGAAATAATTTGCATTGAGGCACTTCACAAAGACGTGTGCCTTAAATTTGATTACATTACGAAAATGACTTATTGCATATAGCATACAGTGCATTAAGTTTTTAAATATGACAATAACTTCGCAAAACCTCTAAGTAAGGAGAACAAGAATATGAATGTACATGAATACATAACTAATACACAGATAAACATTGGGGAAAGGGTGTTAACGGTTACAGATTGTGCAGAGAACATTTAACATATTAACAAAGGAGTGTCTACATATGTGCATAAAGACAAAGATTAAAACAAAACAAGGATGTGCTATTGTGCATAGATTAACTATCCCCCCCCCCCTAATATAAACTTGAATGGGAAATATATTATATGTAAAATAGTGCCATAAGAATGTGTGAACCTGTGAGTCTGGAAATAACAATGACTTCACAAAACTTCTGAGTCAAGAATACAAATGTACATGAATACAGAAAATGAAACACAGATAAATGCTGGTGAAAGGCTGTTAAAGTGCGGGTTCAAAGAAAATCACAAATATGGCAAATAACATATAATTAGAAACTGGTAAGCTAATAGATGGCCATCGTACAAGTTGTAGGTCAACTACAAATCGGATGATTTATAAAAATACAAATAAAACCACCTCCATAGCATCTGGGATATGCGAGAGATTCGCCAGAAAAATAACGATGTTTTAATGCCGTCACAATATGAACCAATCCTGCCCAAGCAGACGACATCCCATAAAGAATGAACATAATTGCAATGCTATTATTTCTCAAATTATAATGAGTTTAGTGTATATAAATGTGATGGAATTTTACACCATTCAAAAAGGGATATGACCGATTCTGATAACTAAATTCTTTTGTTTGTAAATACACAGGATAGGGGTTAATGAACAATCAAAGAAACCACACTTTCAAATTTAAAACCCCCTGGAATGAAAGCATGGACGCATTTGTTCCCTCTTGAAACGCCGAACATACCGCGGTGTATGCAGCTGAAAATACAATGGCGTCTTATTTTGTTTACAAGCGACGGATTCCTTTATATTTTTATCGCTGCATTTTTCATCAAAATAATACCATGCGCGGGGTTTAGAGTGAGGCAATAGATTAAACATTTAGTCTGACGGTAGTGAAGTAAGAGCAATAATTGAAAGAAGACGACGAAACAGGCCCTGAAAATGTGTGAGATGTCATGGGACATCGTCTGCTTGTGCAAATCATGTTCAACATGTGACGTCACACATCTCAGCAGCGATCGGAGAGCATTTCAGGTGCTATGTCGGGGCTGTATTTAAGAGTTTTGTAATTCATAATAATCATTACTTCGAATGTTTCCGATCATGGAATTTTGATAACCTTGTCAAATCAAAGTGTTACCTTTGCAATAATGACAATAAAGTTAGTTTTTAAAATCAATGAACCTGATCTTTAACAGTTACAACTTGTGCAAAGAACATTTGACATAACAATGGAGTGCCTACATATGTGCATAAAGATAAAGATCAAATACGGTTGTGCATAGATTGAACTATTCTACCATAATATAAATTTGAAGGGACAACAAATTATACGTCAACTATTGAATGCGTGAACCTATGAGAGGTGTTACAGAAACCAAATCAGAGAGAGAGAAGAGAGAGTAAACAGATAGAGAGACAGACAGAGACAGAGAGAAAAAAAGAAGAAGAAAATGAAGCAGAAGAAGAGGAAGACAGAAGAGGAAGAAGAAGAAGAAGAAGAAGAAGAAGAAGAAGAAGAAGAAGAAGAAGAAGAAGAAGAAGAAGAAGAAGAGGAAGAAGAAGAAGAAGAAGAAGAAGAAGAAGAAGAAGAAGAAGAAGAAAAAGAAGAAAAAGAAGAAAGAAAAGAAGAAAAGAAAAAAAGAAATAAAGAAAAAGAAAAAAGGAGAATAATTTTTTTTTTTAATAAAGCATCTTCAATTATGCAAACATTTTTAGCAACTGCTTCTATTCAAACAGTCAACAGAGAAGTGCATTAATCTAAATGATCAAAGATGGTTTAAAGTCCAACAGCACGGCATAAACTACCGGTTTACTCTGGGGTGGCCAAAGAAGTCAACAACTATCTCCCAAAATCAAAATAGAAAATACATGCAAAAGAACTACATGTATATCTTTATGTGATGTCTTTTAAAAACAAAGGAGCAAAAAAAAAGCTATCATTTATGATTTTCAAGAACAAAAAGCAAATTTTCTGTTTGGCTTTCATTTTCTACCACTTTGGCTACCCACAGTAAATTGTTAGTTCAGACTGTCGTTTAGGAAGGGCTCCACACTAACTTTTTTAAAAGGTGGTTTGGATTGAACTTTTTACAGTCTCTATGCACGAGCCCTATATAGAAATATCAACATTTTTGGAGTCCAGACTTAGATTTTGGGGGCCCATGTGTCCGGATTGAACTTTTCAGTCTCTATGCATGAGCCCTATATAGACATTTCAAACTTTGTGGGGTCTGGATTTAGATTTTGGGAGCCCATGTGTCTGGACCGAAGTTTTTACAGTCTTTATGCATGAGCCCTATATAGACATTTCAAACTTTGTGGGGTCTGGATTTATATTTGGGGCGCTCATGTGTTCCGGGCGTCTGTTAGTGTCGAGCCCTTGTTTAAGATTAAACCATCTTTGGAGATGTTTAGGGTTTAAACCTGCCTTGTTAGTTTCCATATCTCAGTGAAGAGGCTACATAGAAACATAGAAATATTGTACAACAGAATGTTATTGATTACAAACATTCAATGAAATGGGGAACGGACTAGGAATTGGTTATTATGTACAACAAACATTATGGAAGAAGAAAAACTACATGAGGAGTAGTTGTTAGCCATTAATCAAGGAATAATTAATGCCGAGAGAGCTAAATCGGTAGACCATTTGGTCCGAATTCTACTGTAAACTTCAGCTTAAACAGGGTTCTCGGTCTAACTACCGGTCAAACAGACGCTGGGTCTCCAGTCTTAGTTCTATTGTTTAGGTCGATATTAAAAAAAGTGATTTAAACCAAGGTTTTGTTTGAGTGTCTACTATTAAAATGCAAATTAGTTTCATATCTCAGTGAAAAGGCTACAACCATAGAAATATTGTACAATAGATTGTCACTGATTACAACATTAAATGAAATAGGGAACAGAACTAGGAATTGGATATCATGTTAAACAAACATCATGGAACAATAAAAGTACATGAGGAGTAGTTGTTAATAACTAATTATGGAGTACTTAATGCTATGAGCTAAATTTTGAGGTTAATAAACTTTGAAATCCAATTTCTTTTTCCAGAGAACATGGACTATAATGGTTCAACTTGTTCAAGTGGTATTATTCTGAAGCGATTGATTACTGTTAGAGTGTTCTGTCCAGGTAAGTTCATTAACCCCTTGACTACGGGAACCCAGCGGTCCCTGTGTTAAGCCTATCACAATGAGAAAATTCAGCAGTCAATGGGTTAACACAGTCAAAAAAGGGGCTGCTGGACTAGAGAATACATCAAAGGCTCGTTCAGATATGACGCCATAAAACCGCAGCTTTTTGTTTTTCTGATGACGTTAAGTGTAATACA
The DNA here is from genome assembly GCA_037976565.1 of Mesocentrotus franciscanus. Classification (NCBI taxonomy): domain Eukaryota; kingdom Metazoa; phylum Echinodermata; class Echinoidea; order Camarodonta; family Strongylocentrotidae; genus Mesocentrotus; species Mesocentrotus franciscanus. Next base: position 41,020,808 of record CP137667.1, on the reverse strand, counting down.
CTTCCCATTTCTGTATCTTAAAACAGAGCTTAATAAATACGTGCAAGTCCTTTGTTGCATGCAGTTACCATTCATTAAAATATATTATAAACCCTATTGGCTTTTTCGCTGTGGTTTACCTCATCATTTCTGAATGAGCCTTACAGTTATTGAAACAAGGAATATAAGGAATACATTAAGAATGGCGGGTACAACTGCAGTATACCCCAACATATAAATGACCTTCACCCTAACCCTAAACACAACCCTAACCCTAAACACAACCTAAACCCTAATTCATTGTACTGATGTGTAGTGGGGTATTCTGCTCTTCACCCTACCGCCAATACGATATAAGACAGTAGAGGGCGACCTTCCTCCCACACTACGCAGGTCAGCACATGTGCAGACGCGATAATGGGGAAGACGATGAGACAAGGTTTCTTCCAGCTTCCATAGAGATTGTACAGCAGTGTCAACAAATTCTTGATTTTACTAAAATATTGTTCAGGTTTCATGAACTCCCCCGATGATTTTATAAGATCTATGTAGGCACCATCATAATCTGTAGCTGATATTATATTGGCTCCGAAACTATCATTTCCAGTTCTCGACCCACTGTATTTGTATGGGACCTGGAAATGCCTTTGCCACATATACCCATGGCCAGTGCTGTCCTCTTTGGCCAAATACCGTAGTGGCGACAGCAAGAATTAAACCAAATGGTGAATGGTGATGTACTAAGGAATATATATTACGAATGGTTAATAACACAATTTGTTGGAATAAGGAATAAAATGATTAGTATAATAACAGTTTGATGGAATGAAACATACAAGAAGAAAGATTAATAAGAATGACTAATAATTTCAACATGTTTGTTGATATTTGGAAATGAAAAGGATTAGTTAATAATATAATTTGACTTTAGAAGGAAAAGAATGCTTAATAACACAATTTGTTAGAATAAGGAATAGAACAGTTAGTATTTATAAAAACACAGTTTGATGGAATGAGACATACTACAAGAATGATTAATAAGAATGACTAATAACTTTGACACAATTTGTTGAAATTTGGAATAGAAATGGAATAGTTAATAACATAATTGGACTGTTTAAGTAAAAGAATGGTTAATAACACGGTTTGTTTGGCCGAGGAACATCTCAAGAAGGGTTAATACGAATAAGAACAGGTAACCAGTCTTACGGTGACGATGGGGAAGCGGGAGAGGAAGCAGGAGATGGTGAAGTAAGGAAATCATTTGTGCTGGATGCAGTTACCCTACCAACAAAAACAAACATAAAAAGGGGCTTTCCCAGTCAGCTTTAATATAATACACAAAACAAAGGATCGCAAAAGAGGGACTTTTCCAATTAGCCTAGAACTTAACAGATAGACAAACATGGATATGCATATGAAGGGGCTTCAAATATTACTCTAACATATGGAGAAAGAAACATTAAGTTGCAACAACAGAACATAATGGGGGATTTCCCCTATCATCATAATAATAATAATAATAATAATACAATAATCCATTCTAGGATTAAACTATATCATAGGACAAACATCCTCAAACATATTACAATTCAATAAGATATATGGAGTCCCCTTCTACTAAACTACAAAGTCCAAGATCTTTGCTCATCAAATTTGAAATACAGCAAATTAAAATGAAGAAAAAAATAAAGGTCTAAGACGTACTACACTCAACCTCATTTGGAAGAAGGCATGTGGACCAAGGAGCTGGTGTTGGGTACGCATGGAAGATTGAAGTAATACAGGCATATATTGAAAAAAGAGAGAGACAGAAAGAGAGAGAGAGAGACATAGACAGAGATAGAGAGGAAGAGAGAGAGAGAGAGAGAGAGAGAGGAAGAGAGAGAGAGAGAGAGAGAGAGAGACAAAGGGGAGTGGAATAGAAAATTGAGAAGGGACTAGCATTAAAAAGGAAGGAGGAATACAGCAAAGCAATAATCATTAGCAACATTGCAATGGAACTGCATAAAGGCATATAAATGAAAGATGTACATCATTGACGTAAGAGGTAGTACTTACGATGAGCCAGCTGAAGCGGGCGAACAGGTGGCTGGCGAGGTAGAGAAATCATCCCTAGTAGATGGTCTAGACTCCGGAGTACTTAGGATGTCCACAGGGGAATTCCCCTCCAAGGAACCGATGGAGACGGGCGTGACAGCTTTGGGTGGGGTCATTGGTGCCATCACTGCCATTTTCTTCTTCTTTCTCTTCTTCCGGTCTTTCTCCCGGTCCTTTCTCTTCTTCCCTGTCTTGACTTCCAATTCTTCTGTTTTTAATAGCATTCCTGCCGGGAGAAAATGGTGAATATAAACAGCACCCTTTATTTGACAGGGGTCATTTCCATGAGTACCTATTATGTGGTTCAGAAATATAATTATCAACATTGGGGTTTAACTTCAATATCGAGATGCGTTGTGCTGATGAAATATATTTGAACAAATAAGAACTTTTAAATCGCCAGTATCACTATCACACATTTTGCATTTCGGACGTTTCTTTTTGTGCAACTACATTTCGATTTTAAGCTACCTTATGCAAAGTGCAAATTGTCTCAAGACTGTATACATGTACTGTCAAACCTGTCTATTAAGGCCACCCAAGGGAAACAGAAAAGTGGCCATTGTAGTCAGGTCCTACAACACACATTTCCTTCACTAGGGAGATAAAATGCATGACCTTTATACCGAGTGAGTCAAAAAAAAGTTTACACCTAGAAAATTGATAATTACTTTAAATTTCATCTATGAACAGTAAATTATTAAACATCTTATGAAAGAGTGTTTTATCCCAAATCATTTGGTATCATTTTTGTGTGGTTTGTGTTCACGCTTGGATGAACAGGAGGCATTGTTTGCGAGAGTGCAAAAATCGACTTGCGCCAAAGTAATGCCTACAGCATGTATTATGTTGGGATTAGTGGAGTGAGAGAATGAATTGAATGTATCAAATGAAATGCATTGCAAATGCTTTTTGCAGAAGCAAAGTCACACACGCACACAAACACGCGCACAAATGTTCTTTGATATTTGATATTCGATATTTGATATGTGTGGCATGATTAATTTTGTTAGGAATGTTATTTGGGTCTGCAAAAACCGATTTAATACCCAAATCCCAATTGTTTTATTTAAACATCAGATAAGCAACTTTGGCGCAAGTCGATTTTTGCACTCTCGCAAACAATGCCTCCTGTTCATTCAAGCGTGAACACATACCACACAAAAATGATACCAAATGATTTGGGATAAAACACTCTTTCATAAGATGTATGATAATTTACTGTTCATAGATGATTTTTTAAATAATTAGCAATTTACTAGGTGTAAACTTTTTTTTGACTCACTCGGTATACAGGTGGCTTTATAGAAAAGTGGCCATTGAGACAGGTTTGACTGCATTAACCTTCTGCAACAGAATACATAAACTCACCTGGAATGGGTAGCTGAGGAGGTGGAGGTGTAGGAAAGGCTCTAGAAATGATCCCTGTCAGGGTGATGTGCTTGGTATTCAGCTCAGGGTGTTTCTGAAACAATACAATCACTATCATAAGGAGGATACCAAATTGGCAACAAAGTCAAATTTCATGTTTATTATGTGTGACTGACACATGTATGTGTACTATACAAGAACTCACTGTTATCATTATCAGAATAGCAAATTTATAATTTTCTTTATTAAATTTGTATATGCTTTGTTTACCAATCAGCATATTGAGACCAACCTTACTGCTTTCTTTCTTCAACATATCTTTCCATGAAATTTTTGGACTTCCTCTCCCTCTTATGCCATCCCCTTCCAGATCCCACGCTCTTTTCACAGGTTCATCATCTTCCCTTCTCAACACATCCGCATTTAGCTTACCCTCAAATGTTCGTCTTCAATGCGGTCTTGATAGTTCTCTATAAGTTTGATGTACTGTTGTTGGCTTAGCCTGGCTGGTGAGGATGGCTTGGTTGGTGAAGATGTCTTTCCTACAGCACAAGGTCAAAGGTCAAAGGCAAGGACAAAGACAAATTCAATGGCAATGACAACAATGTTAGAATAATACACTTTATTTGTGATAGGAAAGTCTTGCACATAAACTTTAACAAATGACCTTTGACCTTAGCATGTGATCCCCCCGCCAGCACCATAACGTGAAGGTCCCTATAGTGCATTTGTGACTAGAGTTTAGTCACAATAAAATTAACAGTTGCCAAGATATTTGTCACAAGAGTCTTACATGTAAACTTTATTATATAACCTCAAATAACCTTTGACCTCAGCATGTGACCTTTGACAGATGACTTTCCTACAGCACAAGGTCAAAGGCAAGGACAAAGACAAGTTTCAATTCAAGGACAGCAATGTTAAGATAATACATGTGAAAGGCAATATATCAATGAAAACATACCATTTCATACCATCCTTCGTTTCTTTGCATCAGTGATAGTACTTTGTTTATACCCATTTCATCTACTCTCCATGAAGTCTAATTAAAATTTTGTCTGCTTGTCATTTAGCTAATTGTCCATTTTAGTTATTATCCACTTTGTATAACTCAGTGTTTGTGGGAAGGGCTATTCAAGGGCATCAAGTCAGCAGGTCTCAACACTAATCATGTTATTGGATGTACAATAGAACGCCATGTACCGACCAATTGTTTTGTCCCCTCTCATCCAAACTCACCCATACATGTACACCTTTCTCCCTCTTTATAAAGACCATTCCTAAGCATGCTTCATGCTGTTACCCACGTTATGTTAAAACACATAAGAAACCTAGGTATTAAAGGTGGCATCTAATAACATAAAGTCCTCATGGTGCTCTAAGGCCTTTCAATAGTCACAAACAAGATGGCTGAAATCTATAGGCCACCTATCCATCCTATCAAACTGACATCCATGGACTCACCTGGTGTACCATTCCCATCAGCATGCACTGGCTTCGGGTCAAAGGTCGAGTGTGTTCTGACTTCCTCTTCCTGGTCCAGCTCCTGGGGCCAGAAATCTGTCCATTTTGGATCCAGTAGCAGGTCTAGGTCTGAGAGGCCACCAGGACTCCGATGGAATCCATTGATTTCTGTGCAAGTACGGAGAGCAGATTTGAACCATGAACCTTCTGGTTAAAGGCACCTTTTTTGCAAAGTTTTTCAAACATCATTAATGTTGTCGTTGATTAGCCAACTTACACCAAAACAATAGTGCATGTACAATCATCGGCTCTGTAGTATTTATATGAATGCTGCCAAGTGTAACGATTAAGATTCTACATGTATTTTGATATCACTGTTCTTTAAAGCCCCACTGCACTACTTATAGCTACTTGCGCCCTCTATATAGCAAACAATGCCTAAGCGGTGACCGCTGGTCCCCCATGGTCCCCTTTTACTTATGTTAATTGAGAGCTGATTTGATGAGATAACCACAATGCAGGGAGGTCTAATCCCTCTTGGCCAAACTAGTGCAGATAGGCTTTATTTCCCCGTGTTCAAAGAGACTATTTGTAATGATGGTCATATAGAGAGGGTCATACTAACCTGGTCTGCTCTCTCCTTCATCCGATGAGTCTGGAGTCTGGGTGTAAACCAGAAAAATATATCTCATTAAGTTAAATTTAATTATTAAATAATAATTATTTTGCTTTTATTTCATTGTGTCTATGGCTATGCTTTGATAAATTTTTACATCATTTTGTATGTTCTATGTGAATTCTGTTCCTTTTTTTACAGTGCAGACGCTTTTATGTGATCTCTTTTCTTGTTTTGTTTCACAAGTGCGCCTGAGTATTTGATTTCAAGTGGATATGGCGCCTTGTCATCATCATTATCATCATTATCATCATCATTATTAATATTATTAATATTATTATCATTATTATTATTACTATGATTAAGTAATTTCTTGACTAATGCACATATTTTAATCCAAAAGAAAGTACATGTTTATACAAGATTATCATTTGAAACCTGTTACAACTAACATTTGCTATGTCTTTACAGTGAATTTACTTTTTTCTATAATATGGACGAATCCTTGGGCAACACGTTTGAATCATAACCAAAATGTACGTGTACACTGGTTTGTGATGGTAAAATGGGCAACAATTACTCAAGATTCAAACATGAAATTGATAATTGTTTGTGTTATTTTCTACTTATAGTTTTGTATTATTGATTTAAGATAGGAAATTGGTTTCTGAACCAAATGTTTTTTTTTAATGCCACTAAAAGCATACCAAGAACTTTGTCTGGAAATACTAATATTCAATATGGCTATGTTCAGATGGCTACAATACTTTATTATTCTATATCGTGTAATATTTCTTCATAAAGCTAATAACAAACAAGAACTTACTGTGTCGCCTTCCCTTGCTGATGCAAGCATCCTGCAAAACAGAAATGGGAAAAAAATGGGAGGGGAGCACGCAAGATATGTCACAGAGTTGTCAATTTTTATTTTTTTATTTTTTTTATTAATCGCAACTTCAAAAATTAATAACTTTTTAAATTTTTTATCAGAATCGCTCAAATTTTTACTAACCTGTTCCTCTCATTTTCTGCTTCTATTTAAACCAATTTAATATCAGGGTGGACTTCCCCTTAAGTTTCTGAACATTTGTCTGTCCAGAGGGCATCAATTTTTGTTCTCACTCTAACAAATGTTGTAATACTTACAATCACAAACATCTAAATTGATCATATAATTGTACCATTAATTTAAGAAGGGTGAATGTCCTTCCTCCAGAAATAGGAATGACTAGCAGTTATGTACATGTAATTTCAGAGTGGATTAGATGATGAGCAGCTAAGTAATATTGGTTAACATTTGATTCAATCTACAGTAAAGAAAAAAAATAGTTCATGCGATCTATTATATTATGCTTTGATTGGATTTTTAACCAGGGCCATGTTTCATAAAACTTGTTATCAATAACAACTTACAATAACTGTTATAAGCTATTGAAATTGTGGCATTTGATTGGCTGAGAGCAAATTTGCCACAGAATTTGAGCATTTGTTATTGTTTTTAAGAAACAGGGGCCAGATCTTTCCCAGAGCTTTCCAGAACTAAATCACTCATTGCTACTATATATTTTTAATTTTCATTGATTCCATCCGACTTACTTTCTGTATTTCTTGTCCACCACAGCATCTACAGCTTTATCATTCCGATACAGTCTTCTTTTCACTGGAACAGCAGCAGAAGGAGAAGTGAAAATAGCTGCTTCTAATAACTCCTACGTAATGGAATGGAAGAAATATAGAGACACCCACATATAAATAATATGAATAGCTACATTTGTATTGCGCACATATCCATCCAAGGGGATGCTCAAGGTTCCTACAAAGTAGTATCATAACCCTGGCTTTAGCCAAGCTGCCCTAAGGCGCTAAAAGCATTCAAGAAATAAATACCTGGCAGGATTTAATTCCTTAAAATGCTTGAGCGCTGTAATGGCATATGTGCTAAAGCCAGGGTAATATTATGGAGCGCCAGGAGTGGCAATGTGCCCGACATGAGCTTTATACAAGACTTCACTATTATTATTATTGTTTTCTGGCAGACTTAGAATGCTACAACTGTTGACTTTTGCTATTATTGCCATTTCCTTAACAATAAGTGGGTCCATGGAAATAATCAATTAACCCAATGACTCCTCAAACCATGTGGCTCCTGTATTAAGCCTATGGGAATATAAACAAAAACAGTAGTCAACAGGTTAAATACATTTTAAGTGAGAAGTGTGCAAGCAGAAAGGACAACTAACCTGTCTAGATATCAGAACTTCTTTGAGTAACCTGTGGAGTCTTCTCTGCTCACTGAACTTATAATCCTTGTAAGTAGCTCGACGTAACCCTCGCTCGACCTCCACGATCTCTGGATTCATGAAGCCCGCTCTCAACCTCTCCTCAAAGGTAGTCAGTGGGTTGCCGAACATGAAGTTCTCCCGCTCAAAGAGACATCTGAAATGTGAATGATATGCCAAGCAAGCAATGAGCTTAAAAAGCTCTGTTCCTCAGGCAATGGAATGTGTCAAAAATTTAAAGACTGTCATATACTGAGCAATTGGTAATGACAAAATAGAAATGAAATCAGTATTCATGTATTCCTTGCATGTGAGTAGCAGGTTTCCACTTCAAATAATTATGTTTTTAAAAAATGACCGGCTGTGAAATATACCAATCACGATCCTCGCTGTTGATATCACTAGATGAGCTGTGGACCAATCACACCTTTGTATCTGGAAGAGAAATTTTATATAAGATCTTATCGTTATTATCGATATTTACACTAAACAAACCTTAATGTCTCTTGTTTTTCCTTCTCTTCATCTTCTGGGAACTGTGGCATTAGTTTCATGAGTCTGTCCCTCTCTTCTTCAGTCAGTGAAGAATCCCATGTGTCTTGACTCATTACAGACTTGAATACACAAGGCTGTATTAAGAGAAAGTTTGAAAAGCAATCATTTGGTTACAGATAATGTTGAGTATTGGCAATACCATTGCATTTCAAAAGAAAATTATAACTAAAGGGCATCCAACCCTTGTAATAATTTCATTTACATATAAATATTTGAAATATGAGATCACTACCGGTAAGTCTATGCAAATTATACATGGCAGATTGGTCAGTGGATTGTTTAATATGTAGTTGCAGATAACTCTCCTGATTGTCTTGTACATAACAATCATTTATTTCTGCTTTTCTCATAAGTGCCTTCTCCCTTGGAAAGCATATTATTATCTAAAGAGAGAAGACTCTCCTGAGTCATACATTTTTGAGGTTTTTTGTGTGGAATATATAGGAAAGTTGTACGCCACTACATCACAGAGACATTACTGATTCATCCAATTTGAAGAGCCCATACCTATAGTGATTAAAATAATTTAAAATTCATACTTTTATATTTTTTTTCCAATTTTATTAAAAACTCTCACCAGTCTACTCTCATAATTTTTCTGCTTTCCTTTAGTGAAGTTTGCAAACAAGGTTGGATTTCCCTTTAAAAATAAAATTTCAGGAAGCAGGCTATTAGCCAAGGATTCAAATTCGGGGGGTCCATAATGAAAAAAGCAAGGCGTCCTTTAACAAAGGGGGCTCTGTTAAATTATTCTTACAAATGATTAAAAAAAGAAAAATTAGTCTTTTGGAAGCCCTGACACCATTCTGGTTATAAGTCTGTCTATAAGTTACTGGAAAAGGATGACTATGTAGAACAAAACAAAAACTGTTTATAGTGATATCTTGACATTACCAAAAGGATGACAAATAAACTCAATATCAATATAATTCTAATTACAAAAAAAGTTAGCTAGATGTAGGCCTTTAACTAGTAGCTGAATATATTTCTACTCACATCTTCTATGAGATCGACAGGGAGCCACACTTTTGCCTTGCCGAGGATACAAGGTTCAAAGGTTAAATCAGCGCCATCTCTCTTAGACTCCATGTCTGCTGTTTTCCTACTCAAATGAGTCATCTTTTCCCCCTTTCTGTAAACAATGAAAATAACATGGGCCCTTTAGATTGGCTATCACTGGCTCCCATAGGCTCTATGTTATAAGATATTAGTGCGAGGAGATAGCTTGCGATTTTCCGTTTTTACCGATACCAAAATTATGATATTTAAGTCAAACCCTCTATTTGTTACAATTTTATCAGCGCCCTTGAAAAGTTAAGTATTTCACTTAAGTTTAACTTTAAATCTTACTTAACTAAGTCTTAAGTTTGAAAAATTCTCATTTTCGTCATATTAAAGGTACAAACTGGAAATTTATTCTGAAATGTTCATTGGTTTTTCTATTTTATGTGTGTGCAATTTCGTGTGTGCGTCAGTTATGTGTGAAGTGCATCACCTGTTTAAAGCACGTCATGTCAAAATCTCTGTGGTGTGACATAATATTTCGTATTGACTTTGCCATTGAACTTAAGTCACGCTTAAGTCGCGCTTAAGTTAAGTAGGCCTTCTCTCACTTAAATTCGAAGCCACTTAGCATATCAGCCAATCAGAGCGCGTAAACTCACTGTACATCGCTGAATGGTAAAAGTTCTACGTGCAAGATTGAATAAATTTGAAAAAAAGATCATGCAACATTACTTGATTCAATCAAAGCTAAGTAAAGCGAAGATGACGATAACAAAAACATGGCATACTTATGAAGAAAATAAAAAGTAAAAAAAGAACAAAAAGTCTTGAAGTAAGTGTTAAAGAAAATGTGAAAATGAAGAAAAGAGAGAAGAAAAAAGAAAGTACTAGGGTGTCTGATCGCGCACCCGATGTTGTGTGCTAAAATCCTTCCCATAGAGATTGCACGCAGCCCTATGCAGTCTATGTGCATTACGCGATCATTCAAAATTGGTCAAAGTTTTTATTATTAAGTCGAGATTCAAACCTTTATTCTTTGTGATCCTGAAGGTGATACTCAATAAATAAGGTGTCATATGAAAGAGCAGATTAATTCCAATATTTCCAGAGGGGCGTCATCTCGAAATTCTAAAAATATCTTGGTCAAAACAGCTATTTAAACATTGTTTCCTGGCTATCTCCGAAATTTGCCACTTATGAGATATGACGCCCCGGCGATAAATAGTCCCAGTCGTAAGGAAAATATCCCTACGCTTATTTTTCGCTAGCCCCCAGGGATCACAAACAATTACTGTTTGAAAATACCCTTCCCCACATTTTTCCGATCAGCTAAGCAGGGAGGCGTGAGCTCCGCGCCGGCCGAACTCATGGTGATAGCGTAAAATCTGCACATGAATAAACATCGGACCGCATGTTTACGAACCCGGAAGTGGATGCCCATTGAAGACAATGGATTGCCGATCGCTTTGAGTTGCGCATCATTTAAGCAACACGCGCGCTTGCATATTGCGCAATTCAGCTGTTGTGCTAAATTTAGCAAAACAACATAACTCTGCGTGTACGTCTTTTTCGTCGATTCTTACAAAAAATGGATGAATATTGTAGGGAATTGAAGGAGCTGTAACTTTTGATAGAAACATCGGTGGGTCTTGAAATTTGAAATGTATTATTCTGAGTGAATGTTTTTTTCAATTATCCAACCATTATGGTGAAAAACAATCCAAAAGGGAAAATTTAAAAATCGTTCAGACACCCTAAAAGTACAAAATCATGAACATGGTAAAACTAAAATTAAAAGTAAAACAAGAAAAAGGCAAAGAGTCATGAAAAAACGACATGAGAGCTGAGTAGGTCAAGAGGAAGAAGAAGAATGAAGTAGATACCATACATGAATCACAGCAATTTATGAAGCTTTCTTAGAAAGTTTCTTGCACAAATGATACCGACAGTGACAGTACCGTGATACGTGACATGATTTTTTAATCGAACGAAAACTCACACGCACAAAACAGCACACAAAATCGAGTTAGTGGGACAATGCTGGCGGAACTAGCATTTAGTAGCAAAGGAAATCAATCATCATATCGGCTAAACATACAATATGATACTTTAATAATAGGAAGCAAATTACACACTATAAAGGAAAATCTTCCTTGCCATATCCAAATACATTTAAAACCAGAAAAAAAGTTTAAACTTACATGTGTAGACTCTACTGCCGTTTTAAATAAATTTCAAGGAACAACATTGTCGGTGCATCTGTCGTTTCTGTTGATTCTGCACGAGCTGAACAAACCGTTCATTTTCGAAGAAAACAAAATCTTGAGGTGAAAACTAATTTCAGGCCTAAGTAGGCTAGGCCTACAGGTTAAACCTTAAACTTTTTTTTCTGGTTTTTATATGTATTTGAATATGACAAAGAAGAGTTTCCTTTATAGTGTGTAATTTGCTTCCTATTATTAAAAAATAGAATAAAAGAGAGCCTAGCTCTCTCCCTCTCCCAGGCCTTTGAATTTCAATATTTTTAGGGCAAGGCCACTTTTCTGTAGGGCACATTCCTATATTACAGCACAAATAGGAAGAATTGAAAAGGGCACCAAAAATCTCCAAGGCCAATGAGAGGGGCATTGAGGCCAATCAAAAGGGCATCCAAGCCATGGCCTTGGTGGCCTTGGATTAATTTAAGCCCTGCTCTCCCTCTCTCTCTCTTCCCCTCTCGATCTCCCTCTCTCTCTCTCTAACTCATATCATTTCCATTCCTCCATATATTTCTGTTCAAGTTCTGTTTTTTTGTCCCCGTATATCTCCCTTATTTCTGCTCCTCTCACTGAATTCCTCTAGGCCTACTCCCCTTTCATCTCAATCTCTCTAGAATCATGAATGATTCTTAATTATCTCTCGATCTTTATCATGCACCCTATTACCGTTTCTCCTGCTTGTTCTCTCTCACCCCCCCCCCCTCCAGGCATTCATTTATCCCAGTATCTCTCTCTATTTCACACTACCCCCTCTTCCTTCATCATCCGTCTTAGTTTATATCTCTACACATCACTATGTATGTTTGGCTGTCTCTCTCGATCTCTCTCTCTCTCTCTCTCACCCTGTTCCATGCATCTCATTTGTGCTCCCCTCTCTTTCTCTCTCTCTCTCTCTTGTTTTTTTCTCTTAATCTTAATTCTCATGACATTCAGTCTTCCTCCAAAGTCATCTAGCTATCACCCGTTTCCTGTGCTCTGTCCCTGGCTGTTATTTTCTGTCTATTCCCCTTTTAATGATCTTCTCTCTTACTCATCTTTTAAAATTCCTGTTTGTTTTTCTTAGCCGCACTCCCTTTCCTGCTCCTCTATATTTTTGTTTTTTTCTTGCTTTCTCTATTTAAAGTTTAAATTTGTATGTCCGCTTCTGTCATCTCTCCCTCCCTAGCCACCCCACTCTCTCTCACTCCCTAGCTCCTAGCCCCCTCTCTCTAGCTCTCCCTCTTCGTCTTCCCATGTCTCTCCTACATTTCATATCAGACATATATACATACATATATATGGATCCGGGCTTACTCGGACCCGGGGACAACTCGGCCCGCTGCAAAAACGGTCATTTATTTGTCATTTTACCATAACCCTAACCCTAAACCTAAACCTGCAAAAACTGACCGTTTTTGCAGCGGGGCCGAGTAGTCCCTGGGTCCGGGTCAGCACGACTCCATTTGCAGGACAAAAAAATGAAAAGGCTAAATTCCAATGGCATTTGAAAGACAATACTAATTTAGAACTTCCCTAAAAAACAGGGGGCTTGAAAATGTCTTTAAGTGGGAAAATAACGACTATTAGTTGTCGAATCGACTTAGGAGCTATAGAGCCAGGAAGTAATAGTCTGATTTTTGAGACCATTGTATCGAATGATCGTACGTTTTATGCTGCGCAAAGATTCAATCAGTTTAATTTTGGCCATTACAAGAAGTGGGTTATTGATGTAGACAAATGCTCATGTACCCTTTACAGCTCATTTTATGTATGTTATTACCAAAGATGAAAAAGCCAGTCAGTCACTCAATAGTGTCTGACAGTGAAGTCTAGCAAGTAAACGGGTTTCCTTGCATAATTTGAATATTAGGACACTGCTAACGTTTAAATTTCACAGATAGGACATACATGACATATTCATAATTCCTGCAAAGTTCTGCAGAATTGGATGTTGGCTGCAAAAGGGACATAGTATCTTTAAAACAATTGAAATGAAAATCCTTGACAGTTCTCTTCTTAACTATGATTGGTTTCAATTTTATTTCTTCAGATAGTGAATTCAAAATCAAAATTTACAAAGTGAATGCAACAAAATATATACAAATAATGGGTATAAGCGCGTTGTGCTAAATTAATGGCGTGTTGCTTGGTAACAGAATTATCATATTGTATTGTCATATTGTTACATCATAGATTGCGTATTCAAATTTACAAATTATAAACAAGTGCAACAAGCTATTATACAAACAATACGTATAAGCGCATTGCACATAAGTGGCGCGTTGCTTAGCATGGAATTATCATATTACGTATTATTACATCATAATTAAAATCATATCATGTCAATCTCTATCTCCATTTGTACTTCATTGTGCATGTAATGTGTTTTCATTATATCAGCAAAATCATTTATATCATAAAATACATTATGCATGCAGATTCATATAACATTCGCATCATTCTCTATGTTAAACTAAGGCTTGTTCAACTCTGGCTGAAATAAATTCAGAATTTGGAGGTGAATAACATGTTACACTGAACAATGAAATGCATGAAATATTTGTTATATAAAATTGTTGGTGTTTGCGAACCTTTGGAGTCAGGCCCTCTTGATTACTTTCAGGTTGCCCTTGCGTCAGATAATAATAATAATAATATTAACCTAGGCTTCTATAATGCATTTCATCTTCAGAGAAAATATCAATGCGCTTTACAATAATAAAACAATAAAATTACAGATAACTACTAATTCATGATCTAAAGAAATATCAAAATAAGAACAAGATTAATCATAATCAATCATTATCAACATCGATTACAGAGAAATGAAAGCAAATTATGACAAAGTACAGTAATGTAGTTCAAATTATGATGAAATACAATAATGCAGTTTAAATGACATCAGAAAGCGTTTCTGAACAAGTAAGATGCAGTTGAGACAATGCAAACAATGTACGCGTAAAGATCTAGAAGAGATATGCGCGGTCTAAATCACTTTTGCATACGTTATAACATGCAAAATAAGGTTGTCACGTGACACCATTTCAGCTAATATGATACTCACAAATACACCATCACCAAACTACAACTAGCACATTTCTTTTGTCTCCTTTGTACATCAAAATGTTGAATAAAAAAAGGCCCTGCAAACTTCATTTCAGTAATTTATGATCATCCATTATACATAGAAAGACCTGTTTAGTTCATCCTTTTGCATGACAAAATTCAGAATAAGCTCACAGATCTGAGCGATTCACATTGTAAATATCTATCATGAAAATCAGAGTGGATTATAAAAATGACATCACTTAATCAAAAGAGGATGGTGATCAAAAGGCAAGGTAACGGAATGCTCATAAGAGTACTAACTATCTACGTTTGTATCTTATAAGCCAATCAGGAATGCAAACTTACTCAAATATAAAACTTATTTACAAGGCAAGTATGGCAAACATACAAGTTCAAAATATACATGTATCATACCATTGCATACCAGTAATCATAATGATGCAAAGCAAAGCCTGGAATATCTATCATCAACATTATTGAAATCCAGTACTGAATACAATTAGAATAAACTTGTATCATACAATTATAGCAGTATATTCTCATGTACACTGAATGATGTAAAGAAAATCCTGGAAAACATTTCCTTAAATGGATTTATTATATAGTACTGGTGAATGTAGTTAAACATGCACAAACAATAATCCTTGTCAAATTAAATATCACACTGATAACTCAGGCATGTTACATTGACAAAAGAGACAAGTATCTTAATAGTATAGCAGCATATTTAAATGTACAATGGAATGATGTAAAGAAAATCCGGGAAAATATTTCCTCAAATAGAGTTAGTATATAGTGCTGGTGAATGTAGTTTAACATGTACAAACAATAATCCTCGTCAAATTAAATATTACACTGATAACTCAGGCATGTTACATTGACAAAAGAGACAAGTATCATAATAGTATATATAGCAGAATATTTACATACAAACTGAAATGATGTAAAGAAAATCCTGGAAAATATTTCCTCAAATAGAACTGGATGTATTTCTAAATTTACAAACAACAATCCATGTCAAATAAATGTCAAACTGATAACTTAGGCCTATGATAGTTTATGACATACACCCTTACCAGACAAAACTAGTTCTAAAGTACACTGAGTTCCATCAAGTTTGCTCTTAACATCTGGGTCAATTCTGGTAACAAATTGACTAATTATTTTAGACTTAATTCTCTACTTAATTATATTTTTATTGAACATGTGCGATGACATAGACATATACAGTGACATTTTGTTAACATAATTTGAAATATTACCCAGTACATACTTAAACGCATAACTCATGTTGAGTGGTATTTCATACATTGCATGCAAATCACCTAAAACAGAATAGTATAATTAAATCTACAATACACATAAATTTGGTACATGCACTACATAAACTGTCTAATGTATTAATGTCCTTGACAAAGCATTAACTCACATTTGCCACTCTGCACCCAGGTATAAAAAGGCACCCGATATGCCAAAGCGCTACATATTTGGCCGCCCCCTAGGACTATAGGGTAATAAATGTTTGAGCGCCAGGAGTGTCATGGCATGACGGGCGTGTGTATTATATCAGAAGCCACCGTTATTATTATTATAACTACTAGTCCCTGGTGTTGTCACCTTCTATACACAGGCATAATGCATGGTCATCCATAACCAAGTAAAAAATGACCCCCTAATTAGAATATTTCAAAAACATTTTCCACATAACTTGACCCCTTTCTGCATAAAACAGGTAAACAATGGGCTTTTGTTGCAACTCTGTTTTGGGCTTATTGAGTACACACTCACCAAACGTATCCTATTATTGCATCACTTTCTACATAGGCCTGTCACATGTTTTCGAACATTGTGACAATATTATGATCCCTCTCTCGTGAAATTTATACACTAACACCAGATAGTGGACTGTACTCATTGTAACGTTTAAACCAGCCGATCTCAATTTCACTAAATAAACAATCAGTCCATACCCATACAATTATGAAAGCCCTTGTTGTGAGACCAATGCTTCCTGTGGTTCACCTTGTAATTCAATCAAGAAATCAGAAATGAATAATAAATCTCAAGTCGATTAGACTTTAATGTTTTGCATTTACATAAAATAATGTGACATGTTTATCTCATTCAGTAAACTCCGTAAATCAATGAGGGCACTTGTTTGCCAATAAACTCTTTATTACCTTTGCTACTCTAAAGTAAACTGTAATTCGAGCTATTTTCCAAAAAAACACATTGTATGCTATCTTGTTGCATAAACCGTTTTTTGTGTCAAATAATTGTGTTCAAGGCTATTCAAAATTAATTACACAACTCATCTAGCCTATTAAGCCTAAATTCCTACATTATTTTCCATGACCCAAACAATTCATCACTCCTTGTGACTCTGTAATACAAGAATGAATTACGTATCAGCGACGCTAAACCAAATATGCGCCCTCTATCAGCATACTGCTGCTAAACCAAACAAAAAATTTCAGATTTTCTCATTCTATCTACATACAACATTCATCAAGGTAAAAAAGAAGAAAATAGCCTTTTTACCAAAATATTTAAACATTAGCAAACATCGCCAAAAATTACCCCCTTTTACCTCAAATTTCTTGCCATCAGTCCAGGGCTTGAAATCAACAGGCGAGCCGGGATATATGGACGCCCAAAATCTAGGTCCGGACCTCCCAAAATCGGGTGTTTTTTTCTTAGGGCTTATGCACACAGACTGTTAAAAGTTAAATCTGAACCTCTTTTCAAAACAGAAAATTAGCGTGGAGCCCTGTTTCATACATACACAAAATCAAGATGAAGGGTTACTAGTGGGACACTGTCTATCTACTGATACCATAGAAACTAGACTTCCTACTTTGATTGCCACACGAATCATCCTGTGGAGCTCTTGACTGAGTACGAGGAGCTTACCTCTTGTAAGGCCTGCTCTGACTACTGCTACCTTCTCTGTGTGTCTGAGAGAATTGACATACTGTATCTGATGTATTGCAAACATGAAAGCCTTGATCTCTACCGGTAATGATTGTGCTTTGGATTGGAGACGAAAAGCTGGTTGAATGTAATACCTGACTGGAAGAACCTGGCCTACATGAAGAACTTGTTCTTTCCTGTACAATTGGACGATCCTGGGAAGCTGAATGGAATCCTGTAGTGGGGTGATCCTGACTAGGCCGAGGTCTGCTAGATCTTGCCTGTTCTACAATCGTTGGTTCAATGGTGAATCTGAAAGTGCCATCTCGACATAGCAGGTTGATGATATCCAGAGACTGGAGGGTTACACAACAGAGCAGAGCAGGACATCATGTGAGTTGCCTGAGTCTGCCTAACCATACATCCAAGTCATTTGAGCTGCCCAAGTCGGCCGAGTTGTCCGAGTCATTTGAGTTGCCCGAGTTGGCCGAGACATATGAGTCATTTGAGCTGCCTGAGTTGGCCGAGACATACAAGTCATTTGAGCTGCCCAAGTCGGCCGAGTTGTCCGAGTCATTTGAGCTGCCCAAGTCGGCCGAGTTGTCCGAGTCATTTGAGCTGCCCAAGTCGGCTGTCATGTCATGTAAGCTGCAAAGGAAACATATTTTTCTCATTATCTGTTTGTAAGATGAGAAATAAAATATCAACTACTATTGGTATTATTGAAACAGTATCAGTCTCAAGAAACATTTTAATCAGTAAATGAAGAATGAAGAAAAAGGAAGAAAAAATAGAAGTGACTACAGTGTAATAAAAAATATCAAGAACACACACACAAAAAAAACAGGAACACAACAAAATCTACAAATTAAAGTCGAAAGCACTTTGCAGTTATGTAGGGAATTTGTTCAATAAAGCTGTTACTAAATATGTAGTTTTGTCAGACAAGAAATCTTAAATTATTTTTAAGGTACACAGTATCACTTTATTGCATGCTCTCTGCTGGGGTATCAGTATTGTAATTTTTTTCTTAGTATTGCATTAGAGGCTCTTTATATTGTTTCTGTATTGCACTATTCATGAAAAGTCTACATGCTGTTATCTGAATATATACTGTACTGAGTTACTGACCTTTGCAAACATGTGAGGGTGTGAAAAAATGAGTTCAGGTCATCTTGAGCTGTTAATTATTACTTATTTCTGACAGACAAGAAATCCAACCATGATAGCAAACTTGTCTAGACTAAAGCAGAAAATCAGAGAAGCATACTCATGAAAGTTTAAATGAAATCGGACAAACAAATTAGAAAGTTACAAATTTTTGAAAGTTGCAATTACTATAGGTATGGGCTCTTCATTGATAATGTCTATGTGATGTAGTGGCGTACAACTTTCCCATTTGCTCCAATACACAAAAGGACTAAAATTAATTTTTTTTTATAAATGTATGACTCGGGATGGTCTGTTATTTTTAGAGGACCTGTAATAATGTACTCTCCATGATATTATTTGAGAAATGTCCCGAGGGTGAAGGCACTTGGAAGAAAAACAGAAATAAGTGATATTTTTGTACGCGACAAACAGGAGAGTAATCCGTCACTACGTCACAATCCACTGACAAAATTGCCGATTTGGGATTCGCACAGCTGTAGTGATCACATATTTCAAACACTCATAACTTTCTTAATATTGGTCCGATTTATTTAAAACTTTCGCCATTCAGTTTCTCTGATTTGTATGCTTTCATTTAAATGAACTTATTAGAAGGGTTGGATTGTCCTTTAAATTGCTGGGGTATATATCAGCATTGTATCTTTTCATATTACATTAAACTTTAAAGGCTATTTATATTGTTTCTTTATATAACAACTCCTAAAAAGTCTATTTGCTGTTATCTGAGTTTTTTTTTTTTTTTAATCACATTTACTGTACTGACCTTTGCGAACATGTGAGGGTGTGAAGAAATGAGTTCAAGTCATCTTGAGCAACTCCATCGAATCTGAAGTTACCCTTCCTGAGCTGAGGAAAACAACCCTACAACATATGACAGCAACATTGCTTTTAAACCTTGTTTCAGTTGCAAGTAAGTGGATCTATTTCATTCTGGCATATAATCTATTTCTTTGGGAATATACACTCAGAGCAATAGTTAGAGCTAGAGTAAGGCAAATTTTGCACAAGAGATTTTTAAAAAATTCAAAAAGAAATTGATTGAATACATGTCGATATATTGCAATTTCATGAAAACTGTAATATTAATAATAGTTTTACTGCAGTAGTACTGGTAGCAGTATCCACTATAGCAGTAGTAATTGAATTATGATATTGACATCAAGTAAAAACAAAATACCTGTTAGGACAAATCTTTACACTTTTTCTCATACTATTAGGGGATCAGAGAAAAACAACAGAGAACAGAAGAGCATTACTTTTACAATTCAACCCTAAAAGGGCTTGGGTGGGTGGAAGCTGCCTCCTTTCCTGTAAGCAATGTGTTTGAGATTGATTTATTTAAGATCTGTCCTGACTTAATAGCCTAGAATCTTGAGCATCTTTGATACTAAATTTATAGAATTTAACCATTGGTTACTGTGCAGCATCAAGAATGATAGCACTGTGCACAACCAAAATAGACATTTACCCATATGCAATATACCGGTACGCAATGCAAAATAAACAGGATGAATGTGACTGCGTCTCTGATATGCATCTTCCTACATGTATGTTCAATGGTCCAGTGACCTTTAACATCTGACCTAATGAACCTAAACTCTTTTCATTTATTCTTTTCAGGCTCACATATACCTGGGGCAGTTTGGTTGAAACTGGTTAACTTTTTGTTAGTTTTTAGATAAATAGGGTATTTTCTGGGATTTGGAACAGTTCATGACCCTGTCATTATTCACCTTCATCTCTTACACTCAAAATCTAATCTGTTCATCCTTACAGGTATGCACTGAATACGTACTTGAGCCAAGATTGCAAAGTGTTTATATATCACACTATCAATAAATTTATGTGATTTTTAAAATTTCATGGCCCTGTAACTTTTCACATCTCAACCCAAAATCTAATCACTTATTTCATGGGTGATTCTTTGCTGACTGTTTCCTTTTCTGTCTATGTGCTTGCATACCACATAGATGGCAAATTTTGTAATTCTTGGACTTTTTAGGTGGTCTGTCAACGACAGACTACCTATTAATTTCGTCAGAATTTTCTTTCTTATTATTATTATTTATTCATATTTCTCCGCACTTTTTTGTTCCGACGATAACTCAAGATCGGTACAGTCAATTTCTTTCAATTTTGGCACAGTCATGGGTCATTGTCATAAGACGTGACAATAACATTTTCAAGGTCATCAGGTTTTCATGACGTCATCCAGGCGCCATTTTGTGTGTTTTTTGGTACTTTCAACTCATGATCATATCTTCATAACGAAAAGTCATTTCTCATTCATATTTATCATGATTAAGGTCAATATCCGTCCGGTCAATTTCAGGTCAAAAAACGCGCGTGCGCAAAATTTCAAAATGCTCCAAATCGTCTCAAATTCATATTGGATACGTTTCAGGCCATTTTAAGCATTTCGCAAAAAAACGCGCACACACGAATGCGCGCTTTTCGTGACGGCCGAACGCAACATAATTCTCCTATTTTTTTTTGGCATGATATTCCTCATTTTTTCTGAACAATTTGATACCATGTTTATCCTTTTATGACCATTAATAACGGAATGAGCGTCCGTTCAAGAAACATGTCCGTGCGCGCGATCTCTTGTAATACATAGCATATATGGGCAAAAACATGCCTATACAAAATTCATTGTAACTCTTCAGAATGGATGGGAACTCCCAATTTTTTTCATATTTGGATAGATTATGAGTCGGAGATATGATTTCATGTCTCATTTGACCCTCAATTAACTCATGACGTCATCATAATGGCCTCCGAACTCAAAATTTCAATTTGCATATTATGACGTCAGCATATTTTTGGAAAATTGATTGTATCTCTGTAAATATTGATCGATTTTCTTCCAAATTTTGATATGTTCTAGCTGAGACAATTTTCTACAAATGCAGTCCCACGATTTTTCATTTTGACAAAGGCATCATGGCGTATTTTTGCGATTAAAGGAGGCATGTCAATTTTTCACATTTTGCGTGTATTCTCTATGGGACATGACTTTTTCTCAAAACTGGATTCTACATTCCCGTCTTTCGCGAGCAATATCTCCGTCGTTTTAGTTTTGTTTTCGCTGAGCTTTGAGTATGTTGTAGCTGAGACAATAAGCTATCACAAGTGTGCCCTTTATTTTTCGATCAGATGCCGGGATCATGCTCATATTTCACTTGCAAAGTGGGATTTGAGAATTCCATTTTCCGTTCACGTGTAATCGCTATGGGAAATGTTTTGGGAAATGTTTTTGTCTATCGGTAACGCACTTGTTTATTTTTATTTTCCCACCACTCTATTGTGAGCGTGTTTGCTCAAATTCGGCTCTATCAATTTTCATCAAATTTTTGTCAGTCATTAGGCTTATCAAATTCAAGTGCTACCATTTTTTCAAGGTCATCAGGTCATCGTGACGTCATATAGGCGCCATTTTGTGAAATCACATTATCAATCATATCTTCATGATGCGTCATCAAAGGTTATTTATATTCATATCACATATACTTTAGGTCAAGGGTCAACAGGTCATGTCATCAAAGGTCACAAAGGTCATGACGCGCGTACGCGCGTCAATATTTTAAAATGCTCAAAATCACTTAACTATTAAACGAGTACGAATCAGGTCATTTTAAGCATTTCAAAATTTCCGTCCGTGCGTCCGCTTATGCGCGCACGCGTACACATCGTAAACACGCCGTTTTTCGCATGGTTTGTATTCCTGACACTATTTTTGACAATTTTCAACTATTTCCAGTCATTCTCGACCTTCTATAATGCACCACGCGTGCGTCAAACTTTTAAATTCGCGCGTCAATGGGCAATATAATGTAAAAAGTGGTAAAAACATGTCTATATAAAATCCGCCATAGCTCGTCAGAATGCCTGAATTCCTCTCCATTTTTTCATATTTGGATAGAGTATGAATTGGAGATATGATTTCATGTCTCATTTTGCCAGTACAAATATCGTGACGTCATCATAAAGGCCTTGGAACTCAAAATACGAATTTGCATTTTATGACGTCAGCATATTTATGGAAAATTGATTGTATCTCTGTAAATATTGATTGTTTTCTTCCAAATTTAGATATGTTGTAGCTAAGACAATTCTCTACAAGATAAGTTACCCTCACTTTTCGTTTTGATGACGTCATCATAGTGAAAATTTCAATTAAAGGCGACATGTCAGAATTTTCTTAACGTGCGTGTTATGTCTATGAAAGTGAATTTCGTTCACATGCATCATATGAATCTACATAACATAAATCTTTGAGCACCATCTAGCTAATTTGTGCTCTTTTTTCTCCCAAATTTTGATATGTTGTAGCTAAGACAATTCTCTACAAGATAAGTCACCCTCACTTTTCGTTTTGATGACGTCATCATAGTGAAAATTTCAATTAAAGGCGACATGTCAGAATTTTCTTAATTTGCGTGTTATGTCTATGAAAGTGAATTTTGTTCACATGCATCATATGAATCTACATAACATAAATCTTTGAGCACCATCTAGCTAATTTGTGCTCTTTTTTCTCCCAAATTTTGATATGTTGTAGCTAAGACAATTCTCTACAAGATAAGTCACCCTCACTTTTCGTTTTGATGACGTCATCATAGTGAAAATTTCAATTAAAGGTGACATTATGTTATGTTATGTTATGTCTACGGAAGTCGAATTTCGTTCACATAATGAATCTACATGACATTGTTCTGTGAATAGTATCTCGCTTATTTTTGCTCTATTCTCCCACCCCCAATTTAAGTATGTTATAGCTGATACTATGAGCTATCGGAAGTGCGCCTTCCGTTTTTGATCAGATGTTGGAATCATGTAGAAATTTTAAATTGAAAGTTGAAATAGCGAATATGCCAAGGCCGTTTGTCAGCTTTGCATCGCTCTCTCTCTTCTATTTCACCCTCTCCCTCTCTTGTTCTGCCTCCTCTTCTTCTGCTCTGATGTCTCCCTAGCTGTCTCTGCCTCTCTCTTCTCTACTCTCTCACCCTCTCCTTTTCCCGCCTTTGGCTCCCGCTCTCCCTCTTTTATGTCTTATAGGATGTTCCTTAATTTCCTCTAGCTCTTTGCTGTGCCCTTTGTATTCTTATTGCACCCCTACCATGTTTCCTTGTACTTTCCTCTCTCCTTCCAAGTGTATGCATTCTGATTCCTCTTTCATCCCTCGGTCCAGCTCATGTATTTTTACATGACTATAACCAATCCCTCTTTCCTTCTCTATCTCTATATTTTCATCAAATTTCATTATGATCATGATCTTGATCATAATCATTTCTCAATATTTTGTTCATCAGTTTAGTTATTACTTCAGTTTAGCTCATCAATTCAGTTCATTTCACATCAGTTCAATCTATCAGTTCATCAGTACTTCATTCATCAATTCATATCTTAATACATCATTTTACATTAACATCATTATATTGGATCATTGAATTGAAGATGAGCATGATCATAAGAATTGTAGACAGACCACCTAATTCGTCCTCATGACGAATTAAATGTCTAGTTTATTTTCATCTTGTCTAGAAGGTTCAACTCTGATAGTCTAAAAATCCAAATAGTTTCCCATGGAATGAACTACTTAGTACTTTAATTAAAGGAACTTAAATTGCAGTTTAGCGCAACAAACAAATATGAATTGAATGTTACCTTTTTTAATAATTAAATAAAATAGTGATAAATGAGCATCCTTCAAAATTAAGGGGGCACTAACAAAAAAAGGCACAGATTGGTATATTATCCTATTTTACATTCTATTCATTTTAAAGGCGATGTTTAGTACTAATATCATGCCTCTAAATGTCAAAATCTGGTGTAAAAGTAGAAATAGAATATGCGAGCCACCACTTTGATTCAAGCAGGATGAAAGAATCATGCTAAAAAACAATAATGTTGGAATAATAAAAAGGCTTTAAAAAAAATTCTTCTTCACAAAATACCCATCAAATGAATTTTTGAAGACAATTTTTTTCTTCTTATGCTAATCACCACATGTATGCTTCTTCGAAAAGCTGATATTTACTTTGGAATCATAACAAGTTTCATTACTCATCTCTGTTGCAAGGCAAGCTCGGACTAGACATGGAAGGAACGCGCAGTACACTGCATTAGCTGTAATATGTGCTAAAACAGGCCCAAGCAAATATACGTGATTGTACCAAGATATCATTAAAAACTATGAAAACACATCTGAAAAGACAACTACTAAAAATTACTGTATTATTATTATTAGGCATTTAGCTACGCTATTCATTGTACACTATATCACAGCGCTTACAATAATATGCAATATAAGAATATAACAACAAATCATAACATAACATTGAAACAAACAAAATAATAGTGAATCAAGTAGGAAATAGGTACCGGTACGTTTTAAGAAGTTTTTTAAAGACATCCACTGATGGAGCAGCTTTTATACTGGAGGGAAGTTTATTCCACTCCTTAGCCGCTGCAACAGTGAATGTGCGATCTCCTGCCTTACTACGAGCCACATGAAAAGTCTATCGAAATGGGTCTGCATTGGAGCGAAGGTTTGTACAGACAGGTCGATACAACTCAAGACAATCATTAAAATACTCTGGCGCCTGATCATGAAAGCAGAAAGTCTTCTAAGAAATGCCACAGAAATAGTGATATTCAAGAAGTTATTTGGTACATTTTTATTGAAATGAGCCTGCTGCTCATCTATTGTTTAATAGTGCTAATCACTATGCTCGAATCCACTGCTATACTGCTTTTTACCGCAGAGGGCAGTAGAGTGGATTCTAGCGTAGTGATCAAGATGAACAGTACATGTGTAAGAACCTCGCATCAGGCCCATTTCGATAAAAATGTATGCCCTCGTAACTCCTCAAATATCACTATTTTTGTGGCATTTCTTGAACAACTATTGAATACTTTGTCCAAGCTATTTATCTGTATACAATAATTTTGAGAAGTTGTTGTCTTTCTCATTATGCTCTCATAGTTTTGAATGATATCTGGGTTCGATCACATGTTTTTGTTTAGGTTTGTTTCAGCATTTAATACAGCTAACGTGCTATGCATATACTTTCTGTGACTAGTCCAAACTAGCCTTGCAAAAGCGATGAGATTCGATATTTGTTGTGATTACTAAGTAAATATATTAGGTTTTAAAAGAAACATAAGGGCCCGAATCCACAAAGGAGGTTTAAATTGAACCCATGGTTTAAAATTAGTGCAAATTAAGCGTACCTTGCCTTGCGCGCTTCTAATATTGGACCTCTGACTGTGTCGTGTTTTGGGGGGGCCAATTTTAAACCATGGGTTATGTAAATTAAGATTCAAACCATGGGTTAAATTTAAACCTCCTTTGTGAATTCGGGCCAAGGTATTTAGATTAAAAGAAAATCACTTAACATTGCCAAACATGGATGAAAATAACTTCATATTAGATATATTCCAATATTAGCCAAGACATGCATGTATATTCAAAGGTATGTGACTGCTATAAGTGGTGAAATTTAAGTGGTGAAATTTAATTTAATCTAGCACATCTTTTCTGTTGTATCATTTTTTTAAACAAAAAATGATAATATACATGTACACCATAAAATCATTACTGCTCTTTTTTCTTTCAATGACCTTCTCTTTGACATTTACATTAGTACACACATACCTGTATGGATGATGCCTTTGCTTTCAATGTAGAGTAGAACTCCTCATTGATATCCCTTCCAAGCAGTGTCAAGTTCATCAGGTTTGGCATAGAACAGAGTGCTTCTGCTAGGTGATGTGATGAGGCTTGTGTCTGAAATTGGACATCGAGAAGCACGAGAATCTGGACCTGCATTAGTTGTGAGTAAAGTTTGAAAAAGCAGCTTATCTATACATGCCTATGTTTTATTCACTAATTTCTCTCTCTATTGTTACATTTCACACAAATTCCAGTTATTACATAGTTGTATTCATAATAACATTCTCAAGAAATATGATTGAATAGATCTTTTTTTTCAAATTCAAGTCTTATCTATTAAAAAAATAAGTACAAGATAAAGTTTCTATGGAGAGGATGATTTAGTAAAAGTGATTTTTTTTTTATTCTATACGTATTCATTATAGGGCTTCCAACCTGTTTGCATTGATACAAAAAGTTGGATGATTATTGTTCAAAACAATGTCAATCTTATACAAACTTGAATTTCAACTGAAACAGTACATGTGTAGTTTGCTTTCATTCCATGTTTCAGGAGTGTTCCAATATACCAAGTGAAGGGCCTTTAAAAAAGGGTGTTTGGAAGAGAAAAAAACATATATACATGTCCATCATATAACTATTACTGCTGTTTCTGTCAATCAGTGACTCTCCATGACATTGACATTAGGACACACATACCTGTATGGATGATGCCTTTGCTTTCAATGTAAAGTAGAACTCCTCATTGAGATTCCTTCCAAGTGTCAGGTCAGTCAGGTTTGGCATAGAACAAAGTGCTTCTACTAGGTGATGTGATAAGGCTGGTGTGGGAAACAGGGTAACTTCAAGCTTGAGAGTCTTGACCTGCATTGTTTGTGAATATAGTTAGGCAGCATGTATATACCTGCATATGTTTTATTTCCTAATTTCTCACTGTATTCTTACATTTCACACAAATTCCATTAATTATATAGTTGTACTCATAATAACATTCTCAACGAAAATAACTGAATAGCCTTTTTTTTCAAAATCAATTCTTGTCTATTAAAAGAAATAAACACAATAAAGTTTCTATGGAGAGGATGATTGATTAAGAGTTATTTTATCAAAATTATATATATATATTCTTTATAGGGCTTCTAACCTGTTTGCATTGATAAGTCCTACTTCTACTGGCACTGAAATTAATTGAACCCAGAAATATGCATTTGCTCTTAATGTATTTGAAGGTATTCATAACTCTGGATTTCATGTGCGCAAGACCCCTGAGGCAGGAGGTTTGTTGCTATGGTACGGTTTGGTCAATTCAAGTCTTCATTAAAATTGGCTCTTAAAAAACTATATGACATATTTTTCATATCAATCTAACTTTGAAAAAGTTGGATATTTATTGTTAATCAAAACAATGTCAAATCTGATACAAACTTGAATCTAAACTGAATCAGTACATGTGTAGTTTGCTCTAATTCCATGTTTCCGGACTGTTCCAATATACCAAGTGAATGGCCTATAAAAAAGGGGTTTGGAAGAAAAAACATATATACATGTGCACCATATAACTATCACTGCTGTTTTTGTCAATAAATGACTCTCCATGACATTGACATTAGGACACACATACCTGCATGGATGATGCCTTTGCTTTCAATGTAGAGCAGAACTCCTCATTGAGATACCTTCCAAGTGTCAAGTCAGTCAGGTTTGGCATAGAACAAAGTGCTTCCACTAGGTGATGTGATGAAGCTGGTGCGAGACACAGGGCATCATGAATCTTGAGAGTCTTGACCTGCATTCATTGTGAATATAGTTAAGCAGCACGTCTACATATGCATATGTTTTATTTACCAATTTTTCACTGTGTTCTTACATTTCACACAAATTCCATTAATTATATAGTTGTATTCATAATAACATTCTCAACAAAAATGATTGAATAGACTTTATTTTCAAATTCAATTCTTGTCTATTAAAAACAAATAAACACAATAAAGTTTCTATGGAGAGGATGATTAAGTAAGAGTTATTTTATTAAAATATATGTATTCTTTATAGGGCTTCCAACCTGTTTGCATTGATAAGTCCTACTTCTACTTACACTGAAATGAGTAGTACCCAGAAATATTCATTTGCTATCAATGCATTTAAGGTATTCATATCTCTGGATTTCATGTGCACAAGACCCTTATTAAAGTCAGGAGGTTTGTCGATTTGGTTCAGTTTGGTAAATTCAAGTCTTCATTTAAATCGGCTCTCAAAAAACTATATGACATATGTTTCATATCAATCAAACTTGGACAAGGTTTGACATTGATTATTGATCAAAACAATGTCAACCTTATACACACTCGAATTGCTTCAGTACATGTGCAGTTTGCTTTCATTCCATGTTTCATGATTGTTCCAATATACCATGTGAATGGCCTTTAAAAATACTGTGTCCCTTTTGCAGCCAACATCAAAATCGGTAGAACATTGCAGGAATCATGAATATGTTATGTATGTCCTATCTCTCATATTTAAACGTTAGCAATGTCCTAGTATTCAAATTATGAAAGGAAACCCGCTTACTTTATAGACTTCACTGTCATACACTATTAAGTGACTGACTTCTTTTCTTTTTTTTTCTTTGGTAATAACATACATAAATGAGCTGAACAGGTACATGCAGCATTTGTCTACATCAATAACCTACTTCTTGTAATGGCAAAAATTAAACTGATTGAGTCTTTGCGCAGTACAAAATATACGACCAATCGGTACAAGGGTCTGAAAATCAGACTATTTACTTAAGTGATTGCAATCAATTATGTATTTGACAACTAATCGTCATTATTTTCCCACAAAAAGACATTTTCAAGCCCTTTCGTTTTGACAGAAGTTCTAAATTAGAATTATCTTTCAAATGCCATTGGAATTTAACCTTTTCATTTGTTTGGCCTGCAAATGGGACATATTACCTTTAAAAATGGGTGTTAGGAGAAAAAAAACATCTAAACATTTGCACCAAATAACTATTACTGCTGTATCTGTCGATTAATGACTCTCCATGACATTGACATTAGGACACACATACCTGTATGGATGATGCCTTTGCTTCCAATGTAGAGTAGAACTCCTCATAGGGATCCATTTGAAGTGTCAGGTCAGTCAGGTTTGGCATAGAACACAGTGCTTCGGCTAGGTGATGTGATGAGGTTCGTGTCAGACTCCTGTCATCGATAAGCTTGAAAGTCTGGACCTGCATTGTTTCTGAATATAGTTAAGCAACTCACCTGTACACGCATATGTTTTATTCACTAATTTCTCCTTGTAATCTTACATTTAACATAAATTTTTGTTATTTATAAGATAGTTGCATTCATAGTAACATTCTCAACAAATTCAAATTCAATACTTGCCTATTGAAAAAGAGAACGCAGTAAACTTTCTATGGTGAGGATTGAAAAAAAAAATCTATATGTATTCTTTAAAGGGCTTCCAACTTGTTTGCATTGATAAGTCCTTATCCTAATAACACTGAAATTAATAGTATACTATTAATATGCAATTCCTAATAATGTATAAAAGATATTCGTAACTTTGGATTTCATGTGCACAAGAATCCTATTCAGTCAAGAGATTTGTTGCTATGGTACAGTTTGGAAAGTTAAAACCTTTAATAAAAATTGGCTCTTAAAAAAATATATGACATATTTTTCCTATCAATCAAACTGGGAAAAGGTGGGATATTTATTATTGATCAAAACAATGGAAATCTTATACAAACTTGAATTTCAACTGAATCAGCACATGCATGGTTTGCTTTCCATGTTTCATGACTATTCCTACATATTCCGTGAATGGCCTTTAACAATTAAAAAGTTGTTGGAATTAAAAAACTTATACATGTGCATCACATAATCACTAATACCCTTTTTTTCCTTCAATGACCATTTAAATTACATGTACGAACCGAACCGAACCCGTACATGGCGCCCGACTTACAGCACTAATTAGGACACACATACCTGTATGGATGAGGCCTTTGCTTTTAATGTAGAGTAGAACTCCTCATTGAGAACAATTCCAAGTGTCAGGTCAGTCAGGTTTGGCATAGAACAAAGTGCTTCTGTTAGGTGATGTGATGAGGCTGGTGTAGGACCCAGGAGATGTTCAAGCTTGAGAGTCTGGACCTGCATTATTTATGAATATAGTTAAGCAGCATGTCTATACATGCATATATATGTTTTATTTACTAATTTTCACTGTATTCTTACATTTTACACAAATTCCATTAATTACAAAGTTGCATTTATAATGAAATTTTCAACAAAAAATGAATGAATAGAACATTTATTTGCAATGACGACCTTCGTCATTGCCTTGTTTTCGTTCACATTCTTCCCCGATTAATATTCTTTTCCTCCTTAGTATCGTCCGGAAATCCCATTCGTTTTGCACGTAGTGCTTGTTATTCCTAGTTAGGTGCTTTCCTCATGTCCTTTTCCTTTCAAATTTAGTATGCATCATCTCTAGCATCTCATCCGGTCACTACATTCTTCGATTTTCGAAATCACTCATGCATAACCGTCCAGGCGCCATTTTGTCCGTTTCTGGTCCATTTTAAGGCCTTTCTTTCTTCCTTCCTATCTCCACTATCCTAGATCCTACAAACTTCTAACAAATTCCTCTAGATAGTCTAAGAGATGTTCTTTCATCTGCGACGTATAACCTGCCCTTCAAAATGCCATCTTCGTACTCAAAATTAAAATCTGAAACCGACTCCGTCAAAAATCTTTTAAATTCTAGAAAAATGGACCCCTAAAAATCTAAAACTGCCATAACTTTCTCATATCAATTCCGTTTTGTTTTAATCTCACATTATCTTTATCTCATAATTGCACATAGCCATGCCAAATTTCACGCTCCATTGGCTTTGCAAAAAATAAATGGCGCCCTCTAAAGTTTTGGAAATTTGCTTTCTCTTTGTGGCCGTATCTCTATTGTGTCTTGGCAAACCCGTACCCTTTTTTGGATTAAGATACTTTAAGATATGCCCTTTCCAGCCATATACAAAATTATATACCCTAACGCTGACCAAATTTGAGAAAATTGCCCTCCAAATTCGCCATTTTCAAGAAAATTCCGAAATAACTTCAACTTGCTCTAAAATAGCGATCTTTATACCTATATCAATGAAACTTGGCAGTCATATGTATCCATAGACGTGACAACTGTCTGCCAAGTTTGGTAAAATTCGATGACGTCAGCGCAAAGTTATCGCCAAAAATGATGAATTTACTATGCATTACGTAATAGCGCGTTTAATGCGTGCAGTACATTGCGCGCAGATGACAATAATGTGAAACTGACCGCAATAAAGTGCCCTTTCGAAAGATACCAAACACGTTATATGTTATCACAGAAATATTTGAGTAAATTGCGTTTGAACAAGGGTCACTATACGAATTCTGCAGAGTTTCCGCCAAGTTATAACACGTATCGGCTATGACGTCATTTTTTCAGACTGCTTTTCGCCCCCCTACCGTCTTTTTTTTCCTTGAAATTTTGCAAGCTTATTCTGGGTGGCCATACGCAGGGCCTCTCGAAGCCGGATTTTTGAAATTGGTCAAGGGGGCCATTTAAGACGCCATTTTGTCCTATAAATCTATTTTACATCACACGTTTCAATAGGATTATCATAGAAAAAAAGAGAGTGGTTTACAATAACAACCATGAAATTCTCTTTCCAATGATACCAAATACGGCCCATAAAGAGACATAAAGAGAGAGAAAAACAATTTAAGTCCGGTCATAATACAGATCCTGTATGTTTTCCGCCCATGCATTACACGCATTGTCTATGGGGCAAATCGGGTTCACGCTTTTGGCCCCCAGAACGATCTTTATTTTTCTTGAAGTTTTACAGGCACATTCTAAGTGGCCAAATGCAGAGCATCTCGAAGCCGGATTTTTAAAATCGGTCAAGCATGACATTAAATGCCATTTCATACTCTGCATAACTAGTCCGACAGATGCTCTTTCGTTTGACAAGTAAAAACACGGCGTCATTGCACGCACATCGTTCTGACACAATTGCATTTCTAGTTTCAAATTCATTTCTTGCCTATAGAAAAAAGAACATCTATTTAGAGGATAATTAGTATGTAATATGTATTTTTTTAAAGGCTACCAACCTGTTTGAATTGATAAGTCCTACTCCTAATAACACTGAAATTAATGATACCTGCAAATATGCGTTTGCAATTAATGTATAAAAGGTATTCATAGCTCTGGATTTTATGTGCACAAGAATCCTATTAAGTCAGGAGGTTTGTTGCTATGGTACAGTTTGGTAAATTCAAGACTTCATCAAAATTGGCTCATTAAACTCTATTTGACATATTTTTCATATCAATCAAACTTGGAAAAGGTTAATCAATATATGCACATTTTGCCTATTTTCCATGTTTCACAACTTTTCCAATATACCAAGTGAAGGGCCTTTAAAAAAGGGTGTTTGGAAGACAAAAACATATATACATGTGCACCATGTAACTATTACTGCTGTTTCTGTCGATCGATGACTCTCCATGACATTGACATAAGGAAACGCATACCTGTATCAATGATGACTTTGCTTCCAATGTAGAATAGAACTCATCACTCAAATTTCTATTAAGTGTAAGGTCAGTCAGGTTTGGCATAGAACAAAGTCCTTCTGCTAGGTGATGTGATGAGGCTGGTGTACATTTGAGAACCTGGTGATCATCAAGCTTGAGATTCTGGACCTGCATTGTTTGTGAATATAGTACAGCAGTACGTCTATAAATACATGTTTTGTTTACAAATTTAATTTATTTTCCTTCATCATAATATCAAGGGTAAACCTTTTTGTTGTGGATATATTTTGACAATTAAATTAATGCCTATTAGTATTACGATTTAATTGTACTAGTCCGTTCAACATTTTGGGTCTTGTGTGTGGTACTTCCGTAACTTGCTCAGTCTTCAGTGGGTCATATTTTGACTTCCGTTTCTGAATGCGCTCGGTACCGCAAAGCATGATTCCTTCCATAATTTTGCAGCCTCAATTTTAGAGTGATAAAAAGACCTACCGTCATCTGTAACGATATCCATTTATTTGTTAAAGCATATTTATTTAATTAAATTGATTATTTAATTGTTTTGAAAGCAGTAACTGGGGGGTGTTTCATCAACATTTGTCCGCCGACAACTGTCAGCGCTGACTAAAAACCGTTTCACGAAGCTCTCTGACAAGCTCTGACAAATTGCCAGTAGACTTTTAATTTTCAATCGAGTTGGACGAGCCTTCTGACTAATTAGGCCATGCCCATTCTCCAAGGCGCCAGAAAAATAAACAAAAATTATTTATCGCGACACTTTTTCTGCGATCAATTCAAAGCAATCCGCATCGATGCATCTCGTCAAAAACTTACAAGTTACAACTTGCACTTACAGTTTATCATCCCGCTAGCCAGACTGAATAAAATGGAGGAGTTGTCTGTAAGTATAGCTTTTCAAAGTATATTTGTTGAATACTGTTCATAAAATAGTAGAAATTCTATGTATAGATCTAGAGACAGAATAAGAACCCGGCAGCTAGCAGCAGCAACCCCAAATGCGACCTAACTTAATTTTAGTATTGTCCCACATATGCGTTTCTGTGTCTGTACTACAACGCGCTTATGCTTTCTTCCTTCTTTTTTTTTTTTCACTGCCATTGTTGCCATTTGGGCGCTAGTGTACTTTCGTATCCATTTTTTGACCCGTAACTCCGGCGTGGAGATACCCTAGTCCCTACTAAAACATACCCAAAATCAACTAAATCTTCATCCATTGTTCAAATAGTAGTCGGGTTCATTAACTATGTTTCTTACCTGTGGCTGTGTCGTGTCAATTTTCTTATCTTTTTTTTAGTATTTTTCCTAAAAACAAAGACTTATAATAGATCTAGATCTAGACTAGATTTTTCTCCCGTACGGAATTCACGGCAAACTGCTGCACAATACAATTGCATACCCATGCCATAGCCCATAGTCATACGTCGCGTTGATGTCCTCTAGAAAAGTCTAGTCTTGACTGTTCTTGGCGGTTTTTTAGAACAACTACAGTAGTACAGAAGTACAGCTGCAGAATACCCCGCACGCCGAGAGTTCCGGACCCTGTCCCTAGCTAGCTAGCTTTGGCTTGGCTGATAATATGTTTTACGTCATTAACAATAACTTAATGGAATTATAAACAGCTTGGAAAGAGGTCACAATTACTAATTTAATTAGATTCTAGACTTTGATTGCCTCACTATTTATAAAGGCAATAATAACAACTGAATAAATACTGAGATTCGAACCCACAACTCCAATGTTGTATTAGTACCCTGTTCTGTTCTCACAGATTGAGCTAACGATGGGTTGGTAAAAGGTGGGTTTGCATGATTATCATAAGTCATATTAACCCTATCACTGCACTGACCTTCTCATTGGCGGCTCGCCAAGGTCGTATGTGGTAGTCTAAATGTGCGGGGTATTCTGCAGTTAAACCGCAGTTTTCTGTAGGACCCGATTCAGAAGTGCAATGTTGACTTGTAAAATTGTGTTTGATTAAAGATACTATGTCCCTTTTGCAGCCAACATCAAATTCTGTAGAACTTTGCAGGAATTATGAATATGTCATGTATGTCTTATCTGTGAAATTTAAACATTAGCAGTGTCCTAATATTGCTAGACTTCACTGTCAGACACTATCGAGTGACTGAATGGCTTTTTTTCTTCTTTGATAATAGCATACATAAAATGAGCTGTAAAGGGTACATGAGCATTAGTCTACATCAATAACCCACTTCTTGTAATGGCCAAAATTAAACTGATTGAATCTTTGTGCAGCATAAAACGTACGACCATTCGGTACAATGGTCTGAAAATCAGACTATTACTTACTGGCTCTATAGCTCTTAAGTAGATTCGACAACTAATAGGCATTATTTTCCCACTTACCGGGTAAAGACATTTTCAAGCCCCCCTTTTTTAAGGAAAGTTCTAAATTAGTATAATCTTTCAAATGCCGTTGGAATTTAACCTTATTTTTTTGGCCTGCAAATGGGACATACAGTGTAGTACCTTTAATTTATCACACTAGACTACATGTTATGTATGAAATTTGTTTAAGTGTGTGTTGTTGTTTGCTTTAATTGTTCAGATCGTATGAAACGGTATTCAAAATCAAATAATTGGTTGCATTTTTCTGTTTAGTTTAAATTTCTTTTTAAAATTTTGTTTTGGCACAGGAAGGGGGAAGAACATCCTATTCCTTCCACACTGTTAAGATTTTGGCAGGGTTCGTGCGATCTCACTATGAAGAACTTTACCCAAAGTTGGACAAACCTAACGTGAGTATTTATCAATTTCACATCAAAGCCATTTACCATGTGTTGTAAATATTTAATATTAATATTCATAGACCTACTATATAGCTTTTACTTTATTTTCATATAGCTATAAATAAAGAAGTAAATACACTTACATACAATTTCGAGCAGGTCTGTCAGGATAGTGCCATTTTTTAGAACAGATAGGATTTGGTAACCTGGCATGATAATATTTTTTTAAAGGAAATATTGAAGAAGAAAAAAAGGAACTACCAGAAAAGATTTACGGGAGTATTAAAGCAGTTGATAATAATAGATTTACCAAAAGTAAAATTTTGAATCACTCAACTTTAACTGTTCTCTCAAGCCTGGAATATTGAGGTGACGGGTCAATACCATCATACAATACCCTATCCTATGAACACAATGCGAGCTTGAATATGTGATATATTTCTGATCTGGCAAGGGCGGTCACATATATTTCGACTGCGGTCAGTCAACAATTCATTTTTTTTAAAATCCTGATAAGAATGAGTTGAGACCCTTGCTCTTAAAGTCATTGAGGAAATGAACTATTGCTTGATAACTTTTACATGGCAGTAATTGTTTCCATCTCTAATTTCAGACAAAAAGAAGACTCCTGGATGCTTGGGAGAGGGCGGCAACAGAGCTGCAAAGCCAGGGATTGCCCCTCTCCCAAGGGAAAAAAAGTGCCGGGGGCCCACCTGCGGGACTTATGGCAGAAGATGGTGTCCAGGGCCAAAAAA
Organism: Mesocentrotus franciscanus; assembly: GCA_037976565.1. Taxonomy (NCBI): domain Eukaryota; kingdom Metazoa; phylum Echinodermata; class Echinoidea; order Camarodonta; family Strongylocentrotidae; genus Mesocentrotus; species Mesocentrotus franciscanus. The sequence goes on along the minus strand of CP137667.1, from coordinate 40,984,235 downwards.
TACCGAGACCAGCGGACGATGACAGGTGAAAATTAATGCCATCATATTTCTTATAAAATAATGGTTGAATGGTTTTTGAATTGTGGGTTGCACCAGTGGATGTCAAGATCGTTAAGGGCAAGCTACCATATGTGTTTCATATTCCATAAAAGTAATCCACTATTATAATTTTAAGTAGTAGACAGTATTTCTCATATTAAAATACAAAATTTTACTAAGCAAGAGAATGCTTTTCCTCAAAGAAAAAAAAATTGATATTGTTATTGTTCGAGAATGCATCATTCAGTTGTTTCTGTTAGACAGCCATCACATCAACCTTGCTATGAGGTAAATAAAGTATATTTTTATATATATATATATATATATATATAAATTCAAAAGTTCTGCGACGGGTCCACATAAAAAACACACACAAGAAGTAGAGATATATTGGATCACTATACTTCAACGCCCCCCCCCCAAAAAAAAAAAGAACCACTGGAGGTGAAATGTTGCATTTTCTTTTATGTGAATATATCTCTTTGAAAAATGGTAAGTGTGAAATATCGATGAAAGCAATCTCAATATTATTTATATTATGAGGTGGCGGACCCCGGCCAAAGTTTCACGACCGACACGAGATGGTG
>CP137667.1:40823609-40978609 GCA_037976565.1 Mesocentrotus franciscanus | reverse complement strand
GGTCGAGGTAGAGGGAGGCAGAGATAGGGAGAGAGTGAAAGAGTAGAGAGAGAGATGCAAAGACAGAGCAAGAGAAGGATAGGGGCAGAACAAGAGAGGGAAGGGAAACAGAGCAAGAGAGAGAGAGAGAGAGCAAGAGAAAGAGATGCAATGGAGAACGATGCATTTAATATTTCCAGCATAAATAGAATTGAATATTTACTATATTATAGAGAAAGAGAGAAGTTATAGACATGTAAACAATTCTATGTCCATGGGAGAGACGTAAACATTGCATATACCTGGGCTGAATAACTGGAAAGTATAAACGTCTGGGAAGGAGACTAACATCATAAAAATGGGATGATTTGATATATTCCAACAGATTTGGGAGATTAACCCTATAGGTTTAATACACGACAAGGAATCAGATTTCCTATAGGGTTGTATTCAAACGATTGACATTCTTCTCCCATAGATATATAACACGCAAATTAGGCATTTTATTACATTGTTTGTGATTGTATATGATAATATGTTATAATAGTCGAAGAAGATCATAAAATCAAATTTAAAACGACGGCAAAAAAAAAAAAAAAATGACCCACCAGGAATCGAACTTGGGTCGCCGGAATGGGAGGCAAGTGCTATGACCACTATACCAAAATAATCCACATAGACATTACACGTGAAAAAAAAATAAAAAAAATGACCCACCAGGAATCGAACTTGGATCGCGAATGGGAGGCAAGTGCTATGACCACTATAGCAAAATAATCCACATAGACATTACAAAAAAAAAAAAAAAACAGGAATCGTCACGGAATGGGAAAGTGCTATGACCACTATCAAAATAATCCCATAGACATTACACGTGAACGGAAAATGGAATTCTCAAAACTTTGCAAGTGAAATATGAGCATGATCCCGGCATCTGATCGAAAAATAAAGGGCACACTTGTGATAGCTTATTGTCTCAGCTACAACATACTTGAAGCTCAGCGAAAACAAAACTAAAACGACGGAGATATTGCTCGCGAAAGACGGGAATGTAGAATCCAGTTTTGAGAAAAAGTCATGTCCCATAGAATACGCAAAATGTGAAAAATTGACATGCCTCCTTTAATCGCAAAAATACGCCATGATGCCTTTTGCATTCAGAAATTGTCTCAGCTAGAACATATTAAAATTTGGAAGAAAATCGACAACCTATTACTGCAATATTGTCAAATGAATACAAAAATTATGATGTCATATTTTCAAATCAAATTTTCGAGTTCATATGCAAATATGACGACGTCAGAACATACGATTGGACAAAATTATACATGAAATCACATAAAAATTTCATGGGCTTCAGAAAACGTTAAAAATTTGGGGGTATTTAGGCATTCTGACGAGCTATGGCGGATTTTATATAGACATGTTTTTACCACTTTTACATTATATTGCCCATTGACGCACGAATTTTAAAGTTTGACGCACGCGTGTGGCATTATGGAAGGTCGAGAATGACTGGAAATAGTTGGAAATTGTCAAAAATAGTGTCAGGAATACAAACCATGCGAAAAACGCTTTTACGATGTGTGTAGCGCTGCGCGCGCATGACGCGCGCGGACGCGCACGGACGGAAATTTTGAAATGCTTAAAATGACCTGATTCGTACTCTCGTTTAATAGTTAAGTGATTTTGAGCATATTAAATTTTGACGCGCGTACGCGCGTCCTGACCTTTATACGACCTTTGACGACATGACTTGTTGACCCTTGACCGGAAGTATATGTGATATGAATATGAATGACCTTTGATGACGCATCATGAAGATATGATTGATCATGTGATTTCACAAAATGGCGCCTGGATGACGTCACGATGACCTGATGACCTTGAAAATGTTCCTGTCACGTCTTATGACAATGACCCATGACTGTGCCAAAATTGAAAGAAATTGACTGTACCGATCTTGAGTTATCGTCGGAACAAAAAGGGGGAGAAATAAATAAAACTAGAAATGTAATTCGTCATGAGGACGAATTAGGTGGTCTGTTATGTAATCTGAATAACTGATCTTGTAGAAAATTGTCTTAGCTACAACATATCAAAATTTGGAAGAAAATCGATCCATATTTACAGATACAATCAATTTTCCATAAATATGCTGACGTCATAATATGCAAATTCGTATTTTGAGTTCCAAGGCCAAAGGGCAAAGGGCAGAGCTATAGAAAATTAAGGAACATTACAAGACATAATAGAAGGAGAACGAGAACCAGAGCAGGCGGGAGAGGTAGAGGGTGAGAGAGAAGAAAACGAGAAGGGCAGAGGCAGACATAGTAAGAGAATAAGAGGGAGGCAAGGCAAGAGGTCGAGGTAGAGGGAGGCAGAGAGAGGGAGAGAGTGAAAGAGTAGAGAGAGAGAGATGCAAAGACAGAGCAAGAGAAGGATAGGGGCAGAACAAGAGAGAGGAAGGGAAACAGAGCAGAGAGAGAGAGAGAGAGAGCAAGAGAAAGAGATGCAATGGAGAACGATGCATTTAATATTTCCAGCATAAATAGAATTGAATATTTACTATATTATAGAGAAAGAGAGAAGTTATAGACATGTAAACAATTCTATGTCCATGGGAGAGACGTAAACATTGCATATACCTGGGCTGAATAACTGGAAAGTATAAACGTCTGGGAAGGAGACTAACATCATAAAATGGGATGATTTGATATATTCCAACAGAGTTGGGAGATTAACCCTATAGGTTTGATACACGACAAGGAATCAGATTTCCCATAGGGTTGTACTCAAACGATTGACATTCTTCTCCCATAGATATAACACGCAAAATTAGGCATTTTATTACATTGTTTGTGATTGTATATGATAATATGTTATAATAGTCGAAGAAGATCATAAAATCAAATTTAAAACGACGGCAAAAAAAAAAAAAAAAATGACCCACCAGGAATCGAAGGAATAAGGCAATCAAAGACATTACGTGAATGCCAGAATCGAACCTCGCCGGAATGGGAGGCAAGTGCTATGACCACTATACCAAAATAATCCACATAGACATTACACGTGAACGGAAAATGGAATTCTCAAATCCCACTTTGCAAGTGAAATATGAGCATGATCCCGGCATCTGATCGAAAAATAAAGGGCACACTTGTGATAGCTTATTGTCTCAGCTACAACATACTCGAAGCTCAGCGAAAACAAAACTAAAACGACGGAGATATTGCTCGCGAAAGACGGTAATGTAGAATCCAGTTTTGAGAAAAAGTCATGTCCCATAGAGAATACACGCAAAATGTGAAAAATTGACATGCCTCCTTTAATCGCAAAATACGCCATGATGCCTTTGTCAAAATGAAAATTCGTGATAACTGCATTTGTAGAGAATTGTCTCAGCTAGAACATATCAAAATTTGGAAGAAAATCGCAACCTATTACTGCAATATTGTCAAATGAATAAAAAATTATGATGTCATATTTTCAAAATCAAATTTTCGAGTTCATATGCAAATATGACGACGTCAGAACATACGATTGGACAAAATTATACATGAAATCACATACAAATTTCATGGGCTTCCAGAAAATGTTAAAAATTTGAGGGTATTTAGGCATTCTGACGAGCTATGGCGGATTTTGTATAGACATGTTTTTACCACTTTTTACATTATATTGCCCATTGACGCGCACGAATTTTAAAGTTTGACGCACGCTGTGGCATTATGGAAGGTCGAGAATGACTGGAAATAGTTGGAAATTGTCAAAATAGTGTCAGGAATACAAAACCAAAAACGGCGTTTATGATGTGTATGCTGGCGAAGATGCGCGCGCGACGCACGCGACGGAAATTTTGAAATGCTTAAAATGACCTGATTCGTATCTCTTTAATAGTTAAGTGATTTGAGAGCATTTGACGCAAGACGCGCGTCCTGACCTTTATACGACCTTGACGACATGACTTGTTGACCCTTGACCGAAGTATATGTGATGTGAATATGAATGACCTTTGATGACGCATCATGAAGATATGATTGATCATGTGATTTCACAAAATGGCGCCTGGATGACGTCACGATGACCTGATGACCTTGATGACTGTGCCAAAATTGAAAGAAATTGACTGTACCGATCTTGAGTTATCGTCGGAACAAAAAAGGGGGAGAAATAAATAAAAATAAATAAATAAAGAAAGAAAATTCTGACGAAATTAATAGGTGATCTGTCGATGCCGACAGACCACCTAATAAATAAATAAAGAAAGAAAATTCTGACGAAATTAATAGGTGATCTGTCGATGCCGACAGACCACCTGATAAAGAATAAATAAATAAAGAAAATTCTGACAAAAACAATAGGTGATCTGTCGATGCCGACAGACCACCTAATAATATTGGATATTTATATAGCGCACGTATCAACCAAACAAGGTGCTTAATTAATCCATACTGTAGTAAATCCTTTTTGATTGTCAAACACATGTTGAATCAACAAAATAATGTCCTCATTTGGAAGTGACCGTGTACTGTACTTGGAAGAGAGTGTTCATATTCATTATATGCTACAACGCATTGAAGTTGTCTTAGCAATAAGAAAAGTAGAAAGTTGTAAAACACATACAAAGTTTAATAATGTAGTTGAAGTACATCTATACTGTGATAGTAAACATTGATGTAATCACAAAGTACAGCAATGTTTGAGTGGAAAAATTTGATGCCTGTTATATTTTCACTCTTAATGTGTACTTTGTATAGCTGTTGACTAGTATTTTTGGTAGTATGTCTCTTATATATCAACTCAATTAAATGGTACTGCTTACTGGTTGTATCTCCTTAAGGCTCTTGTTACAGGCAGGGGCACAGGTGTCATGAGGTAGGGTTGGAGACCATAGACCGAGTCACCCAGCATCAATCCGTTTAAGACTCCAGCAGCAAAGGCTTGGCCAACTACCGGTATGCTGTTCTGTTAAAAACAAATTAGAACGTTTCCTTTAAGTTTTCTCTCCTTTTTTCCTGGAAGTGATGTACCATTATATCGAATGTTAATGAAAGACAATCTCTATGTTAACCTCTGAGCTATATCATCTGCAAATTGTGGACATTTTCCGTTGTTTTTTTAATGCTGTTGTTGAATTACCATCTACACCCAAAATTATATTTTAGAGAACTTGGATTATTAGATTTGCAGATCTTATATACTAACTGAATTCATTGTGATGCAATAAGTAATTGAATGAGGATAATAATAGTTTAAGAAAACAATAAATATTCGGTGCAATACTCACTGTGAAAATCCGGCTGTCGTGCGTGCTTCCAGGCCAGCAAGCTGAAACACTAGTGATTTCGTAGGTAGCATTGCATGTAAGTTGTACATTGATGCTATTAAACCCTTTTCGACTGATGTAGGAGCGGTGGGCATCACCTAGGGAAACCCCGTGTACATGAATGTGGGTCCCGTCTACTGCCCCTACAACCTTTGGGAAACGAGTCAAGCGATAGAAGTTCAGTTGCGTTTCCCTTACCTCCTCTGGAGAGCATGGGAATTTGATGAACTGTATGAAATAAAGAAAATTTAGTTATTGATATACAGTTGTGATATTCATGATTCTCCTTATTCCAGATATGTAGGAAAAGTAATTGTTTAATTTGACTTGCTCTTTCTTTTTTAAAAGTATCAGACACACATATTATCTCTTGAATCTTCAACAAATTTGAACATGTAAATAAGTATTGTTTCATATTTATATTGTATATGTAGAATGGCAATGATTGTACATAAGTAAATCCACATAATAAGCAATCAATTACTCTTTTGAAAGAATAAGAGTTCTTAAATAATTCTATAAATTTATATTATATATATTATATATTTATCTATATTTATCATAAATATTATGATATTTCTAATTAAAATCTTAATGAATACATGATGGTTCATGAAAGATTTTCACTGACTAATTGTATAATTTTCATTGACAATTTTCCATTTCATGAACACTTGTTTATATTTATCATAAATATTATAATTTCTAACATTGGAATTATATGCCTGCATTTAAAAGAACTATATAAATATGTATTGAGATTCAGCATATGTGTTATTATAGCAATAAATCACAATGCTGACATCATTAAACTATTTTATTGTTTGAGTTAATTTCATTCGGTTTTTTGTAACCATTAATCATGGGCATAGATTGGGGGAAGGCATTGAAGTTGGCCCTAAATCTATTCTCCAACTTGACTTCTCATACATTACATCATTTGATATCTAAGTGTGTTTGTGCATGCAATGGTGGATTAAGGGAGGGTGCATCTCTGGCACCTGCCCCCCTTTTGGGGCGATAACCTTTGATTATTTTGTGTGTGTGTGTGTGTGCTTGTCATAGACTTTGAGAGGAAAAGTAGAACCCAAAAATGTTTTGTGTTGGGGGGATAGTCGTGGGGTGAATGAAATTCATTGAAATTTGTGTACGTCAACCCCCTTTACAAAATCCAGGATCCGTGTGTGCGTGTAAGAACTCTTGTGCATATATTGTGTGCCATTTATCAACCCTCCCGGAACAGGCAACTTTTCGACTCCACTGATCACATTCCTTTCCCCATAAAACTCTTAAATGAAGAAATGAAGAAATAAAAAAAGGTCTATCAATTTCTTCCACATGGAGATATTTTTAATGAAAGCAATAGCAAAATATAAAAAAAGAAGAATGCTTTTAATCATATCTTCCAATATATACTTGTTTATCTCAGTGCAATCATTGGTATTGCAAAAGTCCAGCCCAGGGGCGGCTCCAGAATTTTGTGAAAGAGGGAGCATACAAATATCAACAAAACAAATCTGATAGGCAAAAATAAATAAATAAACAATTAGAAGAAGAAAAAAATGGAAGGAAAACAAGAAGCTTTTTATTTCACAATTAATTTACAAAAACAAAAAAAAATCAGAAACAAGTGAAACGCTCTCGGCGGTCTCGCCTGCATTACGCAATTCGGCATTACGCAATTCGATATGATGAAAAGTTGAGGTTGGGACATTATTTTTATAGGCAGGGTGGCCCATTTGCAGACCCCCGAAAATGAAATCCTCTGAATATAATAAGCATTTTGAAGTGAATATTGATTATGAATCATCAGAATAATTATTTACTGTATCATAAGAATACAATATAATGAGATTTAGTGTATGGGTAAGACTACAAATGTTTCAATGCTTGTCAGTAATTTACAAATAAAGTTATCTAATAAACTTTTTAAGAAAAGAGGATTTTTCAGCACTTTGTGTAAAAACAATTGGAAGGTAGAACCCATCTACATCACATCACGTCTCATTAGCATAATGAGAACATTATTATGAGATATACTCCAATATATATTATCCAAACATCAATATTGTCACCTAGCTGTAACTGATCATGTACATACTAGGCCTGGGATCGAATACTAAAATTACTATTAGAATATTCATGGGAAAGTACTCGAATGATTCGAATATTTACTTTCATGAAATATGAAAAAATAACAACAATTTATTTATTAATTCTCATATTAAATTTTGATAACATAATCCAAGTCTACTGACCTAAAATGACCTTTGACCTTGACTTTGTGACCTGGAATTTGTGTCACATGATTTGTGATACTTGATAGCCCTTGGGTACAAGTTTCATGGAATTTGAACAAACACTTTTGAAATTATGCTAAAATTTCAAAATCTTGATGTTGATGCCACAACAAAGTCTAAGTTTCCAGACCTGAAATGACATTTGACCTTTACTTTGTCACCTAAAAGACTAATAACATGATTGGTGATACTTGATAACCCTTATGTTCAAGTTTCATGGAATAGGAATGTATACTTTCAAAATTATGATAACAATTAAAAAATCTTAGCCTGATGCCACAACATAGTTAAGTTTGTTGACCTGAAATGACCTTTGACCTTGACCTAGTGGGCTGAAATTCTACTCACATGATTGGGGATACTTGATAACCCTTTAGTCTAAGTTTCATTGAATAAGAACTTATACTTTCAAAATTATATTACAAATTCAAAAACTTAACCTCAGGTTAAGTTTTTGATGATGATGCCACAACATAGTCTAAGTTTGTTGACCTGAAATGACCTTTGACCTTGACTTTGTGACCTGAAATTTTCCTCACATGATTGGGGATACTTGATAACCCTTTAGTCCAAGTTTCATTTAATAGGACCTTATACTTTCAAAATTATATTAACAATTCAAAAACTTAACCTTAGGTTAAGTTTTGATGTTGACGCCGTCGCCGCCGTCACCGGAAAAGCGGCGCCTATGTCTCGCTTTACTTGATAACCCTTATGTTCAAGTTACATGGAATAGGAATGTATACTTTCAAAATTATGATAACAATTAAAAAAATCTTAGCTTGATGCCACAACATAGTTAAGTTTGTTGACCTGAAATGACCTTTGACCTTGACCTAGTGGGCTGAAATTCTACTCACATGATTGGGGATACTTGATAACCCTTTAGTCTAAGTTTCATTGAATAAGAACTTATACTTTCAAAATTATATTACAAATTCAAAAACTTAACCTCAGGTTAAGTTTTGATGATGATGCCACAACATAGTCTAAGTTTGTTGACCTGAAATGACCTTTGACCTTGACTTTGTGACCTGAAATTTTCCTCACATGATTGGGGATACTTGATAACCCTTTAGTTCAAGTTTCATTTAATAGGACCTTATACTTTCAAAATTATATTAACAATTCAAAAACTTAACCTTAGGTTAAGTTTTGATGTTGACGCCGTCGCCGCCGTCGCCGCCGTCACCGGAAAAGCGGCGCCTATGTCTCGCTTTTTGCTACGCAGGCGAGACAAAAACCCAAAAAGTTCTCAACTTCAGAATGGGGAACATGTGAAAATAGAGCTGGGTACAAAATGTATAATTTTTTTTCTTTAAAAAAAGGGGGGAGGCACAAGCCAAATGTGCCCCCCCCTAAAAATCCGCCACTCTGGGGGAATCACTCAGCTATATATATAGTACCGATTTTATAAAATTATGTATGGAAATTTACTAGGTGGTGAATTAGTACCAATTCATGATTAGACTCTGGGATGAAAGAGATACTCTGCAATTACGACTTTATTATGTTTAATTGTCAGTTTGATACGAGTTGAAACTGAGATATAAAAAGAAGGGTCACTTCTTTCTTTTTTTTTTAAACACCTCGATCTATAACATGAGTTGTGTGTAAAATACCTCAAATGCTGCCAGCTTTCGGCCGGCAGAGACAGTGAAGAAAATACAATAACTAGGCCTACGAACGAGCTGGTTATCAGAAATTCCATGCGAATGTCCGATCCCTTTCCCCGATCTTGTAGCTTGAACATTTTGGTGTTCTCACTCAGATGTTCTAAAATCATGTAAGTAATGTGAATTTAATTGATGTTTGTTTTAACATCAATTATTCATAGTCGTAACGCGCCTGCACACTATTTTTTTTCTACAAAAATCCAACATTTGTGGATAGGCATGGGACTGAAGCTGAAGGGAGTGAAGAAGGTGCGAGAAGTCAAAGCCATTTTACTACTTGGCCTGCGTCTGCCTGCCTCACTAAGATCTCTTCTCATTCTTCATAGCTAAAATAATATTTGACTGAGTATGAGGTTCACATAGTCTAAAATCAGTGAAAAAAGAAAAGAATCCAGTAAAAAATTATTCAAAAATTCAAACATACAAAGTATAGTCTAGAGTCTAGACTCTAGCTAGCCCAGGCTCTATACTAGCCTAGGCTATAAGTATAACTCTAGTCCCTAGCCTAGGCTCTAGTTGGAGTCGCGCTAACTTGGCCCGTTGCAAAAGCGGTCAGGTTTTGCAGGTTAGGGTTAGGGTAAAATGACCACAAAAAATGACAGTTTTTGCAACGGGGCCGATTTGTCCCCGGGTCCGGGTTAGCCTGGATCAATCCAGGCTCTAGTCTACTCTTTTCTTAATCATGATTCAGTCTTGATCATGATGATATTGCCATGGGCATGGCATTGGGATAATTTTCATAGACATAGGACTTCAAGCTCAAGACATTCATTTTTTAAATGCATGGTCATAGGCATAGCAATACTTACTTCGTCTTTTTTCCGGATGATGGCTAGCGTTACCCTTCTCACCACTCGGGAGACTGTTGCAATGCTGCACCCATGTATTGTTGCCCCACTATCTAGAACACTGCCTGTTGCAAAAAACGTAATGCAACAAAGACCTGCAGATATGGAGGTAGTGCATGGCTTCTATTTTTGTCGTGCTCCAATTCAAGCCTTAACGTGTCAATTATAAAGGAAACTCCTTCTCTAGTGAACCGATACTTTTAAAACATGTCTACATCGTCGTATAATTCCAGAGGATTCAATCTATCTTGGAACACCCGCTCTCTACGGAGAGCAGCACCCCCCAGGATCTGCATAAGTGCTGCCATTTTGGTTGTCATAAATAATTAGTCGGTGTTAATTGAATTTGTCGGTAGGTACAAGGCCACCGACAAATTTATTGAAATTAGTCGGTGGACTTACAGAAATTAGTCGGTGTTTTCCACCGACAAATTTTCATGAAATGGAAATTAGTCGGTGATGATGAAATTGTCGGTGAAAATGATATTAGTCGGTGAAAACCACCGACTAATTGTTTCATGAAACGCCCCCCTGGTCTTTTCCCGTCGCATTATTAGAACAGCAACTTAATCTTAACTCCCGCCGCTGCATGCACACGATTTTTAGTGTGGTGAAAATTATCGTTCGGGGACCTGGTCCCCGCCCGAAATTTTCAAGTCAAACCCATGTTTGGCAAAACCCATGACTGATGCCTAATTACAATTTCAGTGAATGAATATTTGTTTTGTTGGTATCAATATTATTGTATCATTTATGTAAGTTCACTGTGATATAATTTTTTCGTTCAAATTTTGTTATCACCTTTACAGAGGCTGTTTATGATGTGAAATCAATAAAGTGAAGACACAAACTTCAGTTCTGACTCCAGATGGCGTCAATTTTGTCGTCAAATATCTCTAACCCTTTCAATGGTGTCAGCAGTGGGATTTGACTAACAGCGAGTGACAATCCAAGATGGGTTAAGCAGTCCATACCAGACATCCATCAAGTGGCATCAATGTTAAATAGCAACATCATATCAGAGTGACAGAAGATGAACTTTAGACTGGTTCTGTGTTAAAACAGCCTCGGTCAGATACTTCATAATGACCTATATATGCTCGTCTATGTATTGATTTGTTTGATTAGTTGTTACAGTTACTATTTTCCTTTTTAATCTCTATGCTTGTAAAAGTACTTTGAAAACTTCAGTACAGGAAAATGGCTACCACTACGACAACCTCTACAACCACAACAACAGTAACTAAAACATCAACTGCGCCCACTATAACAACCACCACAACAGCCAGGGAGCAACCATGAGACTTTAGAAGTGCGCAGTCTATTGCAAGGCATGGTGGAACACAAGATCATAAGGAGATCTACAAGCCCTTAAGCCAGTCCAGTTGCCTTAGTAAGAAAAACATCAGGGGCCCTTCGCTTATGTATCGACTACTGACAATTGAATAAGTTTACCGTGATTAACTCTTACCCACTTCCAAGGATTGACGAATCACTTGAAGTCATGGATGGAGCCAAATACTTCTCTTCACTTGATTTATCCCACGGGTACTTCAAGATCAACATGCATCCAGACTCTGTGCCCTTGATCGCCTTCCGGGTCCTATGGGGCCTCTCCGAATTTGGAAGAATGCCACAGGGCCTTTGCAACAGCCCGTGCACATTAAAGAGAGTAATGGAGGTGATCTTCAGTGATATGAACTTCACAAAACTTATACTGTATCTTGATGACGTTCTGGTGTTCTCCAAAACGTTTAAGGAGCATCTACATGTAGCAAGACTTGGAGAAGTCTTTAACCATTTAACGAAACATGGCCTGAAGCTGAAAGGTGGAAAATGTCAGCTTTTCAAGAAGGAAGTGGCTCATCTAGGGAATATCGTCAGTGAGAATGGTGTCTTGGTTGATTCCGATCCAGGTATCAAGGATCAAGTCTTGGCCAACACCCCAAAGTGGATCAGAATTGAGCTCCTTCCTTGGGCTCGCATCCTACTATTGGAGATTTGTCCCTGACTTCACAAGACTGACGACCCCTCTTCATGCACTAACCGGACATAAGTCTAAAAGGAAGAGGAGGAAGACAGAGAACACTGTCTCAGATCCAAAATTTGCGTGGACCACAGAAGCAGAAAGATAGACTGTCCTCAACGCCAGTCCTAGCATACCCAAGGTTTAGAGAAGAGTTTATACTTGAGGTTGACGCTTCTCTGTTTGTCACAAAAAAATGAAAATGGTCATCTGCATCCAATATCTTTCGCCAGCAGAAGCTTACGTTGTTTCTCTCCTTTTTTGGGGTATCTCTGTTACTCATTTGGAGTACCCCCTATAGGGATTCCTATTGAACTCTTTGCATGAGTGCATTTATTTTGTGTTAGTGCTGGCATTGGTGAATACTATAGCAGGCAGGCAAGCCATTCTGAGCTGTTTTAAGACTGCAAGGACATGAACAAGTACGTATGTGTACCGGTGGATGAAACTTGTGCAAACTTTGTTTAAAGGCTGTGGTCAAAGCATCCCAGAGTTCCTTGTCTTCAACTTTTACGAGCGGCAGGTTGTAGCACTCATGTAAGCCTCTTGTTTAGCACTATGACTAGTATTGGCCGAGGCTGTTATTGATGAAGATCAATCAAGTAAAGACACAAATCTCAGTTCTGACTCCGAATGCCACCAATTTTGTCGTCAAATATCTTGAACCCTTTCATTAAGTATGTTGTGATCTTCCTACATATCTTCTCTTTAATCCCTTATGGTTTTAGATAATCCCCCGGTGCTATGAGCTGTGAAAATACTGGCAGCAAAACACACGACACGGAATGGAAATTGAGCATCCTACACACGGACATAATCATATACATGTATGTGCTAATAGCGTGTTTTGGGGGCTTTTGATGCCGTTAACATTTGTGCCGCTGCCTCTTGAAGCCCACCATTCATATCAGGGGAATGGCTGGGAGCAGCCATAAAGCTGGCGTTGCAAAGTTCACATTTTGAGAAATGCTGAATTTGGGCAGAAAACAAAGATTTTGTGATTTTCTGTAGTTGTCGATCAAGGCGCCGGGGTTTCCTACATAGCATTGAAGTCGTATAAGCATACCACATGGTGCTCCCCGCCACACTGTAGGTTTCCATGGTAATTATTCACACTTGAAGGCTTTTGGTAACACCATGAGGTATCCTTAGTGAAAAGACCATTAATATATTCTTCTGTCAAAAGAACCACCATTTATGAGACATTTAAAGGAGTTGCAGAAAAGTAAAATTTACAAAAAGGAAAGAGATAGAGATGGTGATGGAAAGGAATTAGATTAAACACTTATCGGTACATGTACACATACACATGTATATCACAATCGTGGATCAACTGCTCACCTTTGATTCTTTTCCTTTCCTTGCAAGTGTTGCAAAAAAATAATGATGATATGCACCCTGAAGGAAAACTTTCCTCAAGGATGGCATGGAGCATATCATCTCTGCCACATCAAGTGACATGGTAGGTCCACAGTCTCTATTAATATGGAGTTTAACCTGGATAAAATGACAAAGTGAATACTGATGTGATAAAGAATATACATGTAGATGTTCACTTGGAAGTTAGGCATATAAATGTGTAAGCTAAATGAGCGGTTGCCCTAGAAATCTCTTCTCATTGTAAATGGAGCTATAGCTGAGGCAGGCAGGCAGAGCATTGCATTACTGAACAGTGAACCAGACTAGATGTGCTGCTAGAACTACAAAGAGTGAGAGGGAAAAGTAGATAATGGGGTTACAGGCTTTAGAACTACCGTGTGAGTCAAAGAACAGTTTACACCTAGAAAATTGCTAATTATTTTAAAAATCATCTATGAACAGTAAATTATTATAAGTCCTATGAAAGAGCATTTTATCCCAAATCATTTGGTATCATTTTTGTGTGGTATGTGTTCACGCTTGGATGAACAGGAGGCATTGTTTGCGCGAGTGCAAAAATTGACTTGCGCCAAAGTGATGCCTACAGTATGTGATATGTCGGGATTAAAGTGAGAGAATGAATTGAATGTATCAAATGAGATGCATTGCATATGCTTTTTGCAGAAGCAAAGTCACACACACGCGCGCACAAATGTTCGTTGATATTTGATATTCGATATTTGAAGTGTGTGGCATGATTAATTTTGTTAGGGATGTTATTTGGATCTGCAATGACCAAATTAATACCCAAATCCCAATTGTTTTATTCAAACATCACATAAGCAACTTTGGCGCAAGTCGATTTGTACATTTGCGCATTCTCAATTCTTTTTCTTTTTCTTCTTGCTCCCAAATCACATTTATTTTGCATGCAGTGAGTTTTTTTTCTTCAATTTTTCAATTCATTTTATTTGCACATTTGATAAAAATCACAGTTACAAACATACACAATACAAAGTAAATTCCAACAAATAACACAGCAGAACAGAAGTATCAAAATGTGGGGGGACAAACAAAGGCCAAAGGCCTATCAAAGGCTTGTCCCTAAACTATATGAGTAATTAAATATAAATTAAGTGGTACAACAGGGAAAAAAAGAGAGAAAACAAGGCAAACGTACCGCTTTACAGACTCAGAGGGTGTACGATTAAATAAGATTAAGTTTATAATTTTTTTTTAAACTAGATAAGGAAGGGCGATTCTTTATCTCAGACCCAAGACTATTCCACAATTTTGGACCACTAAATTTTATTGTGGTACGGGAAAATTCATACTTATATTTTGGAATTCGAATGTGGTTGGACTGTCTAGTGGAGTATGGTACAAAAGAACATTTTTCGGGAAAACAATCATTTAAAAGTTTTCATTCACTATTCGAGATAAACACCTAATGCTCCTTATGCACGTGAAATGGAGCAGCGAACAAGTTGTAAAGAAGATTTTTTTAGAAAGCCGTTTTATTATTCTAACACTAATGTTTTTTTTAACCTGATTTATTCATCCTGCCGAGACTAGACACCTGGCCAGTGGCTAGCTTGCTTGCTAGCTGCGCTGGCAACAACAAATCCATGCCGCGAACAGCAAACTGCTTTGCAACCCATATTTATATCGGCAGTTCGGATCTATTTAGGATGAGCTAGAATATGAAATACAAATTGGTAAAAATTAAATACGCAAGAGTTTTAAAGTGGATGATTTTTTTGTGGTGTGCAATACTGCAATTTCTTATATATTTCATTATTTTTATCGTAGCATCGGTTTCCAAAAAACAAAACCGGGACCCGATGGCGATGGTCAGGATTCGGTGTGACCGACCGTACCTTGTACTGTAAGATAATTGCAAAAGATGTAAAAGTAAGAAGTTGAACAAAAATGGATGAACTAATATTGTTTATCAAACTATGATCAAACTTACCACATGTTGTCCAACAAAAGCATAACCTGCTACAGTGTGTGCTGTCATGACTCTGGATATGGTCAGCGTTAATGCCTTTGATGAAACCCTGTCCTTTACCAAGGCTGATACATCTGGGTTCTGACTCTCAAAGGCTACATCAACAATGAAATCTCCTTGTCCCACTAGGCCAAACAAAATCAGGGATTTTCCATGAAGCATAGACTTCATTACATGGGTTGCAATACTTTTGTTCTGTGACACAGTGAAGTACAGGAGATACCTAAACTCTTCCTTCCTTGGCAGCACTACTTTCTTAATCAACCTGTTGAATTCATTACGATCAGATTCATACAGGGAAGCAAGATGGACTCCAGCCATGTACTCCTGAAACAGTTTGTGAGGAAAAAAGACTGGCAATTGCACATGAGAATTACTTTTATGTATGTCCATGCTATTGGTAATTCTGTCCTCCTGAGACAAAATCCCAACACGACAGGCAGTGTCCTTGGATTCTGGGCATATTTCGAAATCATCTTCACCGAAAACTAACGTATTTTCTAGAAGACCATTGAGGGCCTGTTTGGCAATCGGTCCAAGGAGCTCATCAATTTGTTTCAAATAGGCAATAAGTGAGGGGCTGCCTACATTCTTCACCTTTTTCTGAGCATAATGTTCTTTTAGAAAGGCAATCATTACTTTGAATATCTGAGAAAAAGTTTTCAGTGATTTCATTTCCTTTAGTTTTCTCTCATCAAGTTCTTTCCACATGAGACACAACATGGCTACATAGATAGGATAGTGGGCCATGTATTCAGATATGACATCATTATCATTGGTGAACTCCATGAGCTGATTTGCTTTATCATCATTCTTTGGAAAGTATTTGTGAATGTAAACTGACAAATTCTCTCTGTTGAAACCCTCAACATGAATGAATGTGTAGAGCTTCATTAGATCACCATCTGCTCTAATCTCTACTGCTCTCCATGGGCGAGTGGTCACCAAGACTGGGCAAGAGGCAAGTTGATCTGAACAAAGAATATCTACAAGTCCAATATCACCTTTCCTAGATGAGCTTCCACGTGCCTCTAAGTAGTTGACACTTGGCTGTGATGGCTGAATTTGCATTTGATCAGTAGGCTGTGATTCGCAAGATTTTGCCTTCATGACTTTGCCACTGACTTCATCTAGCCCATCGAATGCGATGAATACCTTGGCAGGATTTGACCAGATATACTCAGTAATCTGAGAAACCGAAGCTGGATTGTTTTTGGCCAGATAAGACTTTGCAATCTCGCCAATAGTGTGTTGCTTAAATTCACGTAGAGGAACAATCAAGACCCACATAAAGTGACTGAAATACCTCCCTTCAATCCAGTCCCAGGCAATCTTGGCACAAAATGTAGTTTTTCCAGCCCCTGCCTCTCCCTGAACCATGATCCGCTTGGGGAACTCTCCATTGACTTTGAGATCAAGGATATCATTGTAATCTAGCAATCGCTTCTCCGTCCCATGCTCTTCTTGTAAGACGAGATTAGTATGCATGTCTTCAAACTGCACAATGGAAGCAGGATTGAGAGGATCAGCTCTGATCTTACAGACAGTTGACCTGTACTTGAACTTGAAATCATTTGCACACAGCTCAACCAGTTCAGGAGAAAGTGGTTTGGTCTGAAATTCAGCTGAAGGAGGTTTGGTCTGTGATTCCAGCAGTCTTGATGGCCCTCCTAAAAATACAAAGATAATATGAATTGATGTGACTTCATTCAATTTCAAGAGCATTTAAAATCTGAGTAGTCTGTGTATACATAAACATGTACCGGTAGATGAATATCCCTGGAATAATTGTTCCTATGACATTTCAGCAATGCACAATACGTGCCTTCACGGTTGTTTCATCACAAAGCATGCCGGGACAGATTTCTAGTACGGCAGTAGATTTTCACCTTCGCCGCGATCAGCTGTTCCATTGCCAACAACGGGATTTTCATCCTGTCGAATCAACATCATAATCTTGTACAGGATCCGTTATTCTGCAGTGATTTCCTTTCATTCCAGTATAATTTGTACGGTTAGAAACTAAAGTTTTTGATTATGTATTTTTATGAGGATCCTTCAAAAAATAAAGCTGATAATACAAAGTAAAGTGGGCTAATGAGAGTGGGTTCTGTTGTATGAATATATAGTCCCATATGTTCAAATGTGTGTGTGTGCAGTTTGCATCGATGGTTTGCCTTTTTAAATTGCTAAAGTGCTAAACATTCGTGTTTTAGGTTGAAGGATCGTCATGAAAATACATAATCACAGAATTTGGTTTCTTAACGTACAAATGATACTGGAATGAAAGAAAATCACTGCAGAATAACGGATCCTGTACAAGATTATGAAGTCATGTTGATTCGACAGGATAAAAATCCTGTTGTTGGCAATGGAACAGCTGATCGCGGCGAAGGTGAAAATCTACTGCGTACTAGAAATCTGTCCCGGTATGCTTTGCGATGAAACAACCGTGAAGGCACGTATTTCCCAGACAATCACACATCTTATTTTTTGAAAACAAGACAAATATGACTGCATCTCCAGTATGCCTCTGCCTAAATTCAGTTAAAGGGAAATCCAACCCAAATAGACAACTATACTCTAAAAGAAAGCAGAAAAATCAGAGAAGAAAACTGATGAAAGTTTCAATTAAATCTGACTATATATAAGAAAGTTATGAATTTTTGAAAGTTGTAATCACTATACATGTACGCATGGGCACTTCAAATTGGCTGTCAAAGCGGTAATGTCAATGTGATGTAGTGCCGTTTCCCATCTGTTCCAACATATAAAATGACTAAAATTAATTTTTGTTTAAATGTATTGCTCAGGATGGTCTATTCTTTTTAAAGGACCTATACTGATATGCTATCTTTAATAAATTTTGAGTAGTGCGCCAAGGGAGAAGCAACTTACGAGAAAAACAGAAATAAATGATATTTTTGTACAAGGCAAATGGGAGAGTTATCCAAGTCCTACGTCATTTTACCGCAATGTGCTTATACGTATTGTTCATATCATAGTTTGTTGCACTTGTTTGTAATTTGTAACAAGTGAAACGCTCTCGGCGGTCTCGCCTGCATTACGCAATTCAGCATTACGCAATTCGATATGATGAAAAATTGAGGTTAGGACATTATTTTTATAGGCAGGGTGGCCCATTTGCAGACCCCCGAAAATGAAATCCTCTGAATATAATAAGCATTTTGAAGTGAATATTGATTATGAATCATCAGAATAATTATTTACTGTATCATAAGAATACAATATAATGAGATTTAGTGTATGGGTAAGACTATAAATGTTTCAATGCTTGTCAGTAATTTACAAATAAAGTTATCTAATAAACTTTTTAAGAAAAGAGGATTTTCAGCATTTTGTGTAAAAACAATTGGAAGGTAAAGCCCATCTACATCACATCACGTCTCATTAGCATAATGAGAACATTATTATGAGATATACTCCAATATATATTATCCAAACATCAATATTGTCACCTAGCTGTAACTGATCATGTACATACTAGGCCTGGGATCGAATACTAAAATTACTATTAGAATATTCATGGGAAAGTACTTGAATGATTTGAATATTTACTTTCATGAAATATGAACAAATAACAACAATTTATTTATTAATTCTCATATTAAATTTTGAGAACATAATCCAAGTCTACTGACCTAAAATGACCTTTGACCTTGACTTTGTGACCTGGAATTTGTGTCACATGATTTGTGATACTTGATAGCCCTTGGGTACAAGTTTCATGGAATTTGAACAAACACTTTTGAAATTATGCTAAAATTTCAAAATCTTGATGTTGATGCCACAACAAAGTCTAAGTTTCCAGACCTGAAATGACATTTGACCTTTACTTTGTCACCTAAAAGACTAATAACATGATTGGTGATACTTGATAACCCTTATGTTCAAGTTTCATGGAATAGGAATGTATACTTTCAAAATTATGATAACAATTAAAAAATCTTAGCCTGATGCCACAACATAGTTAAGTTTGTTGACCTGAAATGACCTTTGACCTTGACCTAGTGGGCTGAAATTCTACTCACATGATTGGGGATACTTGATAACCCTTTAGTCTAAGTTTCATTGAATAAGAACTTATACTTTCAAAATTATATTACAAATTCAAAAACTTAACCTCAGGTTAAGTTTTTGATGATGATGCCACAACATAGTCTAAGTTTGTTGACCTGAAATGACCTTTGACCTTGACTTTGTGACCTGAAATTTTCCTCACATGATTGGGGATACTTGATAACCCTTTAGTTCAAGTTTCATTTAATAGGACTTTATACTTTCAAAATTATATTAACAATTCAAAAACTTAACCTTAGGTTAAGTTTTGATGTTGACGCCGCCGCCGCCGCCACCGGAAAAGCGGCGCCTATGTCTCGCTTTTTGCTACGCAGGCGAGACAAAAATGTAAAAATTGACTTCACTTTCATGCATGGTTTTCTATGTCTTCCGGTGTAGCAGGAATTAGTATCTGTTTACCTGTGCTGTTCGGAATTGGAGGTCCATTGAGTAATTCGTCTGATAGGCCACCCAATTCAATCTCTCGTAGTATGTCAGCCAAACGCTGTCGTTTGTTTGAGTGTGGAGGTTGCTGCATGATGTTCCATTTCATAAACACATCCAGTAGCGCATTGGTGTAGTTCTTCAAATTCTCAACCAGGATTGCTTGTAGTTGAGCATAGGAGAGCCCTAGAGATATCCCTACAGCATTGTAGTAAGATGGAGCGATATCCTGGGCCAGCTTCAGGAACTCTATTTCACTGACAGTACTGTAAAATGAATAATAAATCAATTAGGAAAGATAGGATATTATTTAGAGAGCATCCTATTGGCTGAAAAGCTATCATGTGACCCTCAACGATTTGGATTATGTGCTTGAGCGTGCAAACAACCTGGGGATATCAGAATATATTGCCTGTGATATTAACATTTGAAACATATTGCTCCAAACATATTGTTCTGTTGGTACATGTACATGTTTCAATGAGAAACACATAATTGTAGGGGGGGGGGTAATGTTTGTAAAATAAACCCCTCTCATCTACAAATGGTCTGGTCCAATTTACCTGACACTTTGTGAAAGCCCTACGGCAAATATACTAAAGATCGCATCCTGAACGTGCATCTTCACATGATCTTTTGTTTCACGCAAGGTTGTGTAACGCAACCACCCGACCGGACGGGATGCCCGATGATTCGAAGTAAGCCAGTATATGCATACCTTTCTGCAGTGTTAGGACCTGGATTGGTTTCAATGTCACCAGATCTCATCAAGAGGATCAGGAGCAGATAGAGAAGGTAGAATTCACCCATGGTGTCCTTTTCACTTGACAGAAGTGTAGTTCTCTGGAAAATGGTGATGACATGGGCAACAATACCTGAAAACAATTTTCAGAAAGATCTACATTACGTACATAAAACAGATGGAATAAGGAACCTTGAGGGTTTCAATTCACTATATCTATTTAATAATAGTGAAACATTTTGGGGGCTTTCGACGCCATAAACTTTTTTGCCCTCGCCTCCTGAAACCCGCCCTTTGAAAGAATGGCTGGGACCAGCCAAGAAGCTGTGCCTTGCAGGGTTCATATTCAAGAAATGCTGTACGGTATTTGGGCAGAAAACAATGATTTTGTGATTTGTTTGTAGTCGACAATCAGGGCACCCTGGTTTCTTTCACAGCACGCAATGAGCGTCATCATGTACTGCACCATATGTAGAGATCTTGGGAGAGCAGTCAAGGCCCCTCGGTCCAGCGGTGGCAAAATGAGGCACAGGAATGGAATCAACGCCAGTGACACTGGAGTGTGGCCCGCTGACTGTGAGTGGCAGCACAGATACCAATAGGCCATTTTCGTAATGTAATCAAATTTAATATATAAATCTTTGTTAAGTGCCTTGTTACAAATATTTCATTCACCTGTTACAAATTTAACCAGAACATCAATGACGTAGCGCTCATCCGCATCTCGCAACAACAAATATCGTAAATGTTATGTTATGTGGTACACTTTTGAACTGGTCAAAAAATAAAAATTTGATGCCCTGGAAGGGACATAATTTCATTTAGCTGTACAAGATTAAATAGAAACTAAAGGAAATGGAATAACAAGTGAAACGCTCTCGGCGGTCTCGCCTGCATTACGCAATTCAACATTACGCAATTCGATATGATGAAAAATTGAGGTTGGGACATTATTTTTATAGGCAGGGTGGCCCATTTGCAGACCCCCGAAAATGAAATCCTCTGAATATAATAAGCATTTTGAAGTGAATATTGATTATCAATCATCAGAATAATTATTTACTGTATCATAAGAATACAATATAATGAGATTTAGTGTATGGGTAAGACTATAAATGTTTCAATGCTTGTCAGTAATTTACAAATAAAGTTATCTAATAAACTTTTAAAGAAAAGAGGATTTTTCAGCATTTTGTGTAAAAACAATTGGAAGGTAGAGCCCATCTACATCACATCACGTCTCATTAGCATAATGAGAACATTATTATGAGATATACTCCAATATATATTATCCAAACATCAATATTGTCACCTAGCTGTAACTGATCATGTACATACTAGGCCTGGGATCGAATACTAAAATTACTATTAGAATATTCATGGAAAGTACTCGAATGATTCGAATATTTACTTTCATGAAATATGAACAAATAACAACAATTTATTTATTAATTCTCATATTAAATTTTGAGAACATAATCCAAGTCTACTGACCTAAAATGACCTTTGACCTTGACTTTGTGACCTGGAATTTGTGTCACATGATTTGTGATACTTGATAGCCCTTGGGTACAAGTTTCATGGAATTTGAACAAACACTTTTGAAATTATGCTAAAATTTCAAAATCTTGATGTTGATGCCACAACAAAGTCTAAGTTTCCAGACCTGAAATGACATTTGACCTTTACTTTGTCACCTAAAAGACTAATAACATGATTGGTGATACTTGATAACCCTTATGTTCAAGTTTCATGGAATAGGAATGTATACTTTCAAAATTATGATAACAATTTAAAAAATCTTACATAGTTAAGTTTGTTGACCTGAAATGACCTTTGACCTTTGACCTTGACCTAGTGGGCTGAAATTCTACTCACATGATTGGGGATACTTGATAACCCTTCAGTCTAAGTTTCATTGAATAAGAACTTATACTTTCAAAATTATGATGAAAATTCAAAAACTTAACCTCAGGTTAAGTTTTTGATGATGATGACACAACATAGTCTAAGTTTGTTGACCTGAAATGACCTTTGACCTTGACTTTGAGACCTGAAATTCTCCTCACATGATTGGGGATACTTGATAAACCTTTAGTCTAAGTTTCATTTAGTAGGACCTTATACTTTCAAAATTATATTAACAATTCAAAAACTTAACCTTAGGTTAAGTTTTGATGTTGACGCCACCGCCGCCGCCGCCGCCACCGGAAAAGCGGCGCCTATGTCTCGCTTTTTGCTACGCAGGCGAGACAAAAATTGGTTGAAAAATATATAGTTTTATGACAAGGAGGACTCGAACTTAGTAAGAGATAAATGTAAACATACTCACCTTTTATTATGATAAGAAAAGGACAGAGGTACAAATAGTCAGTAAATTGTCAACAGAAAAATATGGCAAAATAACAATTTTGTAAGGGACAAAAACGAGTTAGTGTGAGAAAATTGTTAAAATATTTAAACAAATTGAAGAATTAGGAGCATTGTTCTACCATGGACCCTACTACCATAGTTCTACTTATCCAAAGTGTGTGTTCAAGGGAGGGGGTATGCAGTGTGATTGCCATGCCTAGGCCTATATCCTGGCCTTGCGCTAGTAGCGCCAGGAGTAGCTTTGCTGAAAACAAAATGCGTTCTGAACATTTAATTTTCAACCTCTCTTTTCTCCTCTTTTTAATCTACAAATCAAGTGTTTTCTGTGAGGATCAAATTTGCAAATAATCATCCTAATATTTTGCACAAAACTTTAAAAATGAAATGAAGGAGAAGAAGCATTTTTTTTTATTTTTGGAATAAATTTGAATAAATTACCATAATTAATCAATGGAGCTAAATCTCAAAATTCTGTGTAGAATTTTAGTAAACCAAATTTAGCTCTACCAGATAAAGCAAACCAAATCAAAATAAGAAAATTGAGAAAAAAAGAAAAAAGAAATGAGGGAGAAGAAGCAATTTTTGTTTTTTCTGGAATAAATTTTGCATAAGTTACCATAATTAATGGAGAAAAATTTCAAAATTCTGCGTAGAGGTATAGTGTACCAAAGTTAGCTCTATGATATAAAGCAAATCAAATCAAAATCGGTCGAGAAATGAAGGAGAAGAAGCATTTTTGTGTGATTTCGAATAAATTTGCATAAATTAGCATAGATAATAAAAATTTCACGATTCTGTGTAGAAGTTTTAAATCCCCCTCCTAGCCCTATCATATGAAACAATCAGAATCAAAATCGGTTGAAAAATAACGAAGAAGAAGCATTTTGAAAACTGTGGACGGACGGACGGACGGAGGACGGACGCCACGCCATGGCATAAGGTCATCGGGCCCTTCGGGCCGGATGAGCTAAAAATGTCAATAGTCAGAATGCAAATTACATACATTAATTACTTGTTGCTAGGTAGGACAAAAATTATGGCTTGCCCTACCTAACAACATGGAATGTATGCAATTTGCATTCTGCATTGACTATTGAAATACAATTATTTGTAACGGGTGAATGAAATAGTGTGTAACAAAGATTTATGCATTAAATTTGATTCCATTACGAAAATGGTCTATTCTATTCTAGCTATTCTATAGTAGTGTAGCATTGAGCATTGTTTGTAGTCAATTTCACAGGCATGTTTTCTTCATGGAGTAGTTTCACTTATGATTTATTTATACATCTGCATGCTTCTTCACATTACATAGTGTGAATATATTATAGAAACGAGAACAAGCAATAACAGATTTTAGAGCCTAGTTATGAGCACAATACATTTGGATAGATACATGTAGAAGTGTAGTGGTCCAGTGGATAAGTCTCCGGACTGTGAACCACAAGGTACAGGGCTTGAATCCCTGCCACAACACTAACGTCCTGTGGCAAGACATTAATCTACGGTACATTTGCCACACTCCACCCAGGTGAAGTAAATGGGTACCTGGTCCTGGTACAGTGGTAGGATTATTCCTTGAAATGCACTGTGCGCTGATAACGGCCGCCGGAGCTAAAGCTAGGGTAATAAGTTTCAAAGCTCTTTGGAAGCGCACAGGGACGTTACATAAGTGCTATGCGCTATACAAGAACGGATTATTATTATGGAATAACATACCGATGTATTGCAATATATAAGCTCAATGCTTGAGGTGTTGCCATACCTTAATCCGTACTAAATATCAAAATCAAATTTTATATAAAGGGGGAAAAAATAACTGATCTTTACATCAAGTGCAAGAAACTGTTGAAACATTACACCATTTACAGTAGAAAAGGGGGAAAAAAGTGAAATTACACATTACACATTACACACTGACACTGTCAAACCTCATCAGATCAAAATTATTGGAGAAGGAAGATGGAACGTGGAAGACAGATAGACCTGTAAACTTGAATGCAGATCTCTGCATTTTTCCAGTACATCCGGTAATAAGGTTATAGAGGGGGTAGAAAATGAGATCACTGCAATTGCCATGGGGGAGAAAGTAGCCCATATTTTACCAACAATTTAATTTTTCGATGTTAATATATTAAAGAATCATGTTAAAATGGTCTAGTCATACAGGTGATAACGAGAATCAAAATGATGACTGTAACCAAATAAAAGAACTACAACTACAACGAGTATACCCAAGGTTCGCTCGCTATTCATAAGGACCGCTATTCATAAGGACCGCTATTCATAAGGACCACTATTCATAAGGACCACTATTCATAAGGACCGCTATTCATAAGGACCGCTATTCATAATTTGAGAAAAGGGTTATTGTTCTTAAGGGCCATTATTCATAAGGACCGCTATTCATAATCGAAGAAGAAGGTCGCTATTCATAATATGAGAAGAGGGTCACTATTCACAATAGAAAATCTGGGTCATTATTCAGAGGTCGGGGTCCCTATTCATAATACGAGAAGAGGGTCGCTATTCACCCTCTTCTCGTAATATGAATAGCGGTCCTTAATACGAGTATAGTGACCCCCAATATAAGTTATGAATAGCGGCTAGATTAGTATAGTATACGAAGGCGCATGCACGGCTGAATAAAGCTGAATAAAGCGAACTCTCCAAACAAAAGCCATTTTACACTAATCGCTATTATCGTAAAGTAAGCATCGAATTGGCAACGCAAAATTTTTAGTGTATACTGCATATGTCTTAATTGCATTTCAGACAGAACTGACATCGCGAACTCTCGTAAGAGGTCCGCGTTTTTGTAATGTAAATCGCACCTTTACTAATTATCATCAGGAACACAGCAAATCGCTATCACTCCGGTAGCAAAATCTTACATTTCATATTTATTTTTTGACCAAATTCAAAGTCCTTTTTATGAGAATTAGAAAGAAGAGTCCACTAGCGAACTCCGAAGCCACTGTGCAATGTTCATCGGGCGCGCGTGCGCGGGAAGGGGTGATTTCGGATGCATTTTAGGAATTTTGTTTACAGGGGTATGGGTGCCAGTAAAATAGATAAAGACCAGTTCTGGTCATGCAATTGCATTGTGAAAGAAACGTTGTGGAATCGATCAGAAAAGGTGGATCATCTAGCATATAAGTATTGGTGTGTACTGCAAGGTTCTGGAATCATCAAAATGATAAGACATTTGGCCCAGTCTTGGTAAAGTTACAAGCACTGTACACAGAAAGATGTATATGGGACTACCCGACACGTGCGCGCACGTGCGCGATATCTATTTGGTCCCAATAGATATAATAATTTACCAAATATATCAATTAGTAGGCGAATTCCTGGCAAAATTTGTATCATCACATATTAGTCAAAACATATTCTTTCACATGATTGGTAATGAGAGCTTCCATTTCATTTTTTGAGAGGGGGGCGTTTCCAAAACTGGTCTTTATTTCCCGGCAAAATTTGTATCATCACGTATAGTCAAAACATATTCTTTCACATGATTGGTAATGAGAGCTTCCATTTCATTTTTTGAGAGGGGGGCGTTTCCAAAACTGGTCTTTACCTTTAAGGCTAATTAAGTGCAGATAGGTCTATATATCATATTTTTTATTATCACTTAATAATCCAGACGGTTGATTTAATCATGGACCTACCTTAGTCTGTAGTATAGTGCTGTATACCATGATTTAAAACGGTAATTTGAAGAAATTTACAACCATGTAGTCGAGCCTAGGACTAATTAGGCCAGTTAGGCCCTTAGGGTCTATATTTCATAAATATTTTAAGCAGTAGCGTACCTACGGGGCAGGGTTAGAACTAGCCCTAATTCGTGTTTTAGGCCTATAAGATTAAAACAAAATGCTGATGATCGCTCTAATTATACACGTACAAGTTACAACGTTGAAAAGTATGTCAGGACTCAGTTAGCTTCAGGTCCATCTTTCAAATCATCATGCCGTTACACAATGTACAGAGCCCGCGCTACGGCGGGGCTCGGGGAGCCGCCCTCTTTTTGAAAAAGTATGTTAAAGAAAAATAGAAAGAAACCAACCGAGGGCAAGGCCCGGCAAAAACTTTCCTGCAAAATGTGACACCACATTAAAGCGAAAATAGCAAATGCGAGAAGTAAAAACACGGAGGCATCGTCAAGCATGTCGGCAAAGCTTCCGAGTTCAGCAGTTTGCGGATTCATAAAATTAGTCCTTAAAAGCCTAATTCGTTCAGAAAATTACACACTTTTATCGTCAGAATCTGGGTAAAAACACTCCATTCAGTTGTACAGGTGCATAAAAGACGAACTGTCAGTCAAAAATTTTCTTTTTCAATCTGCGCATAATTATATGCAAATTATACCGAACAAAATCAGTCTCATGCACATCGTTTTAGTGTCACAGATGAGTCGTTACTGTTACACTATATGGACAGATTGGATAGATGTTTAAATCATTACAATTATAATCAGTGTACGATGCGAAAACGATTCATCTCCAGCTTCCGGAAAATTATAATAATATTCCGCTATTGTATGGCGCTTAATACATCTACGATGTCTCTAAGCGTTTTACAGATATACTATAACCTGGGAATTTTTGTTGTGTCCTGCGGGACGCAATTACTCACCGCTTTTGCATAATTTGTGCGTGAGATTTGTTTTTTCTATTAAGTGCCCCTTTTTAAAAAAATCTCCGATGAGTGCCCTTATTCATATTTGAGAGGTGCCCCTTTAACTCTGTAATAAGTGCCCCTTTTCATCTCTGATAGTTGCCCCTTTTATTTTGACACGTGCCCCTTGATGTAATCAAATTGATTAATGTACTATTACCAGTCTTTTTTGTTGTAAAAGATTACATCATGTTTTGTGTGGTTTTGATTAAATGAACTTGAACTTGAACTTATCCTTTCTAATTAGTACCATTTTCCTTCTGATAATTGAACTTTTTCCGTTATCATAAGTGCCCCTTATTAAGTGTGAGGAGTGCCCCATTTTCACCTCTGGTAATTCCCCTTTTACTTTGACATGTGCTCTTTTTCTTTTCTAGTAAGTGTCCTTTTCTCTTTGGATATGTGCCCCCTTTTCCTTTCCCCATAAAAAGTGCTCCTAATTTAAAGCGATTAAGAGCATTTTTTTTTCTTAAATTTCACCCAAATCTGGCTCGCTACGCTGGCTCGTATTTAAAATTGATATAATTATGTTCTTATTAAAGATCTTTTCAGTCTTTCGTGATTAGATTGTGCTTAAAACCCCATCAGGATTGTTTTTTCCTCTTTATAAGATGTAATTTTTTGCACTGCGACCTCACAAATCTCTGATAGTTCGCTCGAAAATAAATATTCTAACCATCACAACCAACTGCTAAGTACATGTATGATGCTTAAACAGTATCTTGGACCATGTAAAGAGAGAAACAAACATTGAAATCATCCCTGATAATGTACTCACAATGTAGGGGTAAATACCAATGTCTAAAAAGTTGTATATTTTTGTTTTGAGGTTTCCCTTTATAGGTGCCCCCTTTTCCCGGAAAGCGCCCTTTATTAATGGTGCTCCCCCCCCCCACTATGAATGACGCTCCGCCCAGGGGCGTATCCAGCCAGCAGCAAGGGAGAGGGCCTAAAAAGGGGCACACTTCGTGCGAAAATTTGAAAATCGTGCCGGTCGATTTTTCGCTCAGTGGGGGGGGGGCGGTAGTGAGCAAAAAAAAAAAATTGGGGCACCCGAAAAAAATTTCCTACGGAAGGGTTATTTTTTCCAACGCCACCCCTTGGGCGCCAGGAGAGGGGCCAACTTCTTTTTTTCAAAAAAGGTGTTTTTACCTGTTTTTTTCTAGGAGGGCCGGCCACCCGGCCCCTGATCCGCCAATGGCTCCGCCGCCCCTGGCCTGCTAAAACCTCTGAATTTCCAGGGGCTCCGCCCTGATCCCACGCCAATTTACACTCCGCGCTACGCTCTACCTGATCGTAAATACTTTAGCCCCCCACTTTGAAAAACGTTCCCCGGGCCTGATGTAAGGTGTTTGAAGCTGAAGCCCGACGCAAGTGATTGCTGTCTGCCCATCCCAACTGCTGTCCTAGTACTGACTGGTTTTGACAATCAAGTGATACCTGAGATACTAGGAACTATACACCAAAAAAGTGACCAAATCGCTCGAATTGAGTTTGAAAATTCGATTTTTCTTCAGCTTCTCAGGGGGACACATCCCCCCTGTCCGTGCAAGCGGGGAACGCCGCTAATTATTTTCTTACCAATCGGCCCCCCCCTCGCCGCCGGCTGGATCCGCCTCTGTATGTACCCTCCCAGTGCGTGATTTCTCCTATATCTAGTGATATATCATTTTACTGTTAAATTTTTTTCTCACTTTACTACATTTATTTTTATTGAGTGAATAGATGCATATTCTGAATATTCATTAGTTTTAATTGTGCATGTGGAAATGAAACAAATGCAAATCAATACAATTCAATTCAATGTCAAATACACTTTTTTACATCTCTAAATATGCAGAATTGGGAACATAATATGTCAATAGCTTCTTCAAAGAGGAATAATAGAAGTACGTTAATAAAAACATTGTCATTACCAGTTATAATTTAACCACTGATTTTGTCAAAATTCAATACCTTTAACTTTTTTTTTAATGATAATTTTTACATCTCCAAATAGGCCTATGCAGAATTGGGAACATAATATGTCAATAGCTTCTTCAAAGAGGAATAATAGAAGTACGTTAATAATAGAAACATTGTCATTACCAGTTATAAGTTAACCACTGATTTTGTCAAAATTCAATACATTCAACTTTTTGTTTTAATGATAATTTTTTCTTTTAAATCAAAATAGACCAAAGATATGAAGTCGCCCGATCGCAAATATTGATATCGACATGATCCCTACTGTGTTATTGGGACAACCCATAGTCCCCCTTTACCCCCTTCCACACCCCAACACCCTCCCCTCCCTTGCTCGTCCAAATCGCTTGCCCCCTGACGATCGAGGTATGCCATCAGGTACGCCACCGATTTTAAGACTTAGGTCTAGACCCTATACGTTATAAAATATTATAGAGAATAATGATTATTTATGAGGGTTT
This sequence comes from Mesocentrotus franciscanus, assembly GCA_037976565.1. Taxonomy (NCBI): domain Eukaryota; kingdom Metazoa; phylum Echinodermata; class Echinoidea; order Camarodonta; family Strongylocentrotidae; genus Mesocentrotus; species Mesocentrotus franciscanus. The sequence continues at coordinate 40,948,330 of CP137667.1, read as the reverse complement.
GTGTCATTTGATGCAATCATTTCGTTAAATCCAAAGGTAAAGTGGTGGCTTTATTTTTTAAAGTTTCCGGACACCCCCAGTCATACTCATAGACATAGTCATACAACAAGGAACAAGGTTACTTGTATAGTATTTGAAATAAACTAACCTTGTTTCAGTACGTCTGAAGGCAGCATTTCATCGACAGACTTAATTCTAAATCTACTGCAACTAGCTGAAGAAAGATCTTAAAATTTAGTAAGATCAATCACTGAATCGAACTCGGAAGCAAGGTGGCGTGGCAGTACGTGTACATTTCTGGCAGAAAATGGCGACTACTGTTACTGCAGTTGTAAAGTACGTACGTTGGGTATGGGCGGAGCGGGTTGCGGGATAAGAAACCGAGTGCGCGAATGAAAGGGGAATCCCCGGCTGCACGTTTTAATACAGCCTACCGTAGTCATTTCAGCAAGATATCTGAACTGCGTTTGCGCGGGGTACACAATCTCAAGTGTGGTGTAAACCCGGGGGGAATTTTTTTTTCCTGAACCGTTGGGGCTTCATTATATGAACTCATTTTCATACATAACAAGCTACGAAAGCTTGCAAGAGGTCACAAACAATTAGACTTTGATTATTTATTGCTTTAATTGCCTCACTATTTATAATAGGCAAAAAAACAAAATAAATACTGAGATTCGAACCCTCAAGTCAACTTCAAGTTCTATTAGTATTACACTGTCCTTACCGATTGAGCTAACGATGAGCTGATGAAAGGTTGATTTGTATAATTACTATAACCCTATTAACAACCCTACCGGATTCCATGTGCACATGCGCTCAGGTTTTCTTCGCGAGTGCGCATGCGCAGGTTTCCTTCGCGAGCTCAATCTGGGCTCGCTATATCAAATAGCAACCCGGGGGGTCACTCTCATACACAAGTGCGCTACCCACACCCATGTCCATCAACCTCTAGCTGAAATGGACCCTATAATGGCGTATCGCACCTTTTCTAAAATGACCCTATATTAATGGCGTTTATCATGCGTATATCGCACATCTGTGCACCTGAAAAGGTCCCTTTTAACTTTTTTTGGTTTTTTAAGTTGTGCGCGATCAGTAGGCTACTTGAAAAACAACCCTTTTTAAGGAAACGTCGACGCGACGCCGCGAATAGCTGAAATAGACACCCTTTCGACGCTTTTTTGGATGTGGCCGGTGCGTATAGCCAGTCATGTTATACCCCCACCCCGGGGGTATAAACCTATTGTAAGAAAGCTCCAATGTACATCACTTATAATCATCATAATTATCATTATTATAATCATTATTGTTGTTCTTGTATGCTATGCAAACGTGCGTCTATGACTATGTATAATGACCTATATAACATCTCTTAAAGGGCAAGTCCACTCCAAAAATAACTTACTTTCAACAAAAGCAGACAAATCAGACAAACCAATCAAAAAAAGTTTGAGCAAAATCGGATAACTAATAAGAAAGTTATGAATTTTTGAAAAAGTATGTAAAACTATGGAACAATGAGAATCACAACACAAATTGCCAAGATGGTTATCAGTTTGTGACGTCATGTCCTCACAATTTATCAATTGCTTTATATAGTTTAATCCCATTAATTTCCTTTTATCCCCAAAACTTGATTTCCCATGCCTTTGCCCAGGTTATATGATTTGTATCATATTGCGTGCATGACATTTCCAAAAACTTTTATGAATTTTGAAGAATTGATACTATTTTCTGAATATTGTATTTCATAATTATTGATTTTTATATAAATAGTTTATCAAAATTCAATTTTTCATGATTTAACTGGACAAAAATTACTCTTTATTTGTGCATCCACACAAAAACATATTACTAACAATCTAACTTGGATGCTGGTGTGAAGAAATAAGATTCTTAGGGTGAAAATAGGAAATTTATATTATCAATATAAAGAAAATAATTAGTGGATAGTGAGGACCATACGTCACAGACTCATGAGTGAGTTGCCAATTTGTGTAGTGATTTTCAAAGTTTTTCATGTCATTAAAAATTCATAACTTTTTTATTAGTTATCCGATTTTGCTCAAATTTATTTTGATTGGTTTGTATGATTGTTCTGGTTCTATTGAAAGTAAATTATTTTTGGAGTGGGCTTGGGCTTTAATAATCTTTCACCACGTACAGCACTTCTGCATTTCTTATAAGCAGCTGTTGTTATTGTTGTTTGTTATGTTTTTGTTTTGTTTTTGTTTTTTCTACACAACAAGCCTAGCTATATCAGAAGAATATTCTCTGCGCGCGACTGGTAAACGAATCTAGTACTGTAGGCCTACATAGATCGCCATCAGTAGTAAAAAAGTTTTTACGGTCTCCAATAATAATTGTTGTCAAGTCAGTGGCGGATGCAGGATGTGGAGGCGAATCGGCCACGGCCAACCCCTTTTGACGGCCTAAAAGGGGGAAGAGAGCGACGGAAGAAAAAGGAGAAGAAAGAGAAAAAGAAGGTAAAAGAGAAGAAGAGAGGAAAATGATAGAGAAAAAGAAAGCTCGGAGAGAGAGAGATAATTTTTTTTTTAATTGCTTCCCTGAGTAACGAGTCGGCAACGTATTATAAGGAATGAGTATGCCACCCCGCTGCAAGCTATTCGTAATGCATGCGTTAATGTATAAATCACTGGCGGATCGGGGGGGGGGGGGGCCAAAATCGGCTACGGCCCCATTTTCTTTCGCGGCCTAAAAAGATAAAAGAGAGAGAGAGAGCGACGATAGAAAGAGGAGATGAATAAAAGAAAAGAAGATATATGGAGAGAGGAAAAGGAGAGAGAGAGAGAGAGAGAGAAAGAAAGAAGAACATGAAACTCAAACGTACAACATATAGATTACATTGCCGATGAGTTAGCACAGCATGCGCCTACAAAGACTTCGGACGAAAGTATAGAACAGTAGAAAAAAACAGTTTTATGAAATTGCCATGAAGAGAAAAAGAGAGATGATTTCTGAATAAAATAATAGGGGATGTGTGAATTACATGGAGAAAATTACAATTTCTATCGCTTGTGACGGCCTTCTTAAAGGTTCTGTACTGATTTTTCATGTCATTTTCTGATGATTTCTAAAGAAATGAAATGATTGCGGCAGTAAAAATATCAAGGCCTAGATAACAGTTTCTATTGCTCAAGGCGGCTATCTTGAAGGTTCTAAATTGATAATAATCGAGAGCGACTGGGCTCCACCCCTGGACCTCTGGCAGGACTCGATCTAAGGAGGGCCACTGGACCCTATCCAAAACAATCCTTTGTTCTATTTATACAAAAAAATTGTCCTTATGAAAGTGTTAGTGAGACAGAGAATACAAAATTCAAAGGACTCGAGAGCGTCCGGGGCTCTAGTTCTGCACATGCAAACTAAAAGGGGCCCTGAGGCATGCCCTTGGACCCCATCCATAAAGATAGAAGTGATTCCCAAAACAACGCTTTGTTGTATACAATTGTCGATAGGAAGGGTTTTTGTTTCTATCGCTCAAGACGGCTAACTTGAAATTTTGAATAGCTAAAACTCGAGAACGTCCGAGGGCTTCACCCATGCAGGAACCCCCGACATGTGCCCGTTAAGGCGTGCCCCTGGATCCCACCATTTCTTTGGTGGCCTAAAATGAAAAGGGAACAAAAGAGAGCCACGGAAGAAAAATGATAATAGAAAGAGAAAAGAAGGTTAAAGAGAAGAAGATAGATGGAGAGGGGGAAAGGAAAGAGACAGAAAGACATGAGACAGAGACAGAGAGAGAGAAAGAAAGAGAGAGAGAGAGAAAAAAAAATAGGGGGGATATGAAACTTAAATTTACATAATTTTTTATAAAGATTACATGTAGAGTTCCGATGAGTTTGCTCGACATGCATGGGCCTACGAAGACTTCGGAGGAAAGTAGAAATTGTTTTTAATAGAGAAAGAGAGAATGTTAATCTCTCTATCACTCGTGATGGCCATTCCCCCTTGACTCCCGTGCCCCTTGAAAACCCGACGGGCCCCTAGCTAAAACGGGCCCGTAGATCCCCTTCCTATAAGTGGTTCCTGAGAAAACGACAAAGAATCGCAAGACACGTGTAGAAAATGAATGCAAGAACCTCGCACACCCCAAAGCCCCCCCCCCCAAGCTATTCTTCGAGAGGCAAGAGGCCTCAACCTCTGGTGAAAATATGGCCGTATACGCCTATGATTGCAGTGCACTAGCTTCTTCTTCTTCAAATTCTTTTGTTAATCTACGAAGGGCAATGCAGCCTATCTCGAAGATCATGAAGGTTACCAGTTAGTGAAATTTTCTATGAATAAAATGCATTAAAAAAAATGCGTTTTTTGAGGGTTAAAGATGAAAGAAAAAATATTACTTTCATTTATTAGATAATGCCACTGACTGCAGCATGCTTCTCTGTCTCTTTTTGTTGTTTTCTCTCTCTCTCTTCCTTTCTTTTTTCACTATCTTTCACCCTAACCCCTCTTCCCCTTCATATCTATCTTCTCGGTCTCCAATAATTTCTGTCCCGTTACGGATCTTTCCAATTTCTGCTCCCTCTCCCCCTCTATTTCTCTTCCTTCTCATTCTCTCTGCAATATCGGGCTCTCCCTCTCTCTTCCATTTTCCATTCATTTCTCCTGGTTTCTCTCACTATTTTGTTCTCTCTCTTTCTTCCTCTCAGTCTTTCTATTCTTTTTTTTCATCACCATTTATGTCTTCTCTCTCTCTCTCTCCCTCTCTCATTCTCCACTATTCCGTTTATTTCTGTCCCGGTACGGATCTCCCCCATTTCTGCCCCCTCTCCCCCTCTATTTTTCTTTCTCTCTGCAATAATTGATGGGTTCTCCCTCTCTATCTCTCTTCCCATTTCCATTCATTTCTCCTGGTATCTTTCACTATTATGTTCTCTCTCTCTCTCTCTCTTTCTTCCTCTGTCTTTCCATTCTCTCTTCATCACCATTACTGTCTTCTCCCTCTCATCCCATTTCCATTCATTTCTCCTGGTTTTTCTCACTATTTTGTTCTATCTCTCTCTCTTCCTCTCAGCCTCTCTACAATCATGAATGTTTCTTACTTCTTTGTATCACCCTATTACCGTTTCTCATGCTCGTTCTCTCTCACCCCCAATCCTCCATCCCCATTATCACTGATTGCTACATGCAGGTATCTCTTTCTATTTTGAGAGATCAGATTCAGAAGGTATATTTAAATCTTTCTTGTTTATTCAATTTAGAATCATGACTGCTTATGACAGGCACGCACATCAATAGGCCATTTCTGTCATGTACACCAAATTTATGCATGTCTTTCTGAAGTGCCTCGATACGAATTATTTCATTCACCTGTTACAAATAAATGTATCTCAATAGTCTGAATGGAAATTGCATACATTAGTTGTTGCTAGGTAGGACAGACATTATGGCTTGCCCTACCTAACAACACGTAATATATGCATTTTCTATTCCGACTATTTGAAATACAATTATTTGTAACAGGTGAATGAATAATTCGTAACGAGGCACTTAAGTATAAATTTTGTTACATTACGAAAATGTCCTATTATGAAATATAAAATATTGGTGCAGCAGGTGTATATTGCTAAACCACATCTATCAAAAACAGTTAAATGTAAAGAGTTACTATCAACCATTTTGACATTTTCATAAAAGTACTTGAAGTCTTAATAATCAATTTTCTAAGAATGTAGGAAAACGTGTGCTAGAATTTATAAGAGAATGTAAGTAACAATTTATATCTAATTAAATGACAGAGGAAATTATCATATCATTACATCTTCATTAAGTAAATCACATTTGCATAGATTACCAATACATACATTATGTATACATATGAACCGAAAAATTCAGAATTTCCCAAGTGATGTTATATTTTACTGAGGCCATAGGGTGAGGATGAAATGTAACGACACAAGTGGAATTCTGAAATTGGAGGTGAATACATGTTACACTGAACAATGAAATGCATGCAATATTTGTTATATAAAATTGTGGGTATTTTCGAACCTTTGGAGTTAGTATGCCCTCTTGATTACTTTCAGGTTGCCTTCGCGTCAGATAATAATAATAACCCAGGCTTCTATAGTGCATTTCATCTTCAGAGAAAATATCAATGTGCTTTACAATAATAAAATAATAACAAATTACAGATAATACTAATTAATGAACTAAAGAAATATTAAAATAAGAACAGGATTAATCATAATCAATCATTATCAAGATCAATTACAGAGAAATGAAAGCAAATTATGACAAAGTACAGTAATGTAGTTTAAATTATGATGAAATACAATAATGCAGTTATGACATCAGAAAGCGTTTTTGAACCAGTAAGATGATGCGTGCAGTTGAGACAATGCAAACAATGGGTACGCGTAGAGAACTAGAAGAGATATGCGCAGTCTAAATCACTTTTACATGCATTAACATGCAAAATAAGGTTGTTATATTGCGAGGTCGTGCAGAATGTCTTGTGTCACATGACACCGTTTCAGCTAATATGATACTCACTCACAAATACCATCATCAAACTACAACTAGCACATTCTTGTCTCCTTTGTACATTAAAATGTTTAATATCTAAGGCACTGCAAACTTCATTTCAGTAATTCATGATCATGCATCCAATATACATAGAAAGACTTGTTTAGTACATCCTTTTGCATGATATAATTCAGAATAAACTCACAGATCTGAGCAATTCGCATTGTCTATTATGAAAATCAGAGTGGATTATAAAAATGACATCACTTAATCAGAAGAGAATGGTGATCAAAAGGCAAGGTAACGGATGCTCATATTAAAGAGTAGTGTCTACGTTTGTATCTTATAAGCCAATCAGGAATGCAAACTTTCTAAAATATAACTTATTTACAAGGTATGGCAAACATATACAAGTTCAAAATATACATGTATGATAGGCCTATCATTGCATAATCATACTCATAATGATGCGAAGAAAAGCCTGGAATATGTATCCTCAACATTATTGAAATCCATTACTGAGTACAATTAGAATAAACATGTATTGTACAATTATAATAGCATATGTACATTTACACTGGAGTATTGTAAAGAAAATCCATGAAAATATTTCCTCAAATGGATTTATTATATAGTACTGGTGAATGTAGTTAAACATGTACACACAATAATCCATTTCAAATGCAAAAAATTACACTGATAACTCGGGCATGTTACATTAACAAAAGAGACATGTGTCTTAAAATTATAGCAGCATATTTACATATACACTGGAATGATGTGAAGAAAATCCTGGAGAATATTTGCTCAACTGAATATATCATATAGTACTGGTGATCCCCTTCTATACACAGGCATAATGCATGATCATAGCCAAGAAAAAAAGGACCCCCTATAGAGTATTTTCAAAAACATTTTCCATTCAACATGACCCCTTTCTGCATATTACAGGTACACAATGGGTTCTTCATATACCGGGTATTCTAATTTCGCATCACTTTCTACATATGCCTTTCACATGTTTTTGAACATTGTGAGAATATCATGTTCTCTTTCTCGTAAAATTTATGCACTTACACCAGACAGTGGACTGTACTCATCAAGGTGAAAAAGAAGAAAACGGCCTTTTTACAGATGTCTAAACATTTGCAAACATTGCCAAAAATGACCCCCTTTTACCCCCAATTTCTTGCTATCAGTCCAGGCTATCAGGCTAGCCGGGACATATGGAAACCCAAAATCTAGGTCCAGAATCCCTGAATTTGGAAGTTTTTACCTAGGGCTCATGCATACAGACTGTTAAAGTTAAATCTGAACCTCCTTTCCAAAAAGAAAAGTTAGTGTGGAGCCCTGTATCATACATACACAAAGTCAAGATGAAGTGTTACCACTGGGACACTGTCTTACTCTACCGATACCATAGCAACTAGACTTCCTATTTTGATTGCTTCTCTGGAATTTCAGGATCATCCTGTGGAGCTCTTGACTGAGTATGAGGAGCTTGCCTCTTGTAAGGCCTGCTCTGACTGCAGCTACCTTCTCTGTGTGTTTGAGAGAATTGACATACATTATTTTAAGGTTGAAACCACTTTACAGCTGGGAATTTGTTCAATAAAGCTGTTTAATACTGAATATTTAGTTTTTTCATACAAGAAATCTTAAATGGTTTTAAGGTACACAGTATCACTTTATTGCATTTCATTTCATTTCATTTCATTTTCATTTATTTGTTATGTCCATTAGAGGATAATTGTTCATATTTACATTAGCAATCTTGCTTCACAGTAATTTTACAAGTACAACATATAATTGACAATCATAAGTACTAAATTAAATACATGTGAATTGTAATTTTTCTTCACAATGAACACATACTCCATGTTTGTCTGAATTTTGTTCAACCTCGTTTCTGATTTCTCAAAGCCCTGTTTTTAGTATACACTCAATATACATGATCATGATGAATATACTTTTTACTTTCTTTCTTCTTCTTCTTCTTCTTCTTCTTCTTCTTCTTCTTCTTCTTCTGTCTCGATTCTTATATACCCTCCCTTTTCTTTTATTCTTATATTCTCTAATCTGAAGTAGGTATTTTAACTTTTTCTAATTCCTTGATATGGTATAACAGTAGGGGGAACAACAGTATTAGTAAGTATACTAACAAATCATTTTCGTGTAACATGTCTATATGGTATTTTGCATAGTTTTCACATTCACTACCGTTCTTGTCTTCGTTTAGAACTCTTCTCTCTACTGGATTTCATTAACAACTCTTATGGAAAGTGGAATTAATTAATTAATGCGGCGACTAGTTCTTGCTTTTACAGATCTCAATCTTCGTTCGCTTCTCAGGTGTATGTACTGGTCATTAAGGGGGTGGGTTGGATCAGACATAATGGATATGGCCTTAGAAACTACTCTTTCCTTACAAACCACAAATTTACAGTGTATGCACTTGGAGAGCAAAATAATTATTCTGTTTTATTTACTAATGTGCTTTGAGCATTTTTATGTAAAGGCGCTATATAAATATCAATATGTATGTATGTATGTAGGTCAACGGTATGGTTCATTATTTTGCTGGCTTGTTTTACAACCCTTCTCAGCTTTTGTTTTGCATGCTCTCTGCTGGGGTATATATCATCATTATATCTTTTCTTAGTATTCTATTAGAGGGTCTTTATATTGTTTCTGTATCGCACTACTCAGGAAAAGTCTACATGCTGTTATCTTAATTTTTTTTAAATCACATAATTTATAGGCTTAATGTACTAACCTTTGCGAACATGTGAGGGTGTGGAGAAATGAGTTCAAGTCATCTTGAGCAACTCCATTCAACCTGAAGTTTCCCTTCCTGATCTGAGGAAAACAACCCTGTAACATATAACAGCAACATTGCTTTTAAACCTTGTATCAGTAATGAGTATTAAAGTGGATCTATTTCATTCTGGCATATAATCTATTTTCTTTGGGAGTATACACCCAAGAGCTACAGTAACATCCCATAAATAAAAGAAGTATGAAGAATTAAAAAAAAGCTACAGTAAGACAAATTTTGCACAAGAGATTTACACAAATTTCAAAAATAAACGGATCCAGTATATATTGCAATTTCATGAAAACCTGTAATATTAATAATTGTGGTAGTTTTACTGTATTAGTACTGGTAGTAGTATCCACTATAGCAGTAGTAATGGAATATGGTATCGACGTCAAGTACTGAGTAAAAAACAACAACTACCTGTTAGACAAATCTTTATACCTTTTCTCATACTATTAGGGGATCAGAGAACAACAACAGAGAACAGAAGAGCTTTAATTTTATGATTCAACCCTAAAAGGGCTTGGGTGGGTGGAAGCTGCCTCCTTTCCTGTAAGCAATGTGTATGAGAATAATTTATTTTCAAGATCTGTCCTGACTTAACCCTATTCCCATTGTGGAAGGGGGGCCTTTTAGGCCCCCCTCCCTGTCGTTGTTTTCGCCGTGCATCTAGACCGATTAAAATTTCACGTTGAAACTTCATGACTTTTTCCTCTCAAGTTTCCCGCATATTTTGATATATAATTCACCCCAATCGGACATGTAGAACTGATTTTAGAGGTCGATAATCGCTTGACCGTCACAAAAAACTGCAGATTTTGTACACGTTTCTATGTGATTCATACATCCAATGCCATGTAAACTCCAGATCTGTTATAATTGTTACATTGAATTATAATTTTGATTATTTCTTTGTTATTAGTTTATTTCAAACACTTCAGAGACAAATTCTTCTAAAATAAACAAAAACAAAAAAAAATCAAAACAATAGAATACATAAGAATAAAAACAATCAAATACAAAAGAAATAAGGAAATATCCTGATTCTCGAGCTATATTTGCATAATTTATGCAAATTAGTGATATATATATATATATCCATAAAAACATGGATATGAACGAACTACATCATTTGAAAGTATTTTTACAGAAAACCGGAATAAATCCTGTCATTTCTCCTGATTTCAGTTGATAATCCCAATTTTTTACCAAAATTCGTCAAAAATTTGCATATTCAAAATTTGAATAAATTATAATTAAAAAAATAAAAGTCATTTTTAAATTTTTTTTTTACATTTCTATTTTACCCAACTTGTTTTTGCCGAGATCCGAGGGGCCAAAGGTCCCCCACATGGACTCCAGTGATCAAAATAACCCAATGGGAATAGGGTTAAAGGGAAATCCAACCTTGATAGCAAACTTGTCTAGAATAAAGCAGAAAAATCAGAGAAGCATACCGGTACTGATGAAAGTTAGAATGAAATCGGACAAAAAATTAGAAAGTTACGAATTTTTGAAAGTTGCAATCACTACAGGTATGGGCTCTTCAAATTGGCTGAATTGATAATGTCTACCGGTATGTGATGTAGTGGCGTACAACTTTCCCATTTGCTCCAATACACAAAAGGACTAAAATTTCAACATTTCATAAATGTATGACTCGGGATGGTCTGTTATTTTTAGAGGACCTGTAATAATGTACTCTCCATGATATAGTTTGAGTAGTGCCCCGAGGGTGAAGGCACTTGGAACAAAAACAGAAATAAGTGACATTTTTGTACGCGACAAACGGGAAAGTAATCCGTCACTATGTCACAAAATTGCTGATTTGAGATTCGCACAGCTGTAGTGATCTCATATTTCAAACACTCATAACTTTCTTAATATTGGTCCGATTTATTTCAAACTTTCACCATTCTGTTTCTCTGATTTTAATGCTTTCATTTAAGTGAACTTATTAAAAGTGTTGGATTGCCCTTTAATAGCCTAGAATCTTGTGCATCTTTGATGCTAGCATTATAGAATTTAACCATTGGTTACCATGCAGCGTCAAGAATTTTTTTGTTTTTTTGTTTAAAGTTTTTTTTTGTTTTATTTGGTCAAAACTTCTCATACATTATACAAATCAAAATGAAACACATGTATTTCAAATATATAATTTTCATAATACAAAATGATGACAAATATAGTATGAGTGAAACCGAAATTATGGATTAAAAAAAAAAAAAAAAAAAAGACAGAAACAACATAAACAGGTGGCTACATCATCCTAATTCTAGCACATTCCATTTTTTGCGAAATTTATAAATGGATCTATCCTTATAGCAAATATATTTTTCTGTAAGGTACGTTTGATTTAATTTAATAAGAAATAAATTAAAAAAAGGGAGTATCTCAAGAGATCTACATAAATATAATGTTTTCTTTGCAATGATAACACAATGATTCAATAGAGCATGCTGTTTGTCTCGTATCCCAAACAAAATCTCCTCGTCTGTCAATTGTAACATTTCTCTATTAAATCTAGTGTGCCACCATCTTAGAAATTCGTTAAAATAATCTTGTGTGTATAAACATTTTACAAACAGGTGCTCAATCGTTTCTGGCTCTTGTTTACAAAAAGAACACATTTCATTGTCTATCACTTTCATCAGCTTTGCATTTACCAGTAAGCATCGTGTATTTATTTTATATTGGAATAATCTAGTTCTTGTATCAGGAATAATTCTAAAAGGTAATTCATATATAAAATCCAAATGTTCTTCATTTATTTCATATTTTGATCTCCAGTAGGTTTCTGAAGTAGGCTTTTGATATTTGTTTTCTTTTAGTACCATATTAATCTTCTTTGTTGATAATTTTGATATATAAATTTGTCTAGTACGAAATATTATACAAGTATCCAGCTGTTTTGATAAATGCCTACTTTCAATACACTGAGCTTTCAACCTATGTGGAATGGCAGAAACGACTGAGCGCCAAAGAAGATAATTCTTAAAACCAATCCGTTGCCACTTGGAAAAAACAATTAATTTTCCATTTTCATCAAACAAATCTTCTATATACCATATACCAATATCAAATAGTTCTTTTACAAAACAGCTGTTACCAGCTATCCTTATTTGTCTATTATTCCATATAATACTTTCTTGGGAAGGTCGATTATTGTTACACAGCTCCCTAAACTCAAAATATGCATATAAAACCTCTTTATAAAATGAAGGTAGATGTCTTAATTTTAAACAATCTTTTTTGTCAAAGTTGCAATAAAGTAAAAATTGTCCACCATATTTTCTTGTAAAGTGATTAAAAAATATTTTCCATGAAGAATACTCTTCTTCAAAAAGTCTTACTATCCATTTTATTCTTAGTGCCTTAAACATTGAAAGAATGTCTATCATATTCAGACCCCCTTTTGAATACGGAGCAATCAATGATGACTTTTTTATGTAATTCCTTTTTCCGTTCCATAAAAATACATGTATAGTTTTTTCTAATTCTTCCACCACATATTCAGGGACAGGTAAAACTGACGCACAAAAAATGAATTTTGACAATGCAAAAGTTTTTAGAATTTGTATTTTTCCTATTAAAGTAAGATTTCTTTTTCTCCATACATTTAACAATATCTTAACATCTTTAATACATTTATCGAAATTAAGCTTTAAAGCTGATTCAGTGTCATAAGAGAAAAAAAGCAGCTTTATTGTGCAGCATCAAGAATGATTGTACTGTGCACAGCCAAAATAGACATCTATCCATATGTAACGTACACTGCAGAATGAACAAGATGAATGTGACTGTGACTGCGTCTCCGATACGACTCCCCCTACACGTACGCAAAGCGTAGCATCCCCTCGCAGGTTACAAATGGCCTATATATGTCAGAACAAGTTACCTCCATTAGACTATACTCTTATATTACTACGCAAGGAAGTTAACCACATTTTCACATTAAATTAGGTGTTTTTGCATGTTTAATGAGCTATGACCTTTCACCTTTGACCTACATGCTCTGAAATCGAACTTAGGCTGTATTTTGATACCATGTACCTTCGTATTAAATTTCATTAAAATTCGTCAAACATTACTGAAGTTATCGAATGGAAACCAGATTCGCACATTTAATGAGCTATGACCTTTGACCAACATATTCCAGAATCAAACTTACACTGTGTTTTGATACCATGTACCTTCATATCAAATTTGATTAAAATCCATCAAAGATTATTAACGTTATCGAACGGAAACTAGATTCACATATTTAATGAACTATGCATGACCTTTGATCTACATACTCCGAAATCGAACTTAAGCTGTATTTGGATACCATGTACCTTCATTTCAAATTTCATTAAAATCTGTCAAACATTACTGAAGTTATCGATCGTAAACCAAATTTGTTACGGACGGACGGAAGGACGGATGGCAGCGTTACTATATCCCTTCGACTTCGCTGGCGAGGGTATAATAAACTTAAAGTGACTCTGTAACACTGCTTCAGATTCTGAAACTAAATCCTAGATTTAGCTCATGCTGCAATCATAATTATAAACCTTTAGGTTGGTCAGGAATTCCATGACTTTTTCCAAGCCGATCGCCTGTCTGATTATCAAGATATTTATGATTGGAAATGGAAATTTCATTTTTCGTTTTCCCAACAGTTTTTTATAACACTACAGTCTATTGGGGGAAATGAGTAAAGGTATGGTAAAACAGGTCACTCAAAGATTTTTACTTTTTCGAGGCACTTCGTGATCATTTTGAAGCGCAATTTTTTTAGGGCTTCAATATTACCCCATATCACAGACACTGATAACACGTAGGGCCATGCATCTCAGATTCAACACTGTTAAACGATGCCTAAAGGTTGGAGGTGGGGTATTATTAATTGAAAACGACATGCCCCATGATAAAAATGCTGGTACTACCTACAGGGGTATACCCTAACACATTATACATCAATGGAAAGCTGACAGTGTTGGCTACATGAAAAAAATAATCAAAAGTGCCAAGTGCTTTATTGAATTTCTCTTCAGATTTTTTTAGTATGATCTATAAAGAATTAACTTTTAGGACTATATCTTGATTTTTGTTGAAAGTTGTTTGGGTCATCATTACACCCCTAAGTGGGCTATTTAAAAAATGCTCCAATTATATAGCATTATTAAACATGTCAAGGTGCAAACATTTGCCAAATTTCATTGCAAACAGACTTCTACTTTTTTTAGTTATAAGTTTTTATAACACTTATTTTTACATTTTTACATATGGCCAGTTGAAAGCGAGGGCTTTCACAAAATTGAACAGAAGCACTAACTGTTGAGGTCAAGACGACAAACAATTTTTTTTCCTCCAGCTGATACTAGTGTTGAATGCAGGCTGCCATATTGTTGATTGTGCATGATTCAAACTGTAGATGGCAGCATTACAAATGAGCTGAATGCCCTGCAGTCTGAGATGCACATGAGTATGGATGATTGTAGACATTTTTCAATTAAAAAATAGAGCAAACTGGATGAAATTTGGTAAAATATACCACTTCCGGTTTGGAAAACCACCACTATCAGGTTAGGAATTTGGTGGAAGCCTATTTTAATCCCTAGTTTAGTGCAAAATTAAGTGATTTTGAATGAAAAAAAATTAGTTGCACATTAAAGAGTACACAAAAAAACACACAAAAAATATATATATATATATAATACCCCATTTCCAACCTTAAATTGTGGTTTAGCGCAATGCACAAATATGAATCCAATGTTACCTTTAAAAATAATTATCTAAGATCGGGGTAGAGAAGCATCCTGCATTGTTTGTGAATATAGTTAAGCAGCACGTCTATATATGTATATGATACATTTAATTATTTCACAATGTATTCTTACATTTCACACAAATTCTATTAAAGATAAAGACCAGTTCTGGTCATTCGATTGCATTGTGAAAGAACGTTGTGGAATCGATCAGAAAAGGTTGATCATCTAGCATATAAGTATTGGTGTGTACTGCAAGGTTCTGGAATCATCAAAATGATAAGAAATTTGGCCCAGTCTTGGTAAAGTAACAAGCACTGTACACAGAAAGATGTATATGGGACTACGCGACCACGTGCGCGATATCTATTTGGTCCCAATAGATATAATAATTTACCAAATATATCAATTAGTAGGCGGTTTCCCGACTTTCCCGGCAAAATTTGTATCATCACGTATTAGTCAAAACATATTCTCTCACATGATTGGTAATGAGAGCTTCCATTTCATTTTTTTGAGAGAGGGGCGTTTCCAAAACTGGTCTTCACATTTAAAGTAGACATCAGAGAGGATCCCAAATATTGAGATAATTACATCAATAGAAAGCTCTTCAACCGACAAAACAAGTTCAGAATGGTGACACTCCACCAAAATCTCGAAGTCGGAAACGCGGAATTGGGCGGAGAAAACTGGTCCTCTATTCATGTCACATTCCGTGATCATGGGCTTAGTGAGAGTGAATGGCAGTGATATGCCCATGTAAATGCTATCCTGTCAGAGCTTATAATCTTTCTTGTTAACAAGCTTATGTGATAGATTTTCTGTTTTTATTTGAATGAAGAATAACGAAGCAACATTTTCCAGTTGCTGATTTCTTTTGATATCCTCAGTCTCCTTTTCGGTAGAGTTTTAAGACGAGTTTACCGTTTGGGTAATAAGGTTAATCATATGCATGTATGAATAGGCGGGTGTACATATACATTATCTTGTCATCAGATGAGGTATATACAGGAGCAGTTTGTGTAACGAATAGGCCTAGAACTATAATAATAATAACAGTTCGTCCTTATATAGCGCATTTCAGGGCCGCAGGCCCTCTCAATGCGCTTTACGGATATACATATTAATATTATTACCCTGGTCATCGGATTCATGCTAACTCGCACACAATGTATGCACATTCTCCACTCCCTGGGGAGCATTCCAGCCAGTCGCCATTTTACAAGCCCCACTTGCTATCAAACCACATTTTTGCATCCTACCGGGTACCCATTTAACACCTGGGTGGAGAGTGGCAAATGTAGATCAATGTCTTGCCAAAGGACATTGAGTGATTTCAAGTACGGTGTTCGGTGTTGGTGTTGGTGTTGAGAGCGTGGAAAGGCTGCTAAACCGAGCTCCAACACCGACGGTCAGTTTAGAAGGACGATACCGATCACGTTATCGATAGCTCAACACCAGCCTCAACGCCGAGTGACGTCACTCTACAGGCGAAAAGTCTTGCAATAAAAGCATAATCCTTTCAGAAATTCCAATGAATTACATCATATCGAATATCAAATGTAAATTCATATTAAAAAATGAATAGAGAAAATATCATTTCTCTTGAAAAACGTATATAGCTCCCATGATTTACAGTTGTTTTGACGGGAAAATGGATTTTACCTTGGCTTGATCGTGAGTTTCTTGACAGATGCACACATAGTTACCTGCGGTATACTGCAACACCAACACCAACACCAAACTTGAAATCATGAATTTCCCAATCCCTAGGGGCTGGTGAATGGGAAAATTACACGTAAATCGTCAACACCAACCGCGATACTCGGTTCAGCAGACGACATTCAACACCAGCCCTCAACACAGACTACCGGAGATGCGTCATATTTTCCGAGGTCAACCTCAACACTTGATTTCAAGTTCAGTGTTGTAGCTGGTGTTGGTGTTCTCACAACACCAACACCAGCTTTCAACACCGAACTTGAAATCACTCATTACTGCCGCGGTGGGACTTGAACCGCGGACCTTGTGATCCACAGTCCGGTGACATATCCACTCGTCCACGGCTCCTCTACAACTACAACTACAACAACTACAACTATGATCGTAATTATCATGGATGTGTGTGACTGCCTCAAAAAAGAATACAGTACCAGTTTTTAAAAAATTTGAAATATATCAAACTTGAACGAGATCTTCCTCTACATAGAAGACGACGTCTATGACTAGTGATTGAACGATATTCATCCGCGAGTGGAATGAAGCGACTCTTGCACGAACATTCGTGAAGCGAGCAGAATCGGCAGGTAAGACCAGGCCGCTGCTCTCGGCGGCTTGTGGAACATACGTGCGCTAGGTATCTGTATATCGGCAATTGCAAGAGAGTGAGAGCGACGTTACCAGCTACGGAAAAAAACTAACCAAGCCCTGCTCCTCAGTGACCACCTGTGTCGGAATTTGGAAGATCTCACAATTCACCTTCATCATCTTCCTCCATAAACTCTTCAATATCCATAAAAAGATTGTTCTGGTCAAACTCTCCAGCCATCATCAATTGCTATATATATGTACGTGTATAAAGACCGAACGCGAGAACAAAGCCAAACGACCGGATCTACCTTACTGAGCACATGCACAATTTCCCCAAATTCAAAGCACAAAAAAATTACATCGTGCAAATATTGATTAATAGCGCATCCTTGGCATCATGTATATGTCATAATTCTGAAAAGGGGAACTGATATTCATACTATGAAATTAGTGCTGTAGCCGAACCGCTGTACCGAATGGAAGTTCGCCGAACATGGCTCTTCCGAACAGAGCCGAACCGAACTGAATGCAAAGGCCTGGTTCGGATGTTCGGCAGAAAGATGTAAACGTTTTCGCAGGCTAATTAACTTGTCATTTTAACAATGATTTTATACCTAATTTTCATGTCATGACTGCTCATTCTATATTTACTTTTTTCCCATTTTCCTCCTTTGTGATTCATGCCTCAAGTTCAGCTCAAACCCAAACAATAAAAAAAAAAAACTAGATGGAATTTCAACTGCACGCAGTCGAAAATGATGCCTCCGCCATAGAGCAATTTTACAAACCAAAATGGAACCAAGTTTTAAAATTCAAGTTTGATTGTAATCCATCTGTTGGTTCTAATGATAATGCGATCACAAGCTATTTTAGGATACATAATGAGCCCTGTGACCTTTGACCTCGTGACCCCCAAATCTAATCAGTTCATTGGCTCTGCAAGATACATACATGACCCAAGTTTGGCGGTAATCCAATCGGTTCTTGAGATAACGTAATCACAAGCTATTTTGCATACATAATGAGCCCTGTGACCTTTGACCTTTGACCTCGTGACCCCAAAATCTAACCAGTTCATTAGCTCTGCAAGATACATACATGACCTAAGTTTGGCGGTAATCCATCGATCGGTTCTTGAGATAACGCGATCACGAGAACGGGACGTACGTACGTACGGACAACCAGAAAACATAATGCCTCCGGCTACTTTGTAGCGGAGGCATAAAAATTAATTGTAACAATATCGGACAAATTTTACCATATAAATCGGGAAATAAATACATATTATAGTATTTGAAATTATTTATTCAGGAAAATTAGGAATTTTATTATTTACCCTATTAAAAATAAACATTTATAATAACAGCAATCGAACGAGCCTGGGCTGCTATCTCTGTGTATTGTAACGTATACATCTGTAAATTCAAGATGGCAGCTTTCATGACTCGTAACATTAGACAACAATCCTCTCGGCAAATCTTTAAAAAATATCATTTATTTTCAAATTAAAAACATGATTCTTGTAAAACTGCAAATAAAACACAAGTAAAGACGGAAATATGAATGTAAGTACAACTTTTCTTCACAAATAGTTACGTTTAATCCAGTTTTTTATGTGAAATACGTGTTGGTTGGAAGCAGTGTTTTTCATCAGGAGTGGTGGGCAGAATTCCTCCGTGCTGGTCGGGCCTGCCCGGCTCGCCCAGTGCCGACCACCGTAGCTATTACACTGCTTGCTATTATATTACCGAATCCCGAACCGAACCAAGTTCGGGTAAAAAATTGCCGAACTCTGCCGAACCGAACCGAACCCGAACATGGCGCCTGACCTACAGCACTTTATGAAATATTAGGGGAAGGTGAAGAATTGTACATAGAGTTATGAATTATTGGACTTTTCAGCCTTTGAAACAAAATAAGCAGAAATTCGAATCTCTCTGCACATGCTTTTCTATGGAACATGCGGTAACGTGAATTGAATATACTCTTTCCCGGTTGTGACGTCACATATAGTTGATGCAGTTCCGTGACCAATTTTCTAGGCAAAGAGAGGAGGTTATTTTTCGACATTTCAATTGAGGATATCCAGTAGCCAGAAGATTTTTGTGGTATGCTATGTAAATGAACAACTTATAAATAACATATGCTTGCCATAGGTACCAAACTAATGGACATTTATTTTCTTTGTATGTCTACTTCAATTACATAGTTGCATTCATAATAACATTCTCAACAAAAATGATTGAATAGATTTTATTTTCAAATTCAATTCTTGTCTATTGGGAAAAAGAACACACTAAAGTTTCTATGGAGAGGATGATTTAGTAAGAGCGATTTAAAAAAATTCTATATGTATTCTTTATAGGGCTTCCAACCTGTATGTATTGATAAGTCCTACTCATAATAACACTGAAATTAATAATACCCAGAAATATGCATTTGCTATTTTAGCAAATAACTCTGGATTTCATGTGCACAAGACCCCTAAGTCAGGAGGTTAGTTCATTTGCTGCTATGGTACAGTTTGGTAAATTCAAGTCTCTATAAAAATTGGCACTTAACAAACTATGACATATTTTTTCCGATGAATCAAACTGGGAAAAGGTTGGATATAGATTATTGATCAAAACAATGACAATCCTATACATACTTGAATTTCAACTGAATCATTACATGTGTAGTTTGCTTTCATGACTGTTCCAATATATCAAGTGAATGGACTTTAAAAAAGGGTGCTTGAAAAAAACAAACATAATATTTAAATACATGTGCACCATATGACCATTATTGCTCTTTCTGTCTATCAATGGCCTTCTACATGACATTGACATTAGTACATACATACCTGTATGGATGATGCCTTTGCTTTCAATGTAGAGATGAACTTCTCAGTGAGATACCTTCCAAGCGTCAGGTCAGTAAGGTTGGGCATAGAACACAGTGCTTCTACTAGGTGATGTGATGAGGTTGGTGTGCAACACTGGTCAGTAATGAGCTCGAGAGTCTGGACCTGCATGGTTTGTAAATATAGTTAAGCAGCACGTCTATACACCCATATCTTTTATTTACTAATTTCTGACTGTATTCTTACATTTCACACAAATTCCATTAATTACATAGTTGTATTCATAATAAAATTCTCAGCAAAAATGATTGAATACCAGTAGATTTTCTTTTAAAATTCAATTCTTTTTTATTGAGAAGGAAAAAAAACAATATTGAGATGATAAGTATTTAAAAAAAAGAGTGATTAAAAACAAATTCTATATGTATTCATAGAAGGGCTGCCAACCTGTTTGCATTGATAATTCCTACTCCTAAAATTGTCAGCAAAAATGATTGAATACCAGTAGATTTTCTTTTAAAATTCAATTCTTTTTTATTGAGAAGGAAAAAAAAACAATATTGAGATGATAAGTATTTAAAAAAAAGAGTGATTAAAAACAAATTCTATATGTATTCATAAAAGGGCTGCCAACCTGTTTGCATTGATAATTCCTACTCCTACTTACACTGTAATTTATAATAACCGTAAATATGCATTTGCTATTAATGTATAAAAGGTATTCATAATTTTGGATTTCATGTGCACAATACGACTAATTCTGGAGGTTTTTTCGCTATGTTACAGTTTGGTAAATTCAAGCATTTATCAAAATTGGCTCTTAAAAAAGCTATATCACATATTTTTCCTATGAATCAAACTTGGAAAAGGTTGGATATTGATTATTGATCAAAACAATGTAAATCTTATACACACTTGAATTTCAAGTGAATCAGCACATGCGTAGTTTGCTTTCCTTCCATGTTTCATGACTATTCCTACATATTCGGTGAATGGCCTTTAAAAAACAAAATTGTGTTTGGAATAAAAAAAAACTTATATACATGTGCATCATATAATCACCAATACTCTTTTTTCTTCTTCAATGACCCTTTAAACTACATATACATTAGTACACATATACCTGTATGGATGATGCATTTGCTTTCAATGAGGAGTAGAACTCCTCATTGAGATCAATTTGAAGTAACAAGTCAGTCAGTTTTGGCATAAAACACAGTGCTTCTGCAAGGTGATACGGTGAGGCTGGTGGGGGAAGCTGATAGTCAATAAGCACAAGAGTCTGGACCTGCATTCATGGTGAATATAGTCAATTTTTTTTTTTTTTAATAATTTCTCATTGTATTCTTACATTTCACAAAAATTCTATTAATTACATAGTTGCATTTATAATAATATTCTCACAAAAAATGATTGGATAGAATTTATTTTCAAAGTCAATTCTTGTCTATTGCACACACACACACAAAATAAAGTTTCTATGGAAAGGATGATTTTAGTAATATTTAGTGTTTTATATAATTCTTACAAATTCTATATGTTTTCTTTATAGGGTTTCAAGCATGTTTGCATTCACTCCTAATAACATTCAAATTGATTATAATCAGAAATATGCACTTGCTTTTTTAGCAAATAACTCTGGATTTCATGTGAACAAGAATCCTATTATTTAAAGTCAGGAGGTTTCTTGCTATGCTATGGTACAGTTTGGTAAATTCAAGTCTTTATTCAAATTGGCTCTTAACAAACTATATAACATATGTTACATATCAATCAAACTGGGAAAAGGTTGGATATTGATTATTTATCCAAACAATGTAAATCTTATACACACTTGAATTTCAACTGAATCAGCACATGGGTAGTTTGCTTTCATTCCATATTTCATGACTGTTCTGACATATTCGATGAATCAGAATGGCCTTTAAAAACAAAACGGTGTTCAGAATTAAGAAAAACCACCACGTATACATGTGCATGATATAGTCAAACCTGTCTATAGCGACCACCCAAGGGAAACACAAATAGTGGCCGTTGTAGACAGGCAGCCGTTGTAGACAGGTGGCCATTTGCGGCCATTTTGATTTTGAACAATTGATTGACAGAACTCGCAAGGCCTCTCGCAGGCCTGCCGCGACCCGCCAATGCGACCAACAGCAGCCGTGAATATATCGACCAGCCACAGCAGCGCAATTTTGCTCACACAGTGAAGTCAGAAAATCGTCAGCACTATAAAGCTACATGTAGATCTAATGGTCATTTACACAGAATAAAACTATTCAACCCTAAACTCTTCAACCCCAAATTCGTCAATCAAAACATTAATTACCGACGGGATATTGTTTCTTGCACATTTCATGCAGAGTCATTGTCATTAACTTCAATCGATGACTGGATTGTTCGTCGTGCATGCCGCATGTGCACTTATTGCACTGGCTATAGTTAGGCTAGGCGGTAGCTATAGCTGGGCCTTGCGAGTGACGTGGGTGGTCCCTGTTTGTCAATCAAATTTTCAGGCGCGTTCCTCTTGATTTCTTTTAAATAATTTTTGACATGCCCTAAAAAAAAAATGCCGGACAATTTTAACGATAGAAAATTATGATTAATTATTCGTATTTTTATTTTGACTAAAAACCGTACCACTCTTTGTTTATTAAATGTTTAAACACCGATAAAAAATCTAGCGTTGTTAGATTTATCTCTTGGCTCTCTGCCTCGTTTTCGCCCAACTGAGCCCTTATAAATTAAGCCACGGAGAATTGAAGTTTTATTAAAAGCTTGGTTGAATAATTTGTGTGTGTTTGATCTAGCTTTATTGAATAAATATATTTTTTAATGGTTCATTATCTTCTTTCAATGTCTCTTCATTTATTCTGTCAGTAATAAAATGAACTTGAATTTAATTAATTGAAGTTTTAATAAAAAGCTTGGTTGAATAATTTTTGTGTGTTTGATCTAGCTTTATTGAATTATTTTTGTTTTGTTTAAATGGTTCATTACTTTCTTTCAATGTCTCTTCATTTATTCTGACGGTAATTAAATGAAGTTGAATTTAATTAATTGAAGTTTTAATAAAAAGCTTGGTTGAATAATTTTTGTGTGTTTGATCTTGCTTTATTGAATATATTTTTTTTTTTTTTAAATGGTTCATTACTTTATTTCAATGTCTCTTCATTTATTCCGACGGTAATTAAATGAAGTTGAATTTAATTAATTCAAGTTTTATTAAAAGGTTGAATATTTCACGAATTTCTTTTAATTTAATTGAACGTGAGAATTAGCTACGTTGGGGGGGGCCAACGCATTACCGACACTACGACAAATCAAACAATGCAAAGCAAAATTTGATAACAGAAATAACAATGAACGAACCTGAACAATTGATTGACAAGACGCCGCCCGGCCCACTACACATGACTCTCGCAGGCTAAGCCTGTCCAAACATTCGCGAACAATCGATGCATCGATCGCATGTGTACGTGACAATGATGCTGTATTGTTCTGTTTGCAATAGGAACGGCACATAATGAAAATGTGTAAGGAGCCATATCTTGTCAGTAATTCATTGTTTTGGTTGAAGTTTTACTTAAAGATTTGGGTTGAATAGTTTTATTGTGTGTAAATGACAATAGCCGCTGTGGCGACGATCACTTGACTGTGTGAGCGAAATTGCACTAGCGCTGCTGTGGCTGTTGGCCGCTAGACGGCTGGCTCTGGCAGTCGTTGTGTGGGCATTTTCGGTGGCCAGCGGAAGCAAAATGAGTGGCCGCTGGTCGCGTTAGACAGGTGGTCGTTGCGGACAGGTTCTTAACTACATGAAATCTCACAGGGGGATTTAAGTGGTCGTTATGGACAGGTGGTCGCTACAGACAGGTGGTTGTTAACACAGGTTTGACTGTATAACCATTACTGCTGTTTCTGTCTATCAATGACCCTCTCCATGCAGTTACATTAGGACACACATACCTGTATGGATGATGCCTTTGCTTTCAATGTAGAGTAGAACTCCTCAGTGAGAAATATAACAAGTCTCAGGTCAGTCAGGTTTGGCATAGAACACAGTGCTTCTGCTAGGTGATGTGATGAGGCTGGTGTGGGACGCTTGGCATCATCAAGCTCAATAGCCTGGACCTGCATGGTTTGTCAATATAGTTTAATAAGCACGACGTCTTTACACGCATATGTTTTGTTTACTAATTTCTGACTATATTCTTACATTTCACACAAATTCCATTAATTACATAGTTGTATTCATAACATTCTCAGCAAAAATGATTGAATAGATTTCATTTTCAAATTCAACTCTTGTCTATTGAGAAAAAGACCACACTAAAATTTTCATGGAGAGGATGAAATAGTAAGAGTGATTTTTTAATAAAATTATAAAATAGTGTATTCTTTATAGGACTTCCAACCTGGTTGGTGATGGTGATGGCTGCAGGGAGTAGACATGGACTTGTCTTGGTGATATAAAATCCATTCAATCTTGCACTTTTTACTGCAAATATTGTATTTTATTTAGCTGATTTTGATTTTGAGAATATCTTCAAGGTTTTGATGTGATTATTTTGTTCTTTGATACCTTCTGGAGGAGGAATATTGTGATAGATTTTCAGCCATTTTCTGCCTAGGAATTTGAACACTCTCCTGTTGTCCAATGTGAAGGATTCTGAGTTTGCTTATTTTGCCATGCCTTCTTCATACCTACAGGTTGCAATGACTGTAATGTATATTTTATGACTGAATTATATTAATCTTATGATATAGAAGCATTTACTTACTGGGATTTAACTCACTTACCAGATGATAAAGCTTACTGTTTATTAGCTAGACTACATGAAACGGGTGTCAGCCGAGTGAGTGAGACTGCTGAGTTTGTCTGACTCGTCTTTGTTATTGTTTTGAATATGAATTGAATATTGAATACTGTCTTGCCAATTTTGATTACTGGTAATTTATCACTATTTGACTTGTAGACGCCATCATGAAGAATTACTTCTCACCACCCTTTTCTTCAAGGCCGCATCAACTTCTTGTACTTCTCCCAATAGTGTGCGCACTTAATCTATTGAAGAGTGGAAACCTGTACACACAGATTGCAGACAACCATAGATCAACGTCTTTACCCTTCTTTGATCTAAATGCAACGCTTAGTGAACCAAGATCACTACATCAGCAGCCCTATAGAATGCGTACTTACACAGCAGATATTGATAACTGGAAACTATTACTTTTTATATCATCCTGTAATAAGTGGAATCGAAAAACAATCTTCTTGCCAAAGCTTTGTTCGCTTGACTTCAGGTCGACATCTTTGAGCCACCTAACCATCCTACTTATCCTTACTGGTCCATCGACTGGTGCTCCTGACACATTCCCATGTGCCATCTGTGGGGAGGAAGTGAGAGACAATGGCCCTGCTCTCTTATGCGATCACTGCAACTGTTGGTGCCACATTTCGGGTGTCGGTATCTCCCCTGACTCCTATGATATTCTGACAAAACAGTCCAGGAGCTTTGCTTGGGTGTGCTGCCAGTGTACCACTACCAACATGGGGTCAAACAGTTCGCTGCAAGGACTGAACCTCTTGCAGTCAAATCGTTTCTCACCCCTTCACGACTCCAGTGATGACGAAATCCTTCCCTCCATCAACCCTCTAACCTCTATCCCTACATCGAGCCCTGTGGGATGTTGTCAACCACGATTTCAACCTCCATAGAGAAATTGCAAAAAGGCATCTAAAGTGATGGTTGTAAACTGCAATGGTCTAAAGGGGAGTGCCAAGAAATCAAGCTTCTATGCAGCTGTTGCTCATTACACTCCTAACTTTGTCTTTGGTTGTGAATAAAAACTGGAAGATAGCATATCTTCATACCGGTACTCAATTTTCCCATGCAATTACTCCATCTATCGCAAGGACAAAAACATCCATGGAGGTGGAGTTTTCATAGCAATCATCAACACGTTAATTGTCACTGAATGTCCAGTGTTTGACTCTTGACTAAGAGATACAGTGGTGCAACATGCAACTTGCAAATGCCAAGCCACCTTATATTGGTAGCTACTACTGCTCCCTCAACAACAGACAGCAAGGTCTCGCAGACTTGCATCAGTCATTGTCCAAGATTATGACAAGGCACCGACGCAGTCACTCTAACATCTTAGCCAGCGATTTCAATCATCCTGACATCAACTAGGATAACCAGTCGACTACAAATCCAGCCACTTCTACCTGTCACCAGAAGCTGTTGGATATCCTACTGCATAATACCTTGTTCCAAACAGTCAGGGAAGTCCTTCACCCAACGACATTCTCGACCTTGTTGTTACATCAAATCCTGGCCTGGTTGAGAATGTGTGTGTACAGTCTGGGATATCTGACCATAACATTTCAGTTTTACTCTTGCTGCAAATCCAAAGATCTCTGTCAAACCCCTGAAGATCTACCAGTTCAACAAAGCTGATGAACATTTGCGACAGAATTTCTCCAATCAGATCCAGAGAGAAGATAAGTGGAGACAAACTGGACCATCATTGTCAACTTCATGAATAGGTGTTTGTCTGAGCTCATTCCTTCCAAAATGAGCAAATGTAGGAGACATCTTCCTTGGATTACTTCTCTTTTGAAAAGCCAGATGAGGAAGAGAGATAGACTATTCAAGAAGGCACACAGCCAGTCTTGCTCCACAGCTTGGAAAACCTACCGACAATACAGAAACCAAGTTGCCAAGAATGTACACAGAGCACTTTGTGAGTTCATCAACAACATCATCGCGGCAAACCTTAAAGACTACCCGAAGTCTTTCTGGTCTTACATCAAGACATGTTGTTCTTCAAACATTGGTATTCCTAATTTGCGTACTCCGACTTAACTATGTGCCTCAGCATTAGACAAGGCAGAGACAATGAACGACTATTTCCAGTCTGTCTTTACTCCTTACCAGCCCCACCCTCTTGTACAGAAAGGACCTCCTCCTTACCTAACCATTGGTCATCTGCACATTCACAGGACCAGTGTTGAGAAGCGCTTCCAACAACTGGACTCTTCAAAAGCCAGTGGACCTGACGAACTTCCACCCAAGCTCCTAAAGCTGGTAGCTCACGAGATTGCTTCTCCACTCTCTTTCCTGTGCAAACAAAGCTACAACAGTGGCATTGTTCCAGCCCAATGGAAGCAGGCACTGGTTACTCCTATACACAAGTCTGGAGAAAAGTGCAACCCCTCCAACTACGATCTCACTTACCTGCATCTGCTGCAAAGTAATGAAACACATCATTCTGAGCCATGTACTCCTACTAACACTCAAATTAATAATACCCATAAATATACATTTGCTATTAATGTATTAAAGGTATTCATAACTCTGGATTTCATGTGCACAAGACCCCTAAGTCAGGAGGTTTGTTGCTATGGTTCAGTTTGGTAAATTCAAGCCTTTATTAAAATTGGCTCTTAAAAGACTATATGACTTATTTTTATATCAATCAAACTTGGAAAAGTTTGGAATTTAATTATTGATCTAAACAATGTCAATTTTATACACACTTGAATTTCAACTAAATCAGCATATGTGCAGTTTGCTTTCCTTCAATGTTTCATGACTATTCCATTATATCAAGTGAATGGCCTTTAAAAAAACAAAAGTGTGTTTGGAAGAAAAAACTTATATACATGTGCATCATATAATCACTAGTACTATATTTTTCAATGACCATTTCCAGGACATTAACATCAGTAAACACATACCTGTATGGATGATGCCTTTGCTTTCAATGTAGAGTAGAACTCCTCATTGAGATTCCCTCCATAGAGTTCCAGGTCAGTCAGGTTTGGCAGAGAACAGAGTGCTTCTGCTAGGTGATGTGACGCGGCTGGTGTGGGACACTGGACATGCTCAAGCTGGACAGTCTGGACCTGAATTGTTTGTGAATATAGTTAAGCAGCTCATCTATAAACACATATATTCTATATACTAGTTCTAATTTCTCATTGCATTCTTATATTTATCACCAACTGCATGCATAACAGAGCTGTATTGATATTTACATTCTTAACATAGATAACTATAGAGTTTAAAAGAAAAATTCAATTCTTGTCTAACACTATTAGTTTATATCATAAGAACGATTAATTGACATATTTTATCTAGAACAATTACCCCCTGGGCAATCACCCCCGGAAAATGACCCGAAAGGACGATTACCACCTCCCCCACCCCCAAAAAAAAAAAAATCAGCTTTTTTTTAAACACCAAACTTATTATTAGGCTAGACTTCCCCTTTAAAGGGATAATAGGGTTTTGTTGCAGAGGGCGCCACACAAAATAATTTTGTTGTGAGATAATGAAAAACCGAGTGTCAAATTTGAAAGAACATACAATTGAAATGACAAAATCATCTTTGGTTGATCAAAATCGGTTCAGAGACGGCTAAAATATCCATAAATATAACGACTTCTAATATTTTTGGTGGTACACAAATATTTGATAATTTGAACTAGCCATTGAAAAAACGAGATAGCGCCTTATACGTTTTATTCCAGCCAATGCCAATGTTTGCTTTTTGTTGGCTTTTTCATGTTGGTTATAATACACACAACCAGCCCGCCCATGTATTGTTCTTATTAATTAATTAACGGTCACCATGTTTTTTTTTAAAGTGGAGCTGAACTGGTATGATCGTATTGGCCAAATTTCACACATTTTTGGGTCTAAAATTACCTTCATAGCAATTGTAGGTCCTAAAAGAGCACGAGAAATGTCATAAATAAGAATAAGAGCAATAACCATGCACTTTGAAGTTTTTTTAAATCCAAGCCTTTATCAAAATTGGCTGTACAAAAGCTGCCTGACATATTTTTCCTATCCCTTAAAAATGGAAAGGGTTGGATATTGATTATCGATTAAAATAATACTAGTCAACACAAAGCGTAGCATCCCCTCGCAGGGTACAAATGGCCTATATACATCAGAACAAGTTACCTCCATTAGACTATACTATTATATTACTAGGGAAGGAAGTTAACCATGATACCATGTACCTTCATATTAAATTTCATTAAAATCTGTCAAACATTACTAAAGTTATCGAACAGAAACCAGATTCGCATATTTAATGAGCTATGACCTTTGACCTACATACTCCGAAATCGAACTTAGGCTGTGTTTTGATACCATGTACATGTACCTTCATATCAAATTTCATTAAAATCAGTCAAACATTATTAAAGTTATCGAACGGAATCAGATTCGCATATTTAATGAGCTATGACCTTTGACCTACATACTCCAAAATCAAACTTAGGCTGTGTTTTGATACCATGTACCTTCATATCAAATTTGATGAAAATCCAGCAAACATTATTACAGTTATCGAACAGAAACCAGATTCGCATATTTAATGAGATATGAACTTTGACCTACATACTCCGAAATCAAACTTAGGCTGTATTTTGATACCATGTACCTTCATATCAAATTTCATTAAAATCCGTCTAACATTACTAAAGTTATCAATCGGAAACTAGATTTGTTACGGAAGGACGGAAGGACGGATGGCAACATTAATATATCCCCTCCAACTTCGTCGGCGAGGGGATAATCAATCTCATACACACTGGAATTTCAACTAAATACGCACCTCCTTAACTTGCTTTCATTCCATATTTCATGACTATTCAGAAATATTTGGTGAATGGGTTTTAAAATAAAGGGTATTTGGAATGATTAAAACATGTATACATGTGCATCATTAAATCATTACTACTCTTTGTTTTTTCAATGACCCTTTTTGTGACATTTACATTAGTGTACACATACCTGTATGGATGATGCCTTTGCTTTCAATGTAGAGTAGAACTCCTCATTGAGATTCCTTCCAAGCTTCAGATTAGTCAGCTTTGGCATAGAACACAGTGCTTCTGCTAAGTGATGTGATGAGGCTGGGGCTGGTGTGGGACACTGGACATGCTCAAGAGTCTGGACCTGCATTTTTTGTGAATTTATTTAAGCAGCTCATCTATAGAAACATATTTTTTAGTTACTAGTTCTGATTTCTCATTGCATTCTTATATTTATCATCAATTGCATGCATAACACAGCTGTATTGATATTTACATTCTTAACATAGCTAACTATATAGAGCTTAAAAGAAAATTCAATCCTCATCTAAATTCAAGACTGAAGTTTATATTATAAAATTGATTAATTTACATATTTTATCTAAAATATCCCACATCTATTCTTTAAAAGGCTTGCGACCTCTTACATTAATAAGACCTACTCCTAACAACACTGAAATAAATAATACCCAGAAATCTGTATTTGCTATTAACATAGTGAAAAGTATTCATAACTCTGGTTTCATGTGCACAAGACCCTAAGTCTGAAGGACGTGGCTATTGTACAGTTTTTGTAAATTCAAGCCTTTATAAAAATTAGATGTTACAAAAGCTGCATGACATATTTTTCCTATCCATCAAAAATGGAAAGTGTTGGATATTGATTATCGATCAAAATAATATTAATTTCATACACACTGGAATTTTAACTAAATACTCACTTCCATAGTTTGCTTTGATTCCATATTTCATGACTACTCCGACGAATTTCGGTGAATGGGTTTGAAAAAACAAAATGGTATTTGGAATGAAAAAACATGTATACATGTGCATCATAAAATCATTACTACTCTTTTTTTTTCTTCAATGTCCCTTTCCATGACATTTACATTAGTACACATACCTGTATTGATGATGCCTTTGCTTTCGATGTAGAGGAGAACTCCTCATTGAGATCCTCTCCAAAGAGTTTCAGGTCAGTCAGGTTTGGCATAGAACACAGTGCTTCTGCTAGGTGATGTGATGAGGCTGGTGTAGGACACTGGACATGATCAAGCTGGAGAGTGTGGACCTGCATTGTTTGTGAATATAGTTAAGCAGCTCATCTATAAACACATATATTCTAGATACTAGTTCTGATTTCTCATTGCATTCTTATATTTATCAACTGCATGCATAACACAGCTGTATTGATATTTACATTCTTAACATATATCACTATAAAGAGTTTAAAAGAAAAAAATAATTCTTGTCTAACACTAAAGTATATATCATAAGAATGATTAATTTACATATTTTATCTAAAATATCCTATATGTATTCTTTAAAAGGCTTCCAACCTGTTTACAATAAATATGCCATTGATATTGAAGAAAGGATTAATGTAGGATAGAAAAGAGAAGAGATGGTAACTGAATGGCATTAAATTAAACACTGACACATACATCACAATTGCTGAAGAGCTGCTCACCTTTGATTCATTTCCTTTCCTTGAAAGCATTTCAAAAAAACAATGATGGTATGCACCACGATGAAGAGAAATTTTCTCCAAGGATGGCATGGAGCATATTATCTCTGCCACATCAAGTGACATAGTAGGTCCACAATCTCTCCTAATTTCGAGTTCAGCCTGAATAAAATGACAAAGGGATATACTGATGTGAAACAGAATAAAGATGTTCACTTGGATGTTAGGCATACATGTGTAACCTAAATGGGCGATTGACCTTGATGTGCTGCTAGACCTACAGAGAGTAAGAGAGAAAATGAAATAAAAATAGTGTTATAGGCTGAAGAACTATTGCCATAACATTTCATATGAAATTCTTATTTTTGCGACAGTAGGAATATCTCATCAGAGTTTACCATTTACTAATCAAAATGAAAGTATAAGTCTACGGACAAGCTTCAAAAGAGATTACCTTTTCTTGCATGTTCACACCATCTGGTGACTCATACCTATAATCATTTATGTTAATATGAACACAGTCACTAAATTAAAAGGGTGGATAAGGAGCAGAAATTTAGGCTTGCAAGAAGAAAAGTAAAATGTTGATACCCCTGAGCAAATACATATTCAGTCTCACCAAGGGAGAGTGAAGCAGAAGATGTAAAAAAAAAATTTACACTCTCTTTTAAGTGTTTTTTTTACTCTGATTGTACATGAAAGTATGTTTGTTTTTTAACCCTGTATGTGTGTGTTTAGAGGTAGGCCTTCATATAAGGAATCCCTCCTTTATGACAATCCAAGATGCTCTCATAAATTGCCTTTTTTTTCTTCACTATCTTGTTCTTTTTTTATCATTCCATTCTGTATTTGTATGTTTTAAATGTTTTTATGAAGAGTGTTGAATAAACTTTGAATTGGATGAAGTGATCTACAGTAATGATAGTCCTGCAATCAATCTCAAGTTATAAAAGCTACATTGCCAATCAAATGTATGTTAAAGCCCAAGTCCACTCCAAAAATAACATACCTTCAATAGAACCAGAAAATCAGACAAACCAATCAAAAAAAGTTTGAGCAAAATCGGATAACTAATAAGAAAGTTATGAATGTTTAATGACATGACAAACTTTGAAAATCACTACACAAATTGGCAATTCACTCATGAGTCTGTGACGTATGGTCCTCACTATCCACTAATTATTTTCTTTATATTGATTATATAAATTTCCTATTTTCACCCTAAGAATCTAATTTCTTCACATCAGCATCCAAGTTAGATTGTTAGTCATGTGTTTTTGTGTGGATGCACAAATAAAGAATAATGTTTGTCCAGCTAAATCATGAAAAATTGAATTTTGATAAACTATTTATATAAAAATCAATAATTATGAAATACAATATTCAGAAAATAGTATCAATTCTTCAAAATTCTTAAAAGTTTTGAGAAAGAAATGTCATGCACGCAATATGATACAAATCATATAACCTGGGCAAAGGCATGGGGAAATCAAGTTTTGGGGGATAAAAAGGGAAATTAATGGGATTAAACTATATAAAGCAATTGATAAGTTGTGAGGACATGACGTCACAAACTGATAACCATCTTGCCAATTTGTGTTGTGATTCTCATTGTTCCATAGTTTGTTCAAAGAAATTCACAAATATGGCAAATAACGTATCACTAGAAACTGGTAAGCTAACAGATGGCCATCGTACAAGTTTTAGGTCAACTACATATCGGGTAATTTATAGAAATACGAATAAAAACCACCTCTGTAGCATCCGGGATATGCGAGAGATTCGCCAAAAAAATAACGATCTTTTAGTGCCGTCACAATATGAACCAATCCTGCCCAAGCAGACGATATCCCATAAAGAATGAACATAACTGCAATGCTATTATTTCTCAAATTATAATGAGTTTAGTGTAAATGTGATGAAATTTTACACCATTCAAAAAGGGATATGACACCAATTCTGATAACTAAATTCTTTTGTTTGTAAATACACAGGATAGGAGTTAAAGAACAATCAAAGATACCACACTTTCAAATAAAAAAAACCCGGAATGATAGCATGGACCGCATTTGTTCCCTCTTGAAACGCCGAACATACCACGGTGTATGCAGCTGAAAATACAATGGTGTCTTATTTTGTTTACAAGCGCCAGATTCCTTTATTTCGTATCCTTGCATTTTTCATCAAAGTAATACCATGCACAGTGTTTAGAGTGAGAAATAGATTAAACATTTAGCCTGAGGGTAGTGAAGAAAGAGAAACAAGTCAACGCAAAGCGTAGCATCCCCTCGCAAGGTACAAATGGCCTACATGTACAGTGTATATATGTCAGAACAAGTTACCTCCATTAGACTATCTATATATTGCAAATGCACGATAGAACGGGTTGGGCCTATCCCGTGTTAGGCATCTTGCTATATGCAGCAGCCAAACTGACGAGAACGTAATATGTTGGTTCTCACACACACAGTACAGTTAAATCGTGCGACTGCAACAATATATTGGCACAAACCGTCTGATTTTTCGCTTAAAATCTTTACTTTGAAAATATTTACACAAATTCTGTGAACCATGCCAACATAATCATAGTCCAAGCTTCTGCTTTATTGGTCTTTTCTTGAAAACTACATTAAAATCACAACAATAATAATGCAAATAGATTGTAATTATCGAGATCATATAACTGACGAGAAGGTAAATTCAGCGAGCTTACGTAATTTCAAATGCCTCCGCACGGGCAACTCCGGCGGTCTCGGGCCAGTCACAGGGCTGACGCCAAGCAATTTACCCTGTGCGGTAACTGCACCACTCTACTGCAGTAGGCCTACCTGTCAAGCGTATATTTACATCCTTCAATGTTTCATGTTTGAGCCGTGCAATTGTTGTATTTTTTTATTTCTTTTTTTAATGTGATGTGAATGTGAGTACGGTACATGCTATTACAGAAGTGTCCAAGGAATGATAGGCCTTAGGTGGAATGGATATAAAACAAATATACAATGACTCATTCTCGGAACAAGCTAAAACTATTCGCACTCGGGAACATCAATAGTATACTGTTCTCGATCCCTCGGGCCGCGATGGCCCTTGGGAGAATATAATGCGATTTGATGTTCCTTCGATGCGAATAGTTTTAGCTAGATCCTCGAGTGTCATTGTATATTTGTATATTTGTATATTATTTTCATTGTAGGACTAAATTAACTTAGCAATGTGTGAAAATAACCAAAATGATAATGGGAGTGAAGTGCATGAGAACAATATCCGTGTAGATAACGAGAGTGAGGATCCGGGAAAGGGATAGTGAGAATAATAGGAACGAAGTGACGACAATAATCGTAAATAACGATAAAAAAACGAAAGTAAAGTCTAAGATATCTGCATCAATTTTAATTACAAATTATTGATTTCACCATTTTCTTCCAATTTTCAAGTTTTATTACATGATACAGATTAAAAAAAAAAAACAATTCAAAACGATACATGGGACAGCAAAGAAAAGGTTGATATTCTAACGAGAAAAACATTAATGAAAAGAAGAAAAATTATAAAATTATAAAAAGTGGGCCTATACAATGAAGAGAAATAATATCATCTAGCACAGGAATTATCTTTAAAAAAAAAAAAAAAAAAAAAAAAATCGATAGCACATATCTATTTACAACCCCCCTCCCACCCTCCCTAGAATCTTGTGGATTTTCCACGGGTCCTGCTAGTACTATTATATTACTAGGCAAGGAAGTTAACCACATTTTCACATATATAATTAGGTGTTTTTGCATATATATGACCTTTCACCTTTGACCTACATACTCGGAAATCAAACTTAGGCTGTATTTTTATACCATGTACCTTCACATTAAATTTCATTAAAATTTATCAAACATTACTAAAGTTATCGAATGGAAACCAGATTCGCATATTTAATGAGCTATGACCTTTGACCTACATACTCCGAAATTGAACTTAGCCTGTGCTTTGATACCATGTACATTGTACCTTCATATCAAATTTCATTAAAATCCATCACTAAAGTTATCGATCGGAAATCATAATCGCATAATTAATGAGCTTTGATCTTTGACCTACATACTCGGAAATTGAAATTAGGATGCGTTTTGATACCATGTACCTTCATATCAAATGTGATTAAAATCCGTCAAACATTATCGAATGGAAACCAGATTGGCATATTTAATGAGCTATGACCTTTGACCTACACTACTGCCTAAATGTTTTGGCAGCAAGCTTCGGGCGCGGGCAGGAGTCCATTGCCCGATCGGGCGCTACCCGAGGTTCATTTCTTCTTTTCAGCGTCAAATTGCAAAGTTTCAAGCAGATTTCGGGCAGCTAAACATAAAGCACACGCGGAATTCGGGTAAGCACCCGAAGTGCGAGAAGTTCACGCTGTTCGTTGCTATGCGCCGTTACTATTTGCGCAATGTATGTGAAGGATGCGCATCTGCGTGCAGTGCTACGAGGCTTTGTGACGTCATAATGGTTATCTACAAACGTGTAGAGTGCGCATCTGTGCAATGCCACGCGGCTTTGTGGCGTCATAATGGCTATCTCCAAACGTCACAATAGTTCACTTTGCAAAGCAAAAGGGTGGTTGATTTGATTGCTTTGATTCTCAGTTGACCAAGTTAAAATAAACAAAATAAATAAAATCAATTTACAATGTAAGTGGCAATTATTTTTCTTGGTTTGTATTGTCAATCATATGGGCAGTTGCCTCTTCACTTTGACGTCAACTTCCGTGTACCGCCTTTTTTTTTCTTTCTCCAGTCGGCTATTTACATAATTGACAAAAAATAACTGTCTGATATGGGGATCAATTTTTCAATTAAACTGACATTTATCAACCTTCCCAAATCTAGCTAAAAGTTTGCCTTCACTTTTCTTTATCTGGACCTTACCGTTAGGTAGCATTATGATTGAGAAAAAAAAGAGAAAAAAATATCATTGTAAAACATCAAAATAATTATAACTTATAAATATAAGTACTTACTTTCAGCTAATCTGTCTTTTCTTGAAGCAACTGCACGCGATGAGATTGGAAATCACACACAAATCCAATATTAAAATAATAAATTTTTAAAATCACATGGCCGTTAATAATTACCCGATCTATGAGAACTACAACCAGTAATAAGGCATACATAATGTTTATAATTTCCTTGACATTCCCTTATCAAGGAGGAGTCCATTATACTTGGAGATAAAATGATTAAAATCCAATTCATGCAGATAAACTAGTGATGCCTCACTCAACTACATTTTAAAATCATCAATGTTTCAAACGAAGTCAGATAGCCCTGTCCATTAGGCGAACAAGGCTAGGACTCAGACTCCCCTCGATCCCCATGGGTTCTTAGGTCGGTGCCAAAATGACGGCTTGAAACGCTTCAATATGTCGTACTTACATGATTATATGAAAGTATGAATACCATCACGTTCTCTTGCGCCAAACACGACATGTTCATCAAAGAGGTCTAGGGCGGTCCTTGCAATTTCATGAA
Source organism: Mesocentrotus franciscanus (assembly GCA_037976565.1). Classification (NCBI taxonomy): domain Eukaryota; kingdom Metazoa; phylum Echinodermata; class Echinoidea; order Camarodonta; family Strongylocentrotidae; genus Mesocentrotus; species Mesocentrotus franciscanus. Next base: position 40,911,278 of record CP137667.1, on the reverse strand, counting down.
ATTTTAGGAAAGATTCGAGATACAATAACCTTCTTAAATCAAAATACATGACGATATAAATAATGATTGTAATATAAATACTCAAAATCATGTCTGGCTGTCTGCCATAATCCATCTACCAGTATGCTTAAAGGGAACATGTACGGTATTACATGCAATCCAGCGCGAAAGCAAAGGAGGTTTGTTTTGCCGCATAATCAACAGTTTCATTCATAAAATTATCATGTGACGTCAATTATATGAGCGGTCCAATCACAGGTCATGATGTGCTTATTTTTTTACCCAGACGACGAAGATCTGTCATTTGCTACAACTGTCAAGGTTTGCGCCTTCTTTGTTCTTTGAACAAACTGCGGCGGCATGTCTAAAGGGGGTGGGCAACTTCACGGAACAAAGCTTCAGTAAACAAATTCAAATTTCAAAGGGGAACCGCTTTGTGTGGAAAAGTAAAGTTATTGCCCAGTTACTGAAGAGATGTTGCGTTGTTCTGATGACGCCGATTGATCGATGGTGACCGTAGCGATGATGATGATGATACTGATGGACGATGATGAAAATGATGGCTGCATATAATGATGGTGATGATTAAAATGATGGTGTAGAGAGACCCCCCTCAAAAAATATATTTGTATCTAAATACACACACACAAGTCAAGATAGCATGACGATAAACATATTAACAATGAAATACGTAATATACATGTAGACAGGGTTGGGCGGTAGATACCGGTGGCGGTAATTACCGGCGGTAAATACCGGTAAATACCGGTAAATACCGTCCGGTAAATAAGATGGGCGTTAGCCTCAACAACTGAAAATATTGTTCTGAAATAATTAGCAGCACAACACTCATAGTAGAAACACACAAAAAGATTTATAAAATCCACACTGCATTCGTTTACATGTACACACCCAAACACACATACAGGTAAAAGGTCCAAAGTGGGAATATGGATGTGTAACGACAAATGTCCCCACAATGAAGGAATGTGCGTACATGTACATCCTTCTTTGTGGGGGCATTTGTCCGTTCCACACCCACAGTGTGGGGATATGGTCCAAAATGGGGATGTCATACACACGTATACACTTCGTAATGACCCTACACATTGATTATGGGCAAAAAACGAAAATACCCGATAGGTCACTAGAGGGCGCTTTTAACATAAATTATTTGCCATTTTCTATGATTTTAGACGGTTTTTCATTGTGGGGATATCCCCACTTTGGACCATATCCCCACATCGTGGGTGTGGAGCGGACAAATGTCCCCACTAAGAAGGATTTGCATACGCACACACACAAATAGTACACACACAGAGCAACCATAATCACCACCATTGTTATTACGGTATGTTCAAAATTGGACAATCCCTATGAACATGTGAGTGGAAAAATATATTTCCTGGTATTTCCCGGTAAAAAGCGGTAAATACCGGTAAAAAGCGGTAAATACCGGTAAATACTGCTTATTTCCCGGCATCCGGGAAATAAGCCTCCGAAGCGGGAAATATGCCAACCCTGATTATATAGATGGAAAATTAGAGTAATACATAAGGAAATAAAGAAATACATGAGGATTGAGGAAAAGATAGAAAATGATAGAAAGAAATCTAAGAAATACATTTAGTAAACACATTTTCAAAGGAAACCAGAAGAATGATTTACAAAGAACTACATATGGACAGAAAGAAGGATATGAACAAAAAAACATGATTGATAGAATTGAGAAGGAACAAGGAATTAAGACATGAATACAGGGACGAGAGGAGGAAAGACTTTGAAAAAGACATGAGGAAAGAAAATGAGAGAAAGAAAGATAAACAAGAATAATTGTACATCAATAAATATAAATGTAAGGAACCGTATCAGGACAATTAAAATATAAAATATATATATCTGGAGAGAAGGTGAAACAAAGAAATAAAAAGCGGAAAAGATGATGAAGTAAAGAGTTTTTTTTTAATGCACGCACATATTTTGGGGGGCAGAACTTCTTTCTCTCTCTCTCTCTCGAACGAAGGTTCAATCATCACTTCTAAGATCACGTGATCTTACCGCGCGCATAAATAACTTCTGAGATAACAACATGTTGCCATGACTCAAAGCTCTTTGTTTAGAAACACTTGAAACATAATATGAAATTTACTCTCTTTGTCATTTAAACATTCAAATCATTGGCGAAACAATCAGAATTTCTGTTTTATTTTCTATTTAGATTTTCTTCTTCTTCTTTTTCTTCTCATTCCTTTTCTTCTTCTCCAGCCCGCCCCCCCCCCCACCTCTTTTTTTTTTAAGGGGATAAAGAGGCACGTGTTTTTCAACTAATTTGTGAAAGGTAACTCGTTGGTTTAGGTGTTGCGCAACAGATATAAAATATCCGTTATCACACGCTTGTTTTGATCCATCTCGATTGTTTCGGGCCTCAACCGTTTTGAATCCTACCCCCCCGGGTCTAATAATCCCTTGGTTGCTTTTAATCAACACTAATCACATGTACATTCCCAGAGTTCACATAATACATATCAACTCCGTTTCAGTTGCATATCGGGGGAGGAGGGGCGTTAGTTGTATTGTAGTTTCATAATGATTATCAATAGAAATAAAAGAAGAAATAAAAGAAGCATATTTCATGATTTTCACTCGGACACACATGCAAATATTATATGGACCATGGGATGCCAACTTAAATCCATTTACGGTGTTTCATAATTCTTTTCACTCGGACACACATGCACAACTGATCTACCCATCCCCAGAGTCCATTTAATTACATGTCAATTCCATTTTTTGTTGCAATCGGAGGAGGGGGTTGGGGGAGTCTCAGTACTTCGGCAATTTAACAAGCAAAGAATAATAATAACAATGATGATGATAATGATAATAATTATAATTGATGTTCAGAGTAATGCCAACAACGTAAACAAAGTAAAAATGAATTGAAAAAAATAGTGTTTCAGGACAATTACCCCGAGACAACCGCCCGAGGACAATGACCCCGGAAAATTACCCCTGACGACAATTTTCCCCTACCCTTTCAGAAATTACCCCCTGAAGAGAATTATCCACCCCCTCCCCGTTCATGAAAGGGATGTCCTCTCTGATTATCAGTTGGTTTTTTGTTGCAATCGGAGGGGGGGGGGTCTCAGTTCTTCGACAATTTGACAAGCAAAGAATAATAATAACAACTAGAAATTTAATTCGTCATGAGGACGAATTAGGTGGTCTGTCTTCAATTCTTATGATCATGCTCATCTTCAATTCAATGATCCAATATAATGATGTTAAATGTAAAATGATGTATTAAGATATGAATTGATGTAAGAAGTACTGATGAACTGATAGATTGAACTGATGTGAAATGAGCTGAATTGATGAGCTAAACTGATGAACTTGATGAATGAAGTTATGAATGAAGTGATGAACTGTGACCTGAACTGAAAGGGCAAGTCCACTCCAAAAATAACTTACTTTCAATAAAAGCAGAAAAATCAGACAAACCAATCAAAACAAGTTTGAGCAAAATCGGATAACTAATAAGAAAGTTATGAATTTTTGAAAAAGTATGTAAAACTATGGAACAATGAGAATCACAACACAAATTGCCAAGATGGTTATCAGTTTGTGACGTCATGTCCTCACAACTTATCAATTGCTTTATATAGTTTAATCCCATTAATTTCTTTTTATCCCCAAAACTTGATTTCCCATGCCTTTGCCCAGGTTATATGATTTGTATCATATTGCATGCATGACATTTCCCAAAAACTTTTATGAATTTTGAAGAATTGATACTATTTTCTGAATATTGTATTTCATAATTATTGATTTTTATATAAATAGTTTATCAAAATTCAATTTTTCATGATTTAACTGGACAAAATTACTCTTTATTTGTGCATCCACACAAAAACATATTACTAACAATCTAACTTGGATGCTGGTGTGAAGAAATAAGATTCTTAGGGTGAAAATAGGAAATTTATATTGTCAATATAAAGAAAATAATTAGACTACAAATAATTAGAAAATAAACAGACTCATGAGTGAGTTGCCAATTTGTGTAGTGATTTTCAAAGTTTTTCGTGTCATTAAAAATTCATAACTTCCTTATTAGTTATCCGATTTTGCTCAAACTTTTTTTGATTGGTTTGTCTAATTTTTCTGGTTCTATTGAAAGTAAGTTATTTTTGGAGTGGACTTGGGCTTGAAGAGATAACTTAACTGATGAACAAAATACTGAGAAATGATTATGATCAAAATCATGATCATAATGAAATTTAATGAAAATATAGACATAGAGAAGGACAGAGGGAGATGGGTTATAGTGACGTAAAAATACATGAGCTGGACCGAGGGATGAAAGAGGAATCAGAATGCATACACTTGGAAGGAAGATGAAGGAACAAGGAATTAAGACATGAATACAGGGACGAGAGGAGGAAAGACTTTGAAAAAGACATGAGGAAAGAAAATGAGAGAAAGAAAGATAAACAAGAATAATTGTACATCAATAAATATAAATGTAAGGAACCGTATCAGGACAATTAAAATATAAAATATATATATCTGGAGAGAAGGTGAAACAAAGAAATAAAAAGCAGAAAAGATGATGAAGTAAAGAGTTTTTTTTTAATGCACGCACATATTTTTTGGGGCAGAACTTCTTTTTCTCTCTCTCGAACGAACGAAGGTTCAATCATCACTTCTAAGATCACGTGATCTTACCGCGCGCATAAATAACTTCTGAGATAACAACATGTTGCCATGACTCAAAGCTCTTTGTTTAGAGAAGAGAAGAAGAGGATAGTATAAGGAAACATGGTAGGGTGAAATAAGAATACCAAGGGCAAAGGAAAGAGCTAGAGGAAATTAAGGAACATCCTATTAGACATAAAAGAGGAAGAACGGGAGCCAAAGGCGGGAAAAGGAGAGGGTGAGAGAGTAGAGAAAGAGAGAGGCAGAGACAAAGGGAGACATCAGAGCAGAAGAAGAGGGAGGCAGAGCAAGAGAGGGAGACAGAGATAGGGAGCGAGTAAAAGAGTAGAGAGAGAGATACAAAGACAGAGCAAGAGAAGGATAGGGGCAGAACAAGAGAGGGGAAGGGAAACAGAGCAAGAGAGAGGAGAGAGAGCAAGAGAAAGAGATGCAATGGAGAATGATGCATTTAATATTTCCAGCATAAATAGAATTGAATATTTACTATATTATAGAGAAAGAGAGAAGTTATAGACATATAAACGGTTCTATGTCCATGGGAGAGACGTAAACATTGCATATACCTGGGCTGAATAACTGGAAAGTATAAACGTCTGGGAAGGAGACTAACATCATAAAAATGGGATGATTTGATATATTCCAACAGACTTATGAGATTAACCCTATAAATTTAGCTTATTGTCTCAGCTACAACATACTCGAAGCTCAGCGAAAACGAAACGAAAACGACAGAGATATTGCTTGCGAAAGACGGGAATGTAGAATCCAGTTTTGAAAAAAAGTCATGTCCCATAGAGAATACACGCAAAATGTGAAAAATTGACATGCCTCCTTTAATCGCAAAATCACGCCATGATGCTTTTGCCAAAATGAAAAATTGTGGTAACTACATTTGTAGAGAATTATCTCAGCTAAAACATATCAAAATTTGGAAGAAAATCGATCAATATTTACAAAATCAATTTTCTAAAAATATGCTGACGTCATAATATGCAAATTGAAATTTTGAGTTCGGAGGCCATTATGATGATGTCATGAGTTAATTGATGGTCAAATGAGACATGAAATCATATTTCCGACTCATAATCTATCCAAATATTAAACAAGTGAAACGCTCTCGGCGGTCTCGCCTGCATTACGCAATTCGGCATTACGCAAATCGATATGATGAAAAATTGAGGTTGGGACATTATTTTTATATGCAGGGTGGCCCATTTGCAGACCCCTGAAAATGATATCCTCTGAATATAATAAGCATTTTGAAGTACATGTGGCTATTTTTAGCTAGACTAGCTCTGATCTGCAGCAGTGCATACCAAAACCACAAGTTGGTCCATACATTGGCACACTTAGTGTGTGTCACTGAGTGTGTGTCCTGATAAATTTCTAAAATACAAACTTTAATTTGTACACAGATGCTCTTTTAAAGATACTATGTCCCTTTTGCAGCCAACATCAAATTCTGTAGAACTTTGCAGGAATTATGAATATGTCATGTATGTCCTATCTGTGAAATTTAAACGTTAGCAGTGTCCTAATATTCAAATTATGCAAGGAAACCGTTTACTTGCTAGACTTCACTGTCAGACACTATTGAGTGACTGACTGGCTTTTTCATCTTTGGTAATAACATACATAAAATGAGCTGTAAAGGGTACATGAGCATTTGTCTACATCAATAACCCACTTCTTGTAATGGCCAAAATTAAACTGATTGAATCTTTGCGCAGCATAAAACGTACGACCATTCGGTACAATGGTCTGAAAAATCAGACTATTACTTACTGGCTCTATAGCTCCTAAGTCGATTCGACAACTAATAGTCGTTATTTTCCCACTTAAAGACATTTTCAAGCCCCCTTTTTTTAAGGGAAGTTCTAAATTAGTATTGTCTTTCAAATGCCGTTGGAATTTAACCTTTTCATTTTTTTGGCCTGTAAATTGGACATAGTACCTTTAATGGACTGTTTCAGATGTTTTTTTCTTCTCCCCTATATATGTCCAATATACTAATTTAATCTATTCATTAAGATGTAAACAGGATCTAACTCTCTCTCTCTCTCTCTCACTCACTATCTGTCTCAATCTCTCAGTTTTGTTACCTCTATTCCTAATACATGCAGTCATAATTATTATGAGATATACTCCAATATATATTATCGAAACATCAATATTGTCACCTAGCTGTAACTGATCATGCACATACTAGGCCTGGGATCGAATACTAAAATATTAGAATATTCATGGGAAAGTACTTGAATGATTCAAATATATACTTTCATGAAATATGAACAAATAACAACAATTTATTTATTAATTCTCATATTAAATTTTGAGAACATAATCCAAGTCTACTGACCTAAAATGACCTTTGACCTTGACTTTGTGACTTGGAATTTGTGTCACATGATTTGTGATACTTGATAGCCCTTGGGTACAAGTTTCATGGAATTTGAACAAACACTTTTGAAATTATGCTAAAATTTCAAAATCTTGATGTTGATGCCACAACAAAGTCTAAGTTTCCAGACCTGAAATGACATTTGACCTTTACTTTGTCACCTAAAATACTAATAATATGATTGGTGATACTTGATAACCCTTATGTTCAAGTTTCATGGAATAGGAATGTATACTTTCAAAATTGTGATAACAATTTAAAAAATCTTAGCCTGATGCCACAACATAGTTAAGTTTGTTGACCTGAAATGACCTTTGACCTTGACCTAGTGGGCTGAAATTCTACTCACATGATTGGGGATACTTGATAACCCTTTAGTCTAAGTTTCATTGAATAAGAACTTATACCTTAGGTTAAGTTTTGATGTTGACGCCGCCGCCGTCGCTGCCGCCGCCGCCACCTGAAAAGCGGCGCCTATGTCTCGCTATAATGGATTGTGTATAAGAATACAAAGGGCAAAATGAAGAGCTAGAGGAAATTAACGAAAATTACAAGAGATATCGGAGGGAGAACGAGAACCATGTAAACAATGTAAACAATTCCATGTCCGTGGGGACATAATGTAAACATTGCATATACCTGGGCTGAATAACTGGAAAGTATAAACGTCTGGGAAGGAGACTAACATCATAAAAATGGGATGATTTGATATATTCCAACAGACTTATGAGATTAACCCAATAGGTTTAATACACGACAAGGAATCAGATTTCCCATAGGGTTGTACGCAAACTATTGACATTCCTCTTCCATAGATATAACACGCAAAATTAGGCATTTTATTACATTGTTTGTGATTGTATATGATAATATGTTATAATAGTCGAAGAAGATCATAAAATCAAATTTAAAACGACGGCAAAAAAAAAAATAATAATAATCCACGTAGACATTACACGTGAACGGAAAATGGAATTCTCAAATCCCACTTTGCAGGTGAAATATGAGCATGATCGAAAATAAAGGGCACATTGGTGATAGCTTATTGTCTCAGCTACAACATACTCGAAGCTCAGCGAAAACGAAACTAAAACGACAGAGATATTGCTCGCGAAAGACGAGAATGTAGAATCCAGTTTTGAGAAAAGTCATGTCCCATAGAGAATACACGCAAAATGTGAAAAATTGACATGCCTCCTTTAATCGCAAAAATACGCCATGATGCCTTTGTCAAAATGAAAATCGTGTGACTGCATTTGTAGAGAATTGTCTCAGCTAGAACATATCAAAATTTGGAAGAAAATCGATCAATATTTACAGAGATACAATCAATTTTCCAAAAATATGCTGACGTCATAATATGCAAATTGAAATTTTGAGTTCGGAGGCCATTATGATGACGTCATGAGTTAATTGAGGGTCAAATGAGACATGAAATCATATCTCCGACTCATAATCTATCCAAATATTAAAAAAATTGGGGGTCCCATCCATCCTGAAGAGTTACAATGGATTTTATATAGGCATGTTTTTGCCCATGTATTGTGGATAAGGTCTGCACGTGCTGTCAACTTTGACGGACGCTCATTGCGTTATTATTGGTCAGCAAAAGGTGAACAAGGTATCAAAATGCTTGGAAAAAATGTGCCAAACATGATGACAGAAAAAATTTGGCGATTCTATGTTGCAAAATGCCAGTACGCGCGAAAACATGCGCGCATGCGCATGTGCGCGTTCTTTTGCAAAATGCCTAAAATGGCCTGAAACGTATCCAAAATGAATTTGAGACGATTTGGAGCATTTTGAAATTTTGCGCGTGTGGTCACGCGCGGACGTACGCATGCGCGTGCGTTTTTTGACCTGAAATTCACCGGACGGATATTGACCTTAATCATGATAAATATGAATGAAAATGACTTTCCGTTATGAAGATATGATCATGAGTTGATTTTCAGAAAAATTAACAAAATGGCGCCTGGATAATGTCATGAAGACTTGATGACCTTGAAAATGTTCCTGTCACGTCTCATGACAATGACCTATAACTAGGCAAAAATTGAAAGAAATCGTCTGGACCAATCTTGAGTTATCCTCTACACAAAATATCCGTTATCACACGCTTGTTTTGATCCATCTTGATTGTTTCGGGCATCACCCGGCTTGACTCCTATCCCCCTTGGTCTAATAATGCCTTGGTTGCTTTTAATCAACACTAATCACATGTACATTCACAGAGTTCACATAATATACATAGGCCTATCAACTCTGTTACAGTTACATTTCGGGGGAGGGGGGTGGGGGGGAGGGAGGTTAGTTGTATAGTTGTTTCATAACGATTATCAATATTATTTTGTCAAGAAATAAAAGAAGCATATTTCATGATTTTCACTCGGACACACATGCACATATTATACGGACCATGGGATGCTAGCTTAAATCCATTTACGGAAGGATACCTCATATTCCTTTTCACTCAGACACACACGCACAACTGATCTACCCATCCCCAGAGTCCATTAGTACAAATTTAAATTCAAATTCATGTCAATTCTGTTTTTGTTGCATTCGGAGGGGGGTCTCAGTTCTAATTCGACAATTTGACAAGCAAAGAATAATAATAACAATGATGATGATACTAATTATAATTGATGCTCACAGTAAAGTTAATAACGTAAACAAAGTAAAAATGAATTTAACAATATAGTGTACATGTATGAGTACAATTCCCCTCCGGACAACCGCTCCGACGAAAATTTCCCCCACCCCTTTAAAACAGAAATTAACCCCTGAAGACAATTACCCCCTGTTCATTAAAGGGAAGTCCACCCTGATAATAAGTTGGTTATAATAAAAGGAGATATTTTTTTTAGAGGAGTAATTGTGCTCGGAGGGGGTGGGGTTACCGTAATTGCCTTGGGGGATGGGGAGAATACGAATGCAATGCATGCAGCGTGAGCGTACATGTAGGCCATTAGTTGACCTAGATATCAACGTAAGCTTCAGACGCGTACGTACGGCGTCGGCTATACACTAGTATACACAAAATCTAGTAAAGTATGACTTAGTTGTTGCAAAGAAAGTATCTCTTAATCCTTGGAATTAAAATATGGAGACGGGGAATGATGTTTCATTGGCATAATGTTAATACAGTGTAGGTGAGACAAAATTGTTTATATCATTAGTCTGATTAATTAAACTTAAGGTAAAATTGAGCCATTTTATTAAGTTTAGGCTAGAGCCTTAGACTTAGAGTTAGAGGAGTAGATCCAAGACGATGTAAAGGTAGCTCTGACTTTATGCTAGCGATTGCCGGCCGGCTAGCTCTTCGAAGAAGTTCGACAGAAAAGTATAAGCATCCACTGTTAGATCTAGATCAGGGGGTCTACACCACACTAGGCTGCCTTACTAATATTGTTGTGTCAGTTGGTGAAAACCAAAACAATTGAGTGAGCGTCATTCCTATACCTACCATAGACTCTCAAGAGTCTCCTATACCTTTGTCTATAATTTTTGTGCGGTGCGATTTACATTTTAACAAGCAAATTGCATAGGCAAATTGAGCCGCAGTTGAGTCGCTCGACTCGACCAATTTGACTTTTCAACGTGACATCATCGGGTCTTGTTGCGTGCGAGTCTTAAGAACGCATGACTTCAGCACGCCCATCAGGCGAGTACCAAACTGCCCGCGGGCAGATTTCGGGCAGCTTTCGGGCGCGACTCAAACATCGTTTTATCGGGTAGCGCATCACGGCCCGGAGTGCGTCAGCTAAGCGCTCCGGGCATCGTGTTAACCCGCTGCCAAAACCTTTAGGCAGTAGTGTACATACTCCGAAATCGAACTGAGGCTGTGTTTTGATACCATGTACCTTCATATCAAATTTCATTAAAATCCGTCAAACCTTATTAAAGTTATCGAACGGAAACCAGATTTGCATATTTAATGAGCTATGACCTTTGACCTACATACTCAGAAATTGAACTTAGGCTGTCTTTTGATACCATGTACCTTCATATCAAATTTGATTAAAATCCATCAAACATTATTAAAGTTATCAAACGGAAACCAGATTCGCATATTAAATGAGCTATGACCTTTGACCTACATACTCCGAAATCGAACTTAGGCTGTGTTTTAATACCATGAACCTTCATATCAAATTTCATTCAAATCCGTCAAACATTACTAAAAGTATCGATCGGAAACCAGATGCGTATTTTTTCGCATATTTAATGAGCTATGACCTTTGATCTTTGACCTACATACTCCGAAATCGAACTTAGCCTGTATTTTGATACCATGTACCTTCATATCAAATTTCATTAAAATCCGTCAAACCTTATTAAAGTTATCGAACGGAAACCAGATTTGCATATTTAATGAGCTATGACCTTTGACCTACATACTCAGAAATTGAACTTAGGCTGTCTTTTGATACCATGTACCTTCATATCAAATTTGATTAAAATCCGTCAAACATTATTAAAGTTATCAAACGGAAACCAGATTCGCATATTTAATGAGCTATGACCTTTGATCTACATACTCCGAAATCGAACTTAGGCTGTGTTTTAATACCATGAACCTTCATATCAAATTTCATTCAAATCCGTCAATCATTACTAAAGTTATCGATCGGAAACCAGATGTGTATTTTTTCGCATATTTAATGAGCTATGACCTTTGATCTTTGACCTACATACTCCGAAATCGAACTTAGCCTGTATTTTGATACCATGTACCCTCATATCAAATTTCATTAAAATCCGTCAAACATTACTGAAGTTAGCAATCAGAAAACAAATTTGTTACGAACGGAAGCACGGAAGCACAGAAGCACGGAAGGAAGGATGGACAGCAGCGTTTCTATATCCCCTCCGACTTCGTCGGCAAGGGGATAATAACTGAAGAGAAGATGAAAAAACAGGCACTGATAATGTGTGAGATGTCATGGTACATCGTCTGCTTGTGCAAATCATGTTCAACATGTGACATCACACATTTCAGCAGAGATCGGAGAGCTTTTCAGGTGCTATGCCGGGGCTGTATTGAAGCGTTTTGTAATTGATAATAATCCTTACTTTGAATGTTTCCAAGCATTGAATTTTAATAACCTTGTACAATCAAGTTTCACCTTTGCAATAATGACAATAAAGTTAGTTTTTTAAATCAATCAACCTTCTCTTTAAGAGTTGCAAATTAAATGCCCTAGTTGCAACTGCTATAAAATTCAAACTGTGATGCAATGATTCATATCAATAGCGCCAATTTTAGACAGGGCCAAGGATATCAGACAGATTCCTTTGTGCATTTTCAAACATTGCAAAAAAATGACTTTGGATTTAAAGGCAAAAGAGGTTGTTGTTTTTTTGGAAGGGATGAAAATGTGCAAACTATTGGTGAAGTCTCCTTTTCCTCAATTTTATCTCATCTAAAAGGTAGATGCACTATGTATATGTACGCATGTGTCAGTACATAGCTTCAATGTACTTTCAAATTATTACTGTTCAAACTTATTTGATGCACTCTTCCATAATTATACTGTTGTACTGTAAGAAAATTCTAAAACATATAAAAGTAAGAACTTGTACATAAAAAGGATGAACTAATTTTGTTTATCAAAGCATGATTAAACTTACCACATGTGGTCTAATGAAAGCATAACCAGCTACAGTGTGTGCTGTCGTGCCTGTGTCTATGTTCAGCATAATTGCCTTTGATGAAACCATGTCCTTCACCAAGGCTGCTACATCTGGGTCCTGACTCTCAAACGCTACATCAACAACGAAATCTATGTTCACCCATTTTCCTTGTAGCATAGACTTCATTACATGGGTTGCAATACTTTTGTTCTGTGACACAGTGAAGTACAAGAGATACCTAAACTCCTCCTTCCTTGGCAACACTACTTGCTCAATCAGCCTGTTGAATTCATTACGATCTGATTCATACAGGGAAGCAAGATGGACTCCAGCCATGTACTCCTGAAACAGTTTGTGAGGGAAGAAGACTGGCAATTGCACATGAGAATTCCTCTTATGTACATGTATGTCCATGCTAGTGGTAATTCTCTCCTCCTGAGACAAAATCCCAACCCGACAGGCAGTGTCCTTGGATTCTGGGCATATTTTGAAATCGTCTTCACTGAAATTCAAGGTATTGTTTAGCAGACCATTGAGGGCCTGTTTGGCAATCGGTCCAAGGAGCTCATCAATTTTCTTCAAATAGTCAAGAAGTGAGGGGCTGCCTACATTCTTCACCTTTTTCTGAGCATAATGTTCTTTTAGAAAGGCAATCATTACTTTGAATATCTGAGAAAAAGTTTTCAGTGATTTCTTTTCCTTTAGTTTTCGCTCGTCAAGTTCTTTCCACATAAGACACAACATGGCTACATATATGGGAAAGCGGGCCATGTTTTCAGATATGACATCATTCTCACTGGTGAGCTGGATAAGCTGATTTGCCTTATCATCATTCTTTGGAAAGTATTTGTGAATGTAAACTGACAAATCCTCTCTGCTGAAACCCTCAACATGAATGAATGTGTAGAGCTTCATTAGATCACCATGTGATCTAATCTCTACTGCTCTCCATGGGCGAGTGGTCACCAAGACTGGGCAAGAGGCAAGTTGATCTGAATAAAGAATATCTACAAGTCCAATATCACCTCCCCCACATGAGCTTCCACATGCCTCTGAGTAGTTGACACTTGGCTGTGATGGCTGAAGTTGCATTTGATCAGTAGGCTGTGAATCACAGGGTTTTGTCTTCATGATTTTGCCACTGACTTCATCTAGCCCATCAAATGCGATGAATACCTTGTCAGGATTTGACCGGATATACTCAGTAATCTGAGAAACCGTTGCTGGATTGTTTTTGTCCAGATAAGACTTTGCAATCTCGCCAATAGTGTGTTGCTTAAATTCACGTAGAGGAACAATCAAGACCCACACAAAGTCACTGAAATACCTCCCTTCAATCCAGTCCCAGGCAATCTTAGCACAAAATGTAGTTTTTCCAGCCCCTGCCTCTCCCTGAACCATGATCCGCTTGGGGAACTCTCCATTGACTTTGAGATCAAGGATATCATTGTAATCTAGGATTCGCTCTGTCCCATGTTCTTCTTGTAAGAAGAGATTAGTATACATGTCTTTAAACTGCACAGTGGAAGCAGGATTGAGAGGATCAGCTCTGATCTTACAGACAGTTGACCTGTACTTGAACTTGAAATTATTTGCACACAGCTCAACCAGTTCAGGAGAAAGTGGTTTGGTCTGAGATTCAGCTGAAGAAAGTTTGGTCTGTGATTCCAGCAGCCTTGATGGCCCTCCTGAAAATACACATATAATATAAATTTATATAACTTCATTCAATTTTAAGGGCATTTGAAATCTGAGTAATTTGTGTATGGATGTACTGGTAGATGAATATCACTGGAATTTTTTTTTCAACTAATGCAGAGTTTCCCAGACAATCACACATCTTTTTTTTTTTTTTAAGATAAAGACCGGTTCTGGTCATGCAATTGCATTGTGAAAGAAACGTTGTGGAATCGATCACAGAAGGTTGATCATCTAGCATATAAGTATTGATGTGATCAAAATGATAAGACATTTGGCCCAGTCTTGGTAAAGTTACAAGCACTGTACACAAAAAGATGTATATGGGACTACGTGACCACGTGCGCGATATCTATTTGGTCCCAATACATATAAAAATTTACCAAATATATCAATTAGTAGGCCGTTTCCCGGCAGAATCATCACGTATTAGTCAAAACATATTCTTTCACATGATTGGTAATGAGAGCTTCCATTTCATTTTTTGAGAGAGGGGCGTTTCCAAAACTAGTCTTTACCTTTAAACAAGACTAGTGTGATGCATCTCCAGTATATGGTGATAATCGTTTCATTTTAGTGACCTTTGACCTAAAAGATAATCAGTTTCTCTCAATACGGTGATACAGGCTAACACCAAATTTGAAATTCAGTGCTCAAACCATTCTTGAGAAATTGCAATTTAATGGGGCTAAAACTCCTTGGCCTTTGACCTACTTATCCCAAAATCTAACAAGTCAACGCAAGCATAGCATCTCCTCAGCCTATATTTAGCGATTTCTGCATATTTAATGAGCTGTATGACCTTTGACGTACATACTCAAAAACATAACTTGCGCTTTTTGAATGAAAACCACATATTCGCATACATAATTACCTATTTTTGCATTTTTAATAAGCTATGCCTATGACCTTTGACCTACATATTCCGAAATCGAACACAGGCTGTATTTTGATACCATGTACCTTCATATCAAATTTCATTAAAATCTGTCAAACATTACTAAAGTTATCGAATGGAAACTACATTTTCGGATAGATACATGTACATGTATAATTAGCTATTTTGCATTTTTAATGAGCTATGACCTTTGGCCTTTGACCTACATGTACATACTCCGAAATTGAACTAAGGCTGTATTTTGATACCATGTACCTTCATATCAAATTTCATTAAAATCCGTCAAACATTACTAAAGTTATCGAACAGAAACCACATTTTCGGATACATAAATAGCTATTTTTGCATTTTTAATGAGCTATGACCTTTAGCCTTTGACCTACATACTCCGAAATCGAACACAGGCTGTATTTTGATACCATGTACCTTCATATCAAATTTCATTAAAATCTGTCAAACATTACTAAAGTTATCGAATGGAAACTACATTTTTGGATAGATACATGTACATGTATAATTAGCTATTTTTGCATTTTTAATGAGCTATGACCTTTGGCCTTTGACCTACATGTACATACTCCGAAATTGAACTAAGGCTGTATTTTGATACCATGTACCTTCATATCAAATTTCATTAAAATCTGTCAAACATTACTAAAGTTATCGAATGGAAACTACATTTTCGGATAGATACATGTACATGTATAATTAGCTATTTTTGCATTTTTAATGAGCTATGACCTTTGGCCTTTGACCTACATACTCCGAAATTGAACTTAGGCTTTATTTTGATACCATGTACCTTCATATCAAATTTCATTAAAATCCATCAAACCTTACTAAAGTTTTCGAATAGAAACCAGATTTGTTACAGACTAAAGGACGGAGGAAAGGACGGACTGCAGCGTTACTACATTGTATATCCCCTCCGAATTCATCGGCGAGGTGATAATAACTTCATTTAACTTTGGTGATGCCTCTAACACCAAGTTTGAAGTTCATTACTCAAGTGGTTCTTGACAAATATCATGAGGCCAAAACCTGTAATTTCTCTATGACCCACTTAAACCCAAATCTAATCAAGATTATCGTCCTATGGTGATACACACCATCACCAAGTTTGAAGTTCATACCTCAAGTGGTTCTTGAGATATTGCAAAACCAAACAAGTCAACGCAAAGCGTAGCATCCCCTCGCAGGATACAAATGGCCTATATATGTCAGAACAAGTTACCTCCATTAGACTATACTAATATATTACTAGGCAAGGAAGTTAACCACATTTTCACATATATAATTAGGTGTTTTTGCGTATTTAATGAGCTATGACCTTTCACCTTTGACCTACATACTCAGAAATCGCACTTAGGCTGTGTTTTGATACCATGTACCATCATATCAAATTTGATTAAAATCCGTCAAACATTAAAGTTATCGAACAGAAACAAGATTCACATATTTAATGAGCTATGACCTTTGACCTACATACTCCGAAATTGAACTTAGGTTGTGTTTTGATACCATGTACCTTCATATCAAATTTGAATAAAATCTGTCAAACATTATTAAAGTTAGTTAACGGAAACCAGATTCGCATATTTAATGAGCTATGACCTTTGACCTACATACCCCGAAATCGAATTGAGGCTGTGTTTTGATACCATGAACCTTCATATCAAATTTCATTAAAATCCGTCAAACATTACTAAAGTTATCGACGGAAACCAGATGTGTATTTTTTCGCATATTTAATGAGCTATGACCTTTGACCTACATACTCCGAAATCGAACTGAGGCTGTATTTTGATACTATGTACCTTCATATCAAACTTCATTAAAATCTGTCAAACATTACTGAAGTTATCGATCGGAAACCAAATTTGTTACGAACCAACGGACGCACGGAAATCCCCTCTGACTTCGTCGGCGAAGGGATAAAAAGCAGGACGGATGGACATACAACCCCAAAACATATTTTCTCTGGCACCATCTTTATTGGGCGGATGCATAATTACAATTATCGTAATGGAATGATGCAAACAAATATAATTTGTTTGTAGAACATGTGTACATAAAGAAAGCCGACATACATTGAATTCTGCTGTCACTCAAAGTACTTGTACCATATATTGGTACCCAGAAAATATCTAGGATTAACAAAGTTAAATTAGTAAAATATAAAACTAGAAATGCAATCGTGTCACAACGATGTGCGTGCAATGACGCCGTGTTTGTACGTGTCAAACGAAAGAGCATTTCCTGCCCCCGACTTCGTGATCGGAGGGATTCCATGTAGGGCGGCGATTTTTTTTTCTTGACCGGTGGGGCCGAATTGTGAGGGACGAGGAGCAGTGGCGTAATGAGCAAACACATTTTTTAATTTTTTTTTTTTTGGGGAGTCGGGTGCAGAACAAAATCCTTATCACTACCACTGTGATATGTATGAACGTTTTCAAAGTGAGGTGGGGGGTGAATGAAAGCAAAAAATAATATGAGGAAATATAGGAAATGATATGATAGGGAAACATATAGGCCCTGCTGATAACGAAATATTAAGAGAAACAATGTAAATTGATCGATTGAACCAAACAATACCAACGAAAGAGCTTCTCTCGAACTATCCAGAGCAATTTGTACGAAGTCTGTAGCTTCTGTGATATTGGAGATAGGTAGGGCGAAAGAAAGGCCTCAACAGTGACCTTGATGGGATGGTAGTGACTATGCCTACGAAGTTTGAAAGAAATTGGGATAGGGGAAAGAACCTAGAAAGGGCTCGCAAGCACTGCGTGCAAACACCAATGGGATTTGGTGCATGTTCGTCATTGCAATCAAGATCGTTCTGGGGCCAAAAGCGTGAACCCGATATGCCCCATAGACAATGCGTGTAATGCATGGGCGGAAAACGTACAGAATCTGTATTATGACCGGAGTTAAATTGTTTTTCTCTCTCTTTATGTCTCTTTATGGGCCGTATTTGGTATCATTAGAAAGAGGATTTCATGGTTGTTATTGTAAACAACTCTCTTTTTTTCTATGATAATCCTATCGAAACACGTGATGTAAAATAGATTTATAGGACAAAATGGCGTCTTAAATGGCCCCATTGACCAATTTCAAAAATCCGCCACGAGGTGCCCTGCGTATTGCAACTCGGCATGTCACTGCAAATTTTCAAGGAAAAAAAAGGACGTTTAAGGGGCGAAAAGCAGTCTGAAAAATGACGTCATAGCCGATACGTGTTAGATTCGGGCGGAAACTCGGCGGAATTCGTGTAGTGACCTTTGTTTAAATGCGATTTATTCACAATTTTCTGTGTGAACATATACTATACTTGGTATCATTCGAAAGGGCACTTTATTGCGGTCAGTTTGACACCATTGTTATCTTCGCGCAATGTATTGCACGCATTAAACGCGCTATTACGTAATGCATAGTAAATTCATCATTTTTGGCGATAACTTTGCGCTGACACGTTCGAATTTTACCAAACTTGGCAGACAGTTGTCACGTATATGGATACATATGTCTGCCAAGTTTCATTGATGTAGGTATAAAGATCGCCAATTTAGAGCAAGTTGAAGTTATTTCTCAATTTTATTGAAAATGGCGAATTTGGAGGGCATTTTTCGCAAAGTCGGTCAGTGTTAGGGTATATAATTTTGTGTATGGCTGGAAAGGGCATATGTTCAAGTATCTAAATCCAAAAAAGGGTACGGGTCTGCCAAGCCATGATGGAGATACGGCCACAGAAAGAAAGCCAATTCCCAGAACTTTAGAGGGCGCTATTTATGTTTTGCATAGTCATTGAGCGTAAAATTTGGCATGGCTATGTGCAATTATGAAATAAAGATACTGCGAGGAGATGAGACGGAACGGAATTGGTTAAAGAAAGTTATTGCAATTTTAGATTTGTAGGGGTCTATTTTTCAAGAATTTGAGAGATTGTTGACGGAGTCGGTTTCAGATTTGAATTTTGACTATGAAGATGGCATTTTGAAGGTCAAGTTATGTGTCGCAGATGAAAGAACATCTCTTAGACTATCTAAAGGAATTTGTTAGAAGTTTGTAGGATCTAGGATAGTGGAGATAGGAAGGAATGAAGAAAGGCCTTAAATGGACCAGAAACGCACAAAATGGCGCCTGGATGGTTATGCATGAGTGATTTCGAAAATCGAAAAGTAGGTGACCTTGATGAGATATCAGAGATTACGCCTACGAAATTTGAAAGGAAAAGGACTTGAGGAAAGCACCTAACTAGGAATAACAAGCACTACGTGCAAAACGAATGGGATTTCCGGACGATAAGGATAAGTATATTAATTGGGCAGAATATGAACGAAAACAAGGCAATGACGAAGGTCGTCATTGCAAACATACATGAGGCCTGATTACAAAATTGTCACTTCAGTAAATTGTGGCAAATGTATAGAACAAAGAGCACTCACTATCTCTATGGTAAAAACTGACTTCACGTTTATGCATGGTTTTCTATGTCTTCTGGTGTAGGAAGAATTATTATCTGTTTACCTGTGCTGTTTGGAATTGGAGGTTCATTGAGTAATCTGTCTGATAGGCCACCCAAGTCAATCTCTCGAAGTTTGTCTGCCAAAAGCTGTCGTTTGTTTGAGTATGGAGGTTGCTGCTTGACATTCCATTTCATAAAGACATCCATAAAGGCATTTTTGAAGTTCTGAAAATTTTCAATCAGGTTTGCCTTTAGATGAGCATGGGAGAACCCTAGAGATATCCCTACATTGTAGTAGTAAGATGGATCGATATCCTGAGCCAGCTTCAGGAACTCCATTTCACTGACAGAACTGTAAAATGAATAATAAATCAATTGGGTATGATAGGATATCAGTTAGAGAGCATCCTATTGGCTGAGAAGCTATCATGTGACACTCAACAATTTGTATTATGTGCTTGAGCGTGCAATATAACAACCTGGGGATCAGGGGCGGATCCAGCCGGCGGCAAGGGAGGGGGCCTAAAAAGGGGCCCACTTCGTGCGAAAATTTGAAAATCGTGCCGGTCAATTTTTCGCTCAGTGGGGGAATGTAATAACGCCCACAAATGTAATAACGCCCACAAATGTAATAACACTTTACCCACAAATGTAATAACACCCACAAATGTAATAACACTTTACCCACAAATGTAATAATTTCACCCACAAATGTAATAACCACTTTACCCACAAATGTAATAATTTTGAATCACCCACAAATGTAATAATGACTTTACCCACAAATGTAATAAATTTGAAGGGATATTTTGTCGAATTTGTTCAAAACTAAAACCCTGTAATAAAGCATGGGTATAGCGCGCAGTCTTTACTCCAGACCCGGTTATTTAAAAAATTTAAAAAATCTTCAAAATTAAGACCCCATCATCTTATTCCTGTGGAATAACATGAGTATTGAGCATAGTCTTTCCTCCAGACCCGGTTATTCAAAAGTAAAAAAACAAACAAAAACTTTTAAACTAAGACCCCACCATCTTCCAAACTAAGACCCGGTAATAAAGCATGGGATTAGAGCCTAGTCTTTACTTCAGACTCGGTTATTCAAAAAAAAAATGAAAAATCTTCAAACTAAGACCTCACCATCTCATTCCTGTGGAATAACATGGGTATAGAGCGTAGTCTTTCCTCCGGTTATTTCAAAAGAAATAGAAATTTAAACAAATCTTGAAACTAAGACCCACCATCTTATTCCTGTTTTTTCATTTAAAAATAAAAATAAAAAAAAAATAAAAAATAAGTACTTTGAGCATCTACATAAGGTGGATATAGCGCGTTATAAGTACTCATCATTATCATCATTATTTTTTGGCGATGCATGGCATCCCTTTACATTATTACATACGTGGATACAACACGTCACAAATAAATGATTGGTCGGCGGTCACACGATATATATATATATATATGTACGCTATTAGTGACATTGAAACGTTGGATTGCGATGTTATATTTTCATGAGTGCATGAATGAATTACCTTTCTTCATGTGATGAACATATCAATTACTTATACTGAAGACTACCAATTGGTACGCGGTACATGGTGTGAATTCATGAGAACGAAATTTATTCAAAGGCAAATACAAACAAAACACATTTATATTACAGTTTTCCCTACTTCTGAAACACTCAAGCAGCTATATAAACAAGAACAAGTCTGAAATGATAATCGGTTAACAAGCAAATAACAACGCATACTTTCATATAACAAATCATAAATAGCTGTATAACGAGATCACGCGAAACATATTTGCATGTTTTGAATGAACGATTGCAGAACCCTTTGACTGATAAAATATCTATATACTCTCTCAATCAATGTGAGTAAATTGCAGAGGTTATGGTTTTATAATGATGCAATGATGGATACATAGATTTTGTAAGATAGAAAGTATTTTATTCCAAACGAATAAAGAGGTTGTTTCATTAATATACAGACGGTAACAGAACCAAAATAATTATTACGTATAAAAAGATGGAGTAACTCACATGTCTTTTACAAGCAAACAAGGTTATAATTTGGGCAATATTGAACCTGATAACATCAACTGAACTTGATATAAAACGCAAACAACCTAACATTCACGCACTCATGAAAATATAACATCGTAATCCAACGTTTCAATGTCACTAATAGCGTACATATATATATATATATATATGTTACATATCGTGAACATATTTCATAATTACATGCATAAAACAATGAGCGTCAACATTTAAATACTTTTATTGGATTACTTTTTTTTTCTACGACCATTGAATTCCAGAATATTTGTGGGCGTTAGAATATTTACATGATTAAAAAATCGTCGACAGTCAACGAACCATCGAATCGGTCCCTCCTCTGTGTGTTATATATATGGACCACTTTGACTGATTCGTCAGTTCGTGTGACCGCCGACCAATCATTTATTTGTGACGTGTTGTATCCACATATGTAATAATGTAATTTATTTTTAAATGAAAAAAAAGAGGAATAAGATGGTGGGTCTTAGTTTCAAAGATTTGTTTAAATTTCTATTTCTTTTGAAATAACCGGGTCTGGAGGAAAGACTATGCTCTATACCCATGTTAGGCGTTGTGGCGTGCGCCTGTAATCCAGCTAACAGTGAAAGTTACAAACTGATTCATCCGAGGACGCAGGTTTGAAACTGAGTCACGTCTTTCGGATGGTGACGTTAAAGGTCGGTCCCCAGACGTAAATAATCATATCTGATTGATACACGTCTGTAAAAACCCAATACACACACACACACACGTTATTCCACAGGAATGAGATGGTTAGGTCTTAGTTTGAAGATTTTTTTTTAATTTTTAAATAACCGAGTCTGAAGTAAAGACTACGCTCTAATCCCATGCTTTATTACCGGGTCTTAATTTGGAAGATTGAGGGGTCTTAGTTTAAAAGGTTTTTTTTATTGTTTTGTTTTTTTTGTTTTTTTTTAAACTTTTGAATAACCGGGTCTGGAGGAAAGACTACGCTCAATACTCATGTTCTTCCACAGGAATAAGATGATGGGGTCTTAGTTTTGAAGATTTTTTTAAAGTTTTGAAATAACCGGGTCTGGAAGAAAACTACGCTCTAAACCCATGCTTTATTACCGGGTCTTAGTTTGGAAGATGGTGGGGTCTTAGTTTAAAAGTTTTTTTTTTTACTTTTGAATAACCGGGTCTGGAGGAAAGACTACGCTCAATACTCATGTTATTCCACAGGAATAAGATGATGGGGTCTTAGTTTTGAAGATTTTTTTTTTTAATTAAACGGGTCTGGAGTAAAGACTACGCTCTAAACCCATGCTTTATCACAGGGTCTTATAGTTTGGAAGATGTTGGGGCCTTAGTTTTAAAGTTAATGTTTTGTTTTGTTTTGTTTTGTTTTATTTTTGAAATAACCGGGTGTGGAGTAAAGACAACGCTCTAAACCCATGCTTTATTACAGGGTCTTAGTTTGGAGGAGTTGGGTCTTAGATTTGAATTTTTTGTTTTGTTTTTTATTGTTTTTATTTTTGAAATGACCGGGTCTGGAGGAAAGACTACGCTCGATTGTCATGTTATTCCACAGGAAAAGGATTATGGGGTCTTAGTTTTGAAGATTTTTTAAATTTTTTAAATAACCGGGTCTGGAGTAAAGACTGCGCGCTATACCCATGCTTTATTACAGGGTTTTAGTTTTGAACAAATTCGACAAAATATCCCTTCAAATTTATTACATTTGTGGGTAAAGTCATTATTACATTTGTGGGTGATTCAAAATTATTACATTTGTGGGTAAAGTGGTTATTACATTTGGGGGTGAAATTATTACATTTGTGGGTGAAATTATTACATTTGTGGGTAAAGTGTTATTACATTTGTGGGTGTTATTACATTTGTGGGTAAAGTGTTATTAAATTTGTGGGGGTTATTACATTTGTGGGTGTAACGGGGGGGGGGTAGTGAGCAAAAAAAGCACCGCCACCCCCCCCTTGGGGCCAGGGGTAGTGAGCACAATTTTTTTTTTTGGCACCCGAAAAAAATTTCACGGAAGGGTTGTTTTTTTCAACCGCCACCCTTGGGCGCCAGGAGGGGCCCAACTTCTTTTTTTCAAAAGGGTGTTTTTACCTGTTTTTTTGCTAAGGGTCCGCCCCGCCCCTGATCCGCCACTGCTGGGGATATATATTTCCTGTGATATTAACATTGATAAAAATTGCACCAAATTGCAGGTGAGGGCAGTATTGTTCAGGCAAAGGTAATCATACCCCAAAAGAGTCTGGCAGTAAATATAATAATGATGAGGAAAGTAATAATAATAACAATAAGAAAAAGATTACTACTACTTCCAATTATTAATGATAATGAAGTTTACATTATTATTACTAGAATTGATGATGATGATAATGATGATGATGATGATAATGATGATTATTATTACTATTATTAACACTACTACTACTATTACTACTACTACTATCATTATTATATTATTATTATTATTATGATAACCTTCATCATCATGATTATTATCTGTATCATGCATAGTCTATGCATATTTTGTATTCACATGATAACTTACAGTATACGATTGATGCACAGGTTTGAGTGCGCGGTAGGAATTGTGTGCACAAGGTACCTTTGAATGGTTTGAACCAACGAGGCGCAGCCGAGTGGGTTTTCAAAGGTACCGAGTGCACATAATTTCACGGACCCACAAATTAAACCTGTGCATCATCTGTTTTATAAAATGGGGCCCAACAAATCGTCAAAAATACAAAAACCTGTTATTTTACAGATTTACCGGGTGCATGACAAATCATGCTTTCCGGTAATTACCGGACGCATGATTTTGCCATAGCCATGCTTTCCGGTAATTACCGGAAAGCATGATTTCATGAAATTTATCATGAAATTAAAACAAAAAACAAAAAAAGTTGTCAGTGCACATTAAACTGCAAACTCTAAAAAAAAATAAATAAATAAATAAAAAAGTTATTAAAAAAAAGAATGAAAAATTATAAGAATTATCAAAAACAAGAAAACAAATAATTATAACTATTTAAAAATAAAATTAAAACTTACCAATTTTTGTTTATTTTTAAGAATTAAAAAAAAAAAAGGATATCGGTGGTAAAAATAACTACACAGTAATTGACCAATCAGATTGCAGGGATTCTTATACCCATATCTTATAATGTCACGTAAAAAGAGAAGGTTGAGTTCTGGGAAAGGTTAAAATAATTTATGAACCTTTTCATTCTGTTCATGTTAGTGTGGAAGAGTATCATAGAAAAAAGTTCCTTGAAAAGATGGCTCTTCCAATGCCCTGATATTCAAAATATGACAAATATTTTGTTGTGGACCACACTTTCATGCTACATGTTTGTGTACCGGTAGTCCTATATACAAATTCCTGTGTCCAGTGCATGTGACTTTTAGCAAGACTGCATGGGCAAAATGATGTTGACGACTCCAAAACCAAACAGATATATACCAATACTTTTGCGCTACATGCATGATCAACCTTTCAAATCACTTCCACAATGTTTCTTTTGTAATGCAATCGTGTGTCCAGAAGTAAACTGTATTGTTTATCCTCAAAGGTTACTACACTGTTTATAGGCTTACTTTGAATCATCAGGTCATCATGTTGGGTCGGGTGGTCGCGATACCCGGCCTTTTGTGATAACATGCCTCTTTATTCACGAAATATTGGGGGTAATATTTGTGAAATAAACCCCTCTCATCTACAAATGGTCTGGTCCAATTCGCCAGACACTTTGTAAAAACCCTACGGCAAATCTACGAAAGATCGCATCCTGAACGTGCATCTTCACATGATCTTTTGTTTCACGCAAGGTCATGTAACGCAACCATCCGACCGGACGCGATTACCTGATGAATTGAAGTAAGCCAGTATATAAATGCATACCTTTCTACAGTGTCAGGACCTGGATTGGTTTCAACGTCACCAGATCTCATCAAGAGGATCAGGAGCAGATAGAGAAGGCAGAATCCATCCATGGTGTAAGGTGTCCTTTTCACTTGACAGACGTGAAGTTCTCTGGAAAAAGGTGATAGCATGGGCAACAATACCTGAAAACAATATTCAGAACTATCTACATTTACATAAAACAGATGGAAGAAACATCCTCAAGGGTTTCAATTCACTATAGTGAAACATTTTGGGCAACTGCCCCCATCAGAACACCAGTGACTGTAACCAAATAAAAGAAGACGTTGTGTGTGCGGAGGTTGTGTTTATAAAATATATAAGAGGATGAATATTTATGAGGGTTGGTGTTATTTGAATTTTGATGCATACATTTCGTTAAATCCAAAGGCAAAAGTGGTGGCTTTATGTTTTTTAAGTTTCCGGACACCCAACCCCCCATCATACAACCATGGACCTACTACAAATGGACACTGATCGGTACCATAATACATTCATGCACCTGACTCTGTCAAAAGTATCATAATGACATTCCAAACATGCTTCCAAGCTTTGATCTCATCACAACCGCCGCCAGTCAGCCATAAAAGAACCAAAACTGTGCTTCGAAGAATCTACAAAATGCATGCGCAAAAGAAACTGATTCGCTTAAAATCACGGAAATGCATGTGCAGTTGAGGCGCACATATGAATATTGACGTATATGAAGTTTTCAATAGGAAATTAGAAGTAGTTTATAAGAGAAACCTGTAAATTTGGCTGTAACACAATGATTTTAGACTTCATTTTAAAACTTATCCTATCCATTTCCAAGGAATAGAAGGTAATATGACAGTAAAGATTATGTATGTTTCAAAGTTTGGCATGTTCAGATGTATGTCCACCAGTGTCCACTTCTTTAATAATCAATCTCATATCACACAAATTGTCATAACTTGGGGTTCACTGCTCCTCTAACTGGTCTTAAATCACGATACTTTTCCTGAACTGCATTCTGGGCCCTGGCCCAGCGAAAAGAATCTGAAGGAATGTAAAAGGTTCATTTGTCTGTGATGATGCGTGATTACATAATCAACATTGTCGCGTCAAATAAATGTCCTTATCAACGTACACATTATCAGGTGGCGGTGGTCGTGATGTGATCAAAGAAAGACTCTCATTATATATTTCCTGTGATATTAACATTGATAAAAATTGCACCAAATTGCAGGTGAGGGCAGTATTGTTCAGGCAAAGGTAATCATACCCCAAAAGAGTCTGGCAGTAAATATAATAATGATGAGGAAAGTAATAATAATAACAATAAGAAAAAGATTACTACTACTTCCAATTATTAATGATAATGAAGTTTACATTATTATTACTAGAATTGATGATGATGATAATGATGATGATGATGATAATGATGATTATTATTACTATTATTAACACTACTACTACTATTACTACTACTACTATCATTATTATATTATTATTATTATTATGATAACCTTCATCATCATGATTATTATCTGTATCATGCATAGTCTATGCATATTTTGTATTCACATGATAACTTACAGTATACGATTGATGCACAGGTTTGAGTGCGTCGGTAGGAATTGTGTGCACAAGGTACCTTTGAATGGTTTGAACCAACGAGGCGCAGCCGAGTGGGTTTTCAAAGGTACCGAGTGCACATAATTTCACGGACCCACAAATTAAACCTGTGCATCATCTGTTTTATAAAATGGGGCCCAACAAATCGTCAAAAATACAAAAACCTGTTATTTTACAGATTTACCGGGTGCATGACAAATCATGCTTTCCGTAATTACCGGACGCATGATTTTGCCATAGCCATGCTTTCCGGTAATTACCGGAAAGCATGATTTCATGAAATTTATCATGAAATTAAAACAAAAAACAAAAAAAGTTGTCAGTGCACATTAAACTGCAAACTCTAAAAAAAAAAATAAATAAATAAATAAAAAAAGTTATTAAAAAAAAAGAATGAAAAAATTATAAGAATTATCAAAAAACAAGAAAAACAAATAATTATAACTATTTAAAAATAAAATTAAAACTTACCAATTTTTGTTTATTTTTAAGAATTAAAAAAAAAAAAAAAAGGATATCGGTGGTAAAAATAACTACACAGTAATTGACCAATCAGATTGCAGGGATTCTTATACCCATATCTTATAATGTCACGTAAAAAGAGAAGGTTGAGTTCTGGGAAAGGTTAAAATAATTTATGAACCTTTTCATTCTGTTCATGTTAGTGTGGAAGAGTATCATAGAAAAAAGTTCCTTGAAAAAGATGGCTCTTCCAATGCCCTGATATTCAAAATATGACAAATATTTTGTTGTGGACCACACTTTCATGCTACATGTTTGTGTACCGGTAGTCCTATATACAAATTCCTGTGTCCAGTGCATGTGACTTTTAGCAAGACTGCATGGGCAAAATGATGTTGACGACTCCAAAACCAAACAGATATATACCAATACTTTTGCGCTACATGCATGATCAACCTTTCAAATCACTTCCACAATGTTTCTTTTGTAATGCAATCGTGTCCAGAAGTAAACTGTATTGTTTATCCTCAAAGGTTACTACACTGTTTATAGGCTTACTTTGAATCATCAGGTCATCATGTTGGGTCGGGTGGTCGCGATACCCGGCCTTTGTGATAACATGCCTCTTTATTCACGAAATATTGGGGGTAATATTTGTGAAATAAACCCCTCTCATCTACAAATGGTCTGGTCCAATTCGCCAGACACTTTGTAAAAACCCTACGGCAAATCTACGAAAGATCGCATCCTGAACGTGCATCTTCACATGATCTTTTGTTTCACGCAAGGTCATGTAACGCAACCATCCGACCGGACGCGATTACCTGATGAATTGAAGTAAGCCAGTATATAAATGCATACCTTTCTACAGTGTCAGGACCTGGATTGGTTTCAACGTCACCAGATCTCATCAAGAGGATCAGGAGCAGATAGAGAAGGCAGAATCCATCCATGGTGTAAGGTGTCCTTTTCACTTGACAGACGTGAAGTTCTCTGGAAAAAGGTGATAGCATGGGCAACAATACCTGAAAACAATATTCAGAACTATCTACATTGCGTACATAAAACAGATGGAAGAAACATCCTCAAGGGTTTCAATTCACTATAGTGAAACATTTTGGGCAACTGCCCCCCCCCCCATCAGAACACCAGTGACTGTAACCAAATAAAAGAAGACGTTGTGTGTGCGGAGGTTGTGTTTATAAAATATATAAGAGGATGAATATTTATGAGGGTTGGTGTTATTTGAATTTTGATGCATACATTTCGTTAAATCCAAAGGCAAAAGTGGTGGCTTTATGTTTTTTAAGTTTCCGGACACCCAACCCCCCATCATACAACCATGGACCTACTACAAATGGACACTGATCGGTACCATAATACATTCATGCACCTGACTCTGTCAAAAGTATCATAATGACATTCCAAACATGCTTCCAAGCTTTGATCTCATCACAACCGCCGCCAGTCAGCCATAAAAGAACCAAAACTGTGCTTCGAAGAATCTACAAAATGCATGCGCAAAAGAAACTGATTCGCTTAAAATCACGGAAATGCATGTGCAGTTGAGGCGCACATATGAATATTGACGTATATGAAGTTTTCAATAGGAAATTAGAAGTAGTTTATAAGAGAAACCTGTAAATTTGGCTGTAACACAATGATTTTAGACTTCATTTTAAAACTTATCCTATCCATTTCCAAGGAATAGAAGGTAATATGACAGTAAAGATTATGTATGTTTCAAAGTTTGGCATGTTCAGATGTATGTCCACCAGTGTCCACTTCTTTAATAATCAATCTCATATCACACAAATTGTCATAACTTGGGGTTCACTGCTCCTCTAACTGGTCTTAAATCACGATACTTTTCCTGAACTGCATTCTGGGCCCTGGCCCAGCGAAAAGAATCTGAAGGAATGTAAAAGGTTCATTTGTCTGTGATGATGCGTGATTACATAATCAACATTGTCGCGTCAAATAAATGTCCTTATCAACGTACACATTATCAGGTGGCGGTGGTCGTGATGTGATCAAAGAAAGACTCTCATTATCAGTCCATCTGTAGTAGGGTCCATGATACAACATATGAACTAATTCCAAAAGATCAATGAGTCATTTGTGTACATCCCACACAGACGACGAACGTTCGAGTGCACTAGAGCGTAACACCATGGTACTGGAGAACGTAGGACTCTTTCATTTTTATAAAATAGGTTTATCGTAGAAAACTGGTGTGAGTGTGAATGTCAACACCGCTGTGCGTGCATGACTTGTCAACTCTCTCTCTCTGTCTCCCCTTTTCTTCTCCCGAAGAAAAAAAAAAATTCAGGAACTTACATGTAAGTCTAGTAGTATGCCTAGATGCAGATGCACATCACCAAGCATAATAAGTCCATTGTCATCCCTCCGTCTAAGATGGGCGGGATCACCCTGCAAATGAAATATGATCGATCCGTGAAGATTTAGATCTGCTCATGCAGCGAGTTCAGAGGCACTTCCTGGATTAATATGACGTAAAATTGCTTTCTCCTACCCCAGAGGCGGATCTAGCTTTTTGCTAAGGGGGTATGACCCAATGACGATGCCGAGGTCAACAAGCCGCGTAGCTGCGAGGCGATTTTTTTTTTTTTTTGCTATGTTTTCCTGGCATCTACTAACACAATGGAGACCATAAAAAGCAGTCACTGCTTTTTTAGTGGGGGCTGCCCAAGGGGGGAGGGTTAAACCCCCTAAGACCTGCTGAATGATGGTAGGGTAGGAGCCCCGAAATATTCAAATATGTGCGATTGGGGGCCCCATGGCGTTGTACAACAAAAACTCAATGTTATATTACCTTAAAAATTATTTGTGGACTACGAGGCGACGCCCCTGTCTCACACCCTTATATGATATTCTTGCCAGGGCCTCCTACCCTAATATCGTTCAGTAGGGTCTAAGGAAGCCCTGTACCAAAAATGGCATTTGTACAACAACAAATAAATGTTATATTACCTTCTAAATTATTTGGGGGCTACGAAGCGACGCCCCCGCCCCACACCCTTATATGATATTCTTGCAGGGGGCTCCTACCCTAATATCGTTCAGTAGGTCCTAAGGAAGCCCTGTACCAAAATGGCAATTGTACAACAACAAATAAATGTTATATTACCTTCTAAATTATTTGGGGGCTACGAGGCGACGCCCCGCCCCACACCCTTATATGATATTCTTGCCGGGGGCTCCTACCCTAATATCGCTCAGTAGGTCCTATATAAGGAAGCCCTGTACCAAAAATGGCATTTGTACAACAACAAATCAATGTTATAAAATCATTTGGGGGCTCCAAAAAGATGCCCCCGCCCCCACACCCTTAAATTGAAATTTTTGCCGGGGGCTCCTACTCCTAGCCTAATATTGTTTAGTAGGTCCTAAGGTAGACTGAAAGCTTCAGTCTCTGATATCGACGGTTGTTCCGCTGAGATTGCATCTGGCTACTCTGACCGCCTCTATACATGTACATAGACCGAAGTACGGCTATGCAGTAGTGTGCGGAACGAATGGTTCAGTTTAGCCGGACCGAGATGAATGCGATATGCAACGAGATTTTTCACTCTTTACGTCTTCACATATTCACTTTGGCTGCAATATTACACTGAATATTGTTAGAAATAAGAAATAACCCGGAAATATATACTTTGACTTACGATAGCTTGCTCATTTAGATCCTAAATTAATGATTAATCTTGAGAAAGTCTTGTAGTCAACATGATTTGTTGTCAGCCATCTTGGTTTGAGTTGATGAATATTCATTTTTTCTTTTCGAACGTCCAATAGCTATGTATGAGTCAGCCCGGCTTGAGCCGGTGATGTTTGAATATTCATATCAAACACGTGCTCTGATTGGCCATTGGGCTTGTTTTGGTCGGTTGACCCGGAAATATATCGGCCGGGTCATGTCATAGATTACCAGTTCAAATGCCGTTTCATGGTTCTGATCGAGATAAACAATTTGATAATTCATATACGTAAGTCCGTAAATTTCGCATTTAGAAATAGTTAATAAAACTTATACAACTGTACATAGGAGAACAAAAATACAAAGTTTATTTCTATCTGATTTATAAATCAGAAAATTAGATCTAAATAAAGAAAATCGGGGGAGAAACTTAGCATTGGCTCTATCTCTCTGCGTGGTGCGAGGCGTACGGGGTACCGTCTGTGTATGGGGAATGTCAACAAATGTCAGTTTTATTAAAGAATGACCCATACCAGACGGTTTATTTCTGTCTAGTCCTAAGGAAGCCGGCCTGTACCAAAAATGGTGCTTTTATCCGGCAAGTTACGATAATCAATAAATTTGACACTAAGCCACCTGACTAAATGTTTTAGTAGGGAAATCTCCACGCGAGAGTTACAGGTCAAAGTATGGATATGATTGTGAATTAGTGCCAAAGTTTGTTTTCCTTATAAATAGTAGACCGAAAATTTAGCCTCTGATTTAGGTAGGGTCGGCTCCTCTCTTTAGAGACAGAAGCCGACCCTACCCAAATCAGAGGCTAACGAACGAAAGAGACAGAAATTTTCGGTCTATATAAATAGGAGAACTTCTTTACACACTTAGACCCTAGTGCATTTTCAAAGAAGATTTCACGTGTTGTCATGGTTGTACTTGTAGATCGCATTAGCATGGTTAGCAATAGCAGATCATGCAGATGCCTGAAATTTGTTCATAATATGCTAACAAGTAATAGTAACAGGTATTATTATTAATATTAACACTAACAGGAACACATTTTAACAAGGAACGGGTTATTTGAAAGAATCCGGGCCAACTCTGACCAAAGACAACTCGGCCCAGCTGCAAAAACGGTCAGTTTTTGTCATTTTACCCTAACCCTAACCCTAACTCTAACACTAACCCTAACCCTAACCCTAACCTTAAACCTAACTCTAACCCTTAACCTAACCCTAACCCTTAACCTGGAAAAACTGACCGTTTTTGCAGCTGAGCTGGGCCGAGTTGTCTTTGGTCCGAGTTAGCCCGACTCCATTTGAAAATACTATAGACTAACCTTGTTTCAGTATGATTATATGGTTACAAAGGCAACATTTCGTCGACAGACTTAAATCTAAATCTACTGCCACTGAAGAAAGATCTTAAAATTTAAGATCAATCACTGAATCGAACTCGGAAGCGAGGTGGCGTGCGTGTGGCAGTAGCCTACTGTACGTGCACATTTCTGGCAGAAAAATGGCGACTGCAGCTGCATATATATACAATGTATACAGAAGCCTACGTTGGCCAGGCGCCATGGTAGGTCGCGGGATAAGAAATCTGAGCGCGCGAATGAAGGGGAATCCCCGGCTGCGCGTTTTTTCCTTCCAGATTTATATTCACAATACATGTACCTTCTATGGCTCGCCGTTTGACCAATAAATCAGATAAACACTGTTTATCGTCGAAAAACACTGTTTATCGAGCGATAAACACTGTTTATCCCCGAAAAACAGTGTTTATCAAGAGAAATTGTGTTTATCAGTCGATAAACATAGTTTCTCTAGATAAACACTGTTTATCGCTCGATAAACACTGTTTATCGCTCGATAAACAGTGTTTTTCGACGATAAACAGTGTTTTTCGGCCGGCAATAAACAATGTTTATCTGATTTATATTGGGCAAATGGCGCGCACTCGTACTCCAGATCAGAGCCGTATGCACTACTCCACACGCCAGTCAGGTGGCTTGGTGAAAATACCATTTTTGGTACAGGGCTTCCTTAGGAACTACTGAACGATATTATGGTAGGCCTAGGAGTCCCCGGCATGAATATTATATAGAGGTGTGGGGTGGGGGCGTTGCCTCGTAGCCCACAAATAATTTATAAGGTAATTATATATAACATTTTTTTTTTTTTTGTATAAACGCCATTTTTGGTACAGGGCTTCATTAGGACCTGCTGAATGATGGTAGGAGAGGAGCATAACTAACTATGGCGTTTGTACAACAAAAACTCAATGGTATATCACCTTTTAAATTATTTGTGGACTACGCCCCACACCCTTATATGATATTCTTGCCGGGGGCTCCTACCCCAATATCGTTCAGTAGGTCCTAAGGAATAGTCAGGTGGCTTAGCGTAAAATTTATCGATTATCGTTACTTGCCGGATAAAAGCACCATTTTTAGTACAGGGCTTCCTTAGGAACAACTGAACGATATTATGGTAGGCCTAGGAGTCCCCGGCAAGAATATTATATAGAGGTGTGGGGCGGGGGCGTCGCCTCGTAGCCCACAAATAATTTATAAGGTAATATAACATTTTTTTTTTTTTGTATAAACGCCATTTTTGGTACAGGGCTTCATTAGGACCTGCTGAATGATGGATGGTAGGAGAGGAGCATAACTAACTATGGCGTTTGTACAACAAAAACTCAATGGTACATCACCTTTTAAATTATTTGTGGACTACGCCCCACACCCTTATATGATATTCTTGCCGGGGGCTCCTACCCCAATATCGTTCAGTAGGTCCTAAGGAATAGTCAGGTGGCTTAGCGTAAAATTTATCGATTATCGTTACTTGCCGGATAAAAGCACCATTTTTAGTACAGGGCTTCCTTAGGACTTACCAAACGATATTAGGCTAGGAGCCCCGGGCAAAAAATTCAATTTAAGGGTGTGGGGGCGGGGCGTATTTTAGGAGCCCCAAATAATTTTATAACATTGATTTGTTGTTGTACAAATGCCATTTTGGTACAGGGCTTCCTTAGGACCTACTGAACGATATTAGGGTGGGAGCCCCCGGGAAAAATAACATTTAAGGGTGTGGGGCGGGGGCGTGGCCTCGTAGCCCTAAAATAATTTAGAAGGTAATATAACATTTATTTGTTGTTGTACAAATGCCATTTTGGTACAGGGCTTCCTTAGGACCTACTGAACGTTATTAGGGTAGGAGCCCCCGACAAAAATATCATATAAGGACGTGGGGCGGGGGCGTGGCCTCGTAGCCCCCAAATAATTTAGAAGGTAATATAACATTTATATGCTGTTGTACAAATGCCATTTTTGGTGCAGGGCTTCCTTAGGACCTACTGAACGATATTAGGGTAGGAGCCCCCGGCAAAAATATCATATAAGGGTGTGGGGCGGGGGCGTCGCTTCGTAGCCCCCCAAATAATTTAGAAGGTAATATAACATTTATTTGTTGTTGTAAAAATGCCATTTTTGGTACAGGGCTTCCTTAGGACCTACTAAACGATATTAGGCTAGGAGCCCCCGGCAAGAATATCATATAAGGGTGTAGGACAGGGGCGTCGCCTCGTAGTCCACAAATAATTTGTAAGGTAAAAATCGTGGGGGGACGTGTCCCCCTGCATGCCCCCCCCCCCGATTGACGTCCGTGCTTATCATCATCATGATTATCATTATTATAATCATTATTGTTTTTGCTGTCGATTATCGTTGTACGCGTGCCACATATGTTTCAGCGACATTCGAGATAATTATGCATGACTATGTGATGACCTAAATTTTCTATATTCTTTCACCGAGCACTTCTGCACCGTGCGTCCCCAAAAAACTATACACTTTTGAAATGGCTGCCGAATAAAAAATATATGATTCCAATTTGTGAGAGGTAAATCCTTTGGAGCTTACAAAATTTAGGGTGATATGATACATTCATGATTTGCTGAGTGAATTTCTTGGTTTATTAAACCAAACTTTAATGCAGTGAGTGAACAAGAATTGCATTTTTTATTGTAGCATTGTAACTTTCCCTGGTAGACTCAGTGGTGTGTTCATGGGAGTCAGGATGGGGTGATGGTACATGTTGTAATTTCTATGTTACAAACTGTTATTTTTTACATCTGTGACTTTGAATAAAAACCTTCAATGGGTAACCTGAAGAATAAGTAGCCGACACCTTGGACATTTCCTTTTTCAACAAACCGTATTTGAATAATCAATTTACATAATCCCCATCTGGTTATTAAGTAAATCAATGAGATGTTCAACTAATCTTACAATAACTGAAATGTGGGGTGAAGGTTTTTATTCAACCATCAATTTACATAATCCCCATCTGGTATATATATTTTTTATTCGGCAGCCATTTCAAAAGTGTATAGTTTTTTTTGGGACGCACGTATAGCTGTTAATTGTGTTGTGTTGTGCTTTTTTTTTTTTTTTTTTGCTTGCTTGCTTGCTTGCTTGCTTGCTTGCTTTTTACACAACAGCCTGGCTATTTCAGAAGGATATTCTCTGCGCGCGACTGGTGAACGAATCTAGCACTACATAGATTGACATCAGTAGTAAGAAAAACGTCAGGGTCTCCAATAATGATTGTTGTCGTGTCAGTGGCGGATCCAGGGCGAGGGGTCGAATGGGCCACCGCCAACCCCTTTAGGCGGCTTAGCTAATTAAACAAGGGGAAGAGAGCGAGAGAGAGATACGCACACACACGCACACACGCACGCACACACGCACACACGCACACACAGAAGAAAAGGGGGAAAAGAAAGAAAAAAGAAGGTAAAAGAGAAGAAAACTGGAAAATGAAAGAGAGAGAGAAAGAGAGAGAGAGAGTGAGAGAAATTAAATTATTTATAAAAAAAAATCACTACCCTGAGTAACGGGTCGACAACGTATTGAATGGAATGGACACCCCACCCCACCGCAAGTTATCGGCCTAGAAAGGGAAAAGGGAAAAAGATAGAGCGACGGAAGATAGAAGAGATAAATAAGAGAAAAGAAAGTAAAAGAGAATAAGTTAGAGGGAGAGGGGAAAAGAGAGAGAGAGAAAGGAAACAAAACAAGAAACCTAAATCTACACATACAGATTACAGATTTTCGATGAGTTTGCTCGACATAATTATATGGGCCTACAAAGACTTTGAAGGAAAATAGAACAGTACAAAAACAGTTATATAAAATAATTTTTTTTTTCGAAGGCGGGCCCCTTGACTCCAAAACAACCCTTTGTTCCATACAAGTTGTTGTTAGGAGAGAGGGTGTGTTTTTATTGCTCAAGACGGCTATCTTAAAGGTTCTGAATAGCTCAAACTTGATAGCGTCCGGGGGCTCCGCCTTGCCTCTGCAAACCGAAAGAGCCCTAAAACAGGCCAATGGACCCCCATCCGTATAAGTAGTTCCCAAGAAAACTCCTCTTTTCTATCAAGTAACTTGTCGTTAAGAGAGCATAAAAATCACATTTTTCCAGAAATAACTGTAAATTGTTTGTCAGAGCTACTGTTTTTTTTTCTTCAAAATAACAAAGTATTCATCAGTGCACTCTTAGCTATTAAAGCTAGTAGGTTTTCGGAGATTACGCAGTGGTTCTAAAGAGAACCATATTAGTAGCGGTTCTAGAGGGGTCTGGGGCTCAAGCCCCCTCAATAATAATAATAATAATAATAGAAAATCGTGATGCACGTGTAGAAAATGATTGCAAGAACCTCCCAGTGCTCTTTTTCTTACAATTCTTCTGGTAATCTTTAAAGGGATATGCAGCCTATCTCGAAGAACTGTATAAGATCAATTAAATTCTTAAATTCACTTCAAGTGATCTTTGTGATGGAGTTAATGCAACTTGAGAATAGAATATACCTTTTGGTGGACAATTGCCAAAATCGATTATGAATTATCAGTTTATCACTGGTTCTTCTACCCAGGTCGATTTACCAATAGGCTATTGAACCATTAAAAACATTTGAATAAAATAAATTTTATAAATGCGTTTTTTAGGGTTAAAGATGAAAGAAGAAATATAATGCTCTTTTATTAGATAATGCCACTGACTACTTCTCTTTCTCTCTCTCTCTCTCTCTCTCTCTCTCATTGTTTAAATGTCAGAGGTAAAAATGCCAGAGGTAACATTTTACCTCTGCCATTTTTTACATCGTTCCTTCTGCACTTAATACTTTTCCCATTTCTCCCAAGTCGAATATCATTCATGTTGTTGTCAACGCCCTTACTTTGCCAGGTATACCCATACGTTATGTGACCGGACAGTTGATTTAAAACAGAGAATTGAAGAATTTTACATGCAATCTATTCACAAATTTTGTAAGGATTATGCTAGACAGTATAGTAAATGACACAGTTTTATGATGGTTAGTGCTATTTGATGCATACTTTTCATGAATTTCAGAGGCAAAAGAGAAGGCTTCATTTTAGTAAGCGTCAGGACACACAACCCCCCCCCCATCATACTGTAATTCACAAGGAAGCCTTAAACTTTCTAGAAAAGAGCAAGTTTTTTTAAACTCCACATCGACGCAATGCAATGTTTCTTCTTTTTTTTTAATCATAAAATAATAATAATAATAATAGGCCTAATAATAATCTTGAATAGAGCGCAATGTTTGGCACATTGCCGCTCCTTGAGCGCTCCATTTGTATTACCCTGGCGTTAGCACGGCTGCCGTTACAGCGCTCAAACATGCATACTCCTCTTATATCCTCATAAATAACAAACTTACAGCGCATAACTATAAAGCCTCCATTCATTTC
Organism: Mesocentrotus franciscanus; assembly: GCA_037976565.1. Lineage (NCBI taxonomy): Eukaryota > Metazoa > Echinodermata > Echinoidea > Camarodonta > Strongylocentrotidae > Mesocentrotus > Mesocentrotus franciscanus. Next base: position 40,872,913 of record CP137667.1, on the reverse strand, counting down.
GCCTAGAAATATAGTTAATTTTTTACTAGATAACACAAGATAACGTTTAATAGGTCTTACCCCTTTCCAGCTGAGATAAATTGATATTACCAGAATAGTTCTTGGCTTTATGCTAACAGGTTGTTCTAGGAAGGACTCAGAAATATCGAGAGATGATGACTAACCAACTTATTCCGCTTCTCCTTGCAACTATCTTGTTTGCAACAAGCCATGCTGCTCCTGGGCTAGGTATGTTCAATGATTTTATAAACAGTATGGAGGTCTGGATGCTCAATACAACTTTTTTGTTTAAACTCAACGTGAGAAATAAGACAAATAGCAAAGATGTGCTTTAAGTAATGGCTGATATTGTAGTGTGTTTAGTTTGTTTTGTTTTCACTGTTTGATTGATTTTTATTATTTTTTTTTTTTTAATTATTTTTGATTTCACTGTTTACTTAAATGATGTACATGTTCATTCTTTTTCATCGAGTGACATAAATACACTTAAATTTGAATTTGAATTAGTTTAGTAGCACTATCGGCTTAAATAAGACGTTCATGTACTAGTCCTATTTTACAGGTTGTTATCGCGTTGTTAACTGAACTTACCTATTCTCTAATACTTGAGAGGTAAACAATAATCTTTCTTATTCTATTTTTGCTTTTAATGGTAACATTTCTTTCTCGATACCCGATACACAGTATAATAATAATACGAACAATTTATATAGCGCTTGTGACATAAATGTTTCAAAGCGCTGTTCACAAATTAAGAGTACTTCAAGAAAAATCAATATTACTAATGGAATTAACATTACTTAAAAACAAAATATTTCTAACATGAATAAACAAATTAACATTACTTAAATTACCCAGAACATCAAACATTACTAACATCACTAGAGAAATTAACATAACACGTAAATTCCTGGGAAAGTTAACATATTATAGTAATAATAGCAACAATTTAACAACAGACATAATGTAGGCATTGTAATACAAATTCACACTTATTATATAGTTATTGGGATTGTTTTTTGGAATAGATGAGTTTTTAGATTCTTTTTGAAAATGTTAGTGGTGGGCGAGTCCTGAATATGGGCTGGGAGAGTATAAGAAAAGAAAAGAAGAATGGCAAGAATGTTTTACAATGAATAATTGTGAGGACGAGGAAAGATGCATATGGGAGTTGTAATATGAGATGAAAAGAAATTCAAAACTTGAGATCGGACAGAGGTGCCAAATTATTTTAAGACATAACTCTACCAATAAAACCAATTATACTGAAAAGTTGAAGATACCAATCAAATGCAGAAGTCAAATTTCAAGCTACGTGTCTTATATCGTTAGATATGAAATATTGGAGATATTTGAAAATAAAGTTATTGTGATGTATTTTGTGACGGTTGATGAACGTGTCAAAGTGGTCAAATCTATCGAAAATGTTAGTATACACTGTCAGTGGCGAAGTAATGCTCTAGTCGTGGGGGGGAGGCACACATGCCCTGTCTCAATTAATGGAAGTTCTTACCCCCTTCTTTCTCTCTCTCTCTCTCTCTCTCTGGCTCTCTCTCTCTCTCTCTCTCTCTATTTATCTATGTATATCTCTTCCCCCCTCTCTCTCTCTCTTTACCTACGTATCGCTCCCCCTCTCTCTATATATATTATACAGTGCGAAAAACGGAACCGTGAATTATCGATGTTTTATCTCTCCCAACATATTCCTCTCTCTCTCTCTCTCTTAATTTTCACCCTATTCGCCATTCTATTTGGCGATTTATTTTATTTTTATGGGGGGCACGTGCCCCAAATGGTCCCCTGTAGCTTAACCCTTGCACTCAGTATTCAGTAAGCTAATCTTGTCTTGTTTAAACAATATACAAATGGACGAGATTAGCAAGTGTGAAATATGACAGATGGAGTGACGATGTGATAATTGTGCAAATAGTTGATAAATAACGGCGAATAAAAAGTTCGATTACCTTCGTTTAGTGTGGTATTTAAAATGAGCACTTCATTAGAAATCATAAATAAAACACTCTATTTCTAAATGTTGAAAGTGCTTCAGTATTTCAGCCCTATTCTTCCTTCTGTAATTACAAAGCATGTTTGTTCATTCAATTAGTATTTATAATTTCTAAATTATAGTAATATAGATACGTGTAAAACAAAGGGGTAGATAATCCCGTAAAGTTGAAAGAAATTTCTTTTACCTCTTTTCATGAAATGATTGTGATATTATGATTTATTCTTGATAGATGAAGTTTATATGTTCTCAGAACTTTATCAACCAATCTAAAGACTCACAGAGATTGATCAATAAAGTTCTGAGAAGATATGAACAATGTTTTTATTAAAAGAGGTGAGAACAAATATTTAAACTTTATGGGCAACAGTACATTCATCTCTGCCTCGTGAGATTAGATCATTCTTGGCTACGCCACTATCATATTTTTCAAACTATATGCAATTATATCTGGACCATACATTTCCAAGCTGTGACCATTATCATATGTAGATATAGATTGGAAAAGAAGAACTTCGGGCTATAGTGATGTAGTTAATCTTTTCCTTTTTTCGGCATCCATGTGACTCACTTCAAATCCTATTGTTGTTTTGTATTCACTATTTCTTGATTTAATCTTTGCCAAATAAATAAATGATAATAATAATAATGATAATAATAATGATAATAATACTATTAATAATAATACTAATAATGTAATGATATGACTTTGTCTGCCTTTGTCTGCCTGACTCGCATGCCTGGTTCCCTGACATAGCAACCAGGAATCCAGTCAGGTGGTAGATTGCTTTACCTAATGCTACGGTCACAAAGATCTGTACGAACGATAATTTCGTACGAATCTCCCTGTTTTTCCATTGTCTTCCCGAATTTCCATTGTCTGAAAATCGTTCGTACGGCGTTCGTAGCAGTTCGTAATGGCATTTGTGACCGAGGCTTAATATTGATTTGATTCAAAAGTTTTGTACTCGTGGACTTATGTGTCTGGATTAACATGTCAGAAGAAAAGATAAAAGGGCGCCTCGTGTATTGGCACGAGGCAGATAGACTAGGGCATGTAGAGATGAGATGTACCAGTAGGGAGTGGCAAGATTGCCAATAGATAGTCATTTACACCGCCTATTCTATTTTGTTTGATATATTGTCCTTGAACTGTATACACTTATTCCTGCGTTATTATATTTTGGTTTCACTACCAATAACAACAATAGTAACAATAATAATAATGATTCAGTTGAATTGTATTAGCATTCGATTTCATGATTTTCTCACATAAAGCGCGTTCAAATTAAAAATGCACGTAAATGCATTCAAATTCGCACCTGCACCGCCCTGATGAACGAATAGGCAAGCACTTATAGCATTTGGGCAGTCTTTTTTTTACTGTTTATGTTCTTTGCAATCTGCATCTGTTTGAATAAATTATACAAACTTTATGTACCTTGAAATGGGACCTTTGCCTTATATTGAAATATCGCATTTCCTCTGACAAAATGTCATCGAAGCAAAAGCAAAAAAAATATGAGTTATAACCATTCTGTAAGTGTTATATCCATACTGCTAGGGAATAAAGTGAAACTGGAAGAGAAGATTAGAAAGAAAAGAAAATATGATTGAAATAAACATTATGAAACATTAAAAATGAAAATGAAATTATATAATTAAAAACAGTGAAAAAAAAGTAAATATTACGTGAAAAAAATTGCGGCAAGAATTACATAGAACTACAAAACTTGTTTATGTTAATTTAATTCGAACGTTCAAAGTGCGAAGGTGTGTGCCTATATTAAAATGAAATTGGTATTAAGGACGAAATTGAACGTCTATCCAGCTTGCGCGAAATTGAATGGATTTCTCTCTAAATTGAATGAAATAAAATTTAAAAGGACTGATATAAAACGAACTTGAATGCTCAAAGAATGAAAATGAATCATGAGAGCAGAGATTTGACAAAAATTGTTCGAATGTGAACGCCTATTCATGCATTTGAATGCAACTCTCATGAAATTTGGTGGGAAAACCTATGTTATAAAATAATTGTTGAATTAACAGTTTGATTATTTTAAAAACTGACCTTCAATCTGTAGGTTTTGTCAAGAATATGATATCTACAAATTGTAAAATTATGTAAAATTATGTTCCCCAACGATTTACACCCCAACCCTTTGTAAGAGCTCTGGTTATAATAATTTCATATTGTATCTTATGTCAATGATTATGTAGGCCTAACATGTAACTTAATACAAAATTATCCTAACCTCCTTGCAATATTTTTTCTCATTAAACAGAGCAATATGGCGCAGACGGAAACCAGGTTTCAGTTAGTGGAATATCTGCTGGAGGATTCATGGCCGTACAGGTGCACGTCACTTACTCCGCCTCCATCATGGGAGTGGGCGTGGTCGCTGGAGGTAAGGCTTTAATATGGGTGTGGCCGCTGGTGGTAACCGTCCATCATAAGTGTGGTTGCTGGTGGTAAGCATCTTTTATGCTTGTGTTCGCTGCTGGTAAGCCATTCTTTGAGTGTGGTTGCTGCATGCAAGCCTCTAGTGTAGGTGTGGTCAATGGTGGTAACCAGCTGATGACTGTCGTGATGTTGACACTGGAGGTAAGTTTCTTGATGGTGAAAGTTGCTAGAGCTGGGCTCCCTAGGTGTGGTCATTTGATGTAAGCTTATGTTAATGGTAAACATGCGCTAGAGGGAATCCTCCATAGGCCTAAGAGGGTGTGTACAAAGGGGTACGTCTTTATTATGTGTGTAATCACTGGAGGTAAGCCTTTTGAATGGGTGTGGTCGCTTTTGGTAGCCATCCATTAGGGGTGTGGGTGTGGTCACTGGAGGTAAGCCTCCTTCACGGTTGGATCCGGTAATGTAAGATGGAAGTTAGGTTCCCTATTGGGTGTGGAAAATGGGGAAAATAGGAAAAGAAGAACGAGAAGACATACAAAAAAGGAGTAAGAGGAGGAGAGGAAGAAAAAGAAGAAGAAAGGGAGAAGGAGAGGAAAATATAGAAAAGGGGGTAAAAGAGAAGCAAATTAGAAATCCTCTTAGACTAAGCACCCTTGCCCCTCTCTATTCTTTTCTATGTTTGTTTGTTTTTTCCGTCTAATTTCCCAAAATGTGTGACATGGTAAGTGCTTGTGGTTCATTTTTTCTAAACCTCCAGGTCCTTATTGGTGTGCTCGGGGCAATCTGATGTATGCTCTTAACCAGTGTATGGAGACAGGTGATATCAACGTGGATTATCTCGCTGGATTCGCAACGTCATATGCTCTTAGTTTTAACTCCATTGATGACCCAGGAAACATGGCCAATGCCAAGATATACGTCTTTGGAGGATCGAGGGATACTGTCGTCACCCAAGGTATATTTTGTGAAAATTGTCCTTTTATTGTAATTAAATTATTATTTATTATATTCTTTACAAGAAAAGTCCACATTTATTACTAGTATACTGCGAAAAGTATCTGGATATACGGGTTATTTTTTACTTTTTCGTATAAGTTAATTTTCATATTTTTTCAAAATTACACATTGTTGCACTATAATTTTGATTTATGTAATCTTTGTTTAAAAATAATTGCAATGATCTTACAGGTTTGATAAATTTGAATTTGAAAAAAAAAAATTATTATTATCATTTTTACCAAGGAAACAGGGCCTCATAGAAGACCACTAAATCTGGTAAAAATATGTATACCGTGTAAAAAAATTAACACTATGAAATTATTATTGAAAATATGTTCTGTGTATTAACAGATGTGTCTAAAGCTGCGGAGGAATACTATCGACATTTCATAACGGATAATGACAACTTCATTACCGAATATACCGTGCCTGCTGAACATTCTATGGTATAACATACTTGCACGCTTTTAATATTTTTTAATATTTTTTTTGAAGTATCACATTCCTGATGACTGATAACAAACGCATGGATATACTGTGGTAGTTGAAGATATTTATTTGGTTACAAGCCACATGACATCCTACCTAACTATGAACAGAACTGTTGCATGTGTTGAATGATTAATTTTTGAATTATGGCTTCATAAAAGATAACATAGACATTTTTCTCCTTGATGGTAAAAGTTCTTTTTAATCACAGGTTCACGATGTGCATGGTAACGCATGTGGTCATAAAGGGGAACCTTATATCAACAACTGTGGATACAACGCGGCCTATGAAATGTTGAACCACTTCTATGGACCAGGGATCGAGGTACGTCCTGTGTTTTTTTAAACCATGAATAGGCATGAAATTATTCGTAAAATAATCAATTTAATGCATACATCTTTGTGCCTCGTTGTAAATTATTTCATTCACCCTTTACGAATTATTGTATTTCAATAGTTAGAAGGCAAGCCATAACGTTTGTCCTACCTAGCAGCAATTAATGTATGCAATTCGCATTCTGACTATTGAAATACAATTATTCGTAACAAGAGAATGAAATCATTTGTTACATGGCACTTAACATATATTTACGCATTAAATGTGGTTGTATTACAAAAATGGTTTATTCAAGGTGTGTTAAAGGTGAACTTTAGTCTGAAAACAAGCTGCTATTTTCTCTTTGGAAATAAGAGAAACCGTTAAGTGAAATCCGATGATCTCTTCAGATACAACGTGGCCTATGAAATGTTGAAAGATGTAAAGGGACCAGGGCTCGAGGTATGTCCTGGATTTTTTTAAACATGAATTGTAGTAAAATAACTGATATTATCATTCAAGAATGTGTATTAAAAGTAAGGTCTACTCTGACCACAGGGAATTCCACTATACGTTTTAATTCGTTTTAACAAAAGCAGAATAAAAAGTTAAATAAATGACTAAATAAAATCTAAAGAGAATAAGAAACTTATGAATTTCGAAGTTGTAATCTATTAATTGTTAATCTTCGCCGCTCTAACATTCTTTTCGAGCACTTTCCCATTTACCCATTTGCTGAGCTAATACTTTTATAGCTTTTTTAGCTCAATAAATTTGATTACTACAATATATCTACTAATGCAAGGAACAAGGATGTATTTTCTATTTAAATGTTTATTTCCACCACTCCCATGTTCCCTGCTGACATATATACGTTTATAACAATCATCTCATTTATCTGATTATACTTTATTTTATTCATTTTTTTCTTCTTCTTCTGCATGCTCTCTGACTAGAGGCCAACAGGAAATACCCGCCAAGATGGAGTTGTAAGTATCATAACACAATTTCATTTATCTGTTTTTATGTTATTGAAATCGGGTAATCGCGTCAGCGTTTGAATTAAACCTTTTACAAGAGGGCCTTGTTTAATAATAATAATAATAATAATGATAATAATAGAAATGATGACAATATTAATAACACGATAATAATAAAAAATAATAATAATAATGATAATAATAAATAACATAATGCTTTTAACTCGAACCGCGAACCATGTGACCCTCAATTCGGTGACGTATCCACTAGACGAACGCAAAGAATTTTGAGAAATCAACTCATGATAGGGCATTTTCATTACAATATTTTATTGCCTATAGAAATCAAGTGCGGATTAAATTACGTCATTGCAATATTCGCACAGATCATATATTGATAGATAAGGCTTGCCAAAGATTGATTTATCGAAAGCCTTTGCGATTTTATTGTATTAATTGCATAATTGAAATCTCACGAGAATAGTAAAATGATTATGTTATGTTCAGATTAAAGAAAATGGAGGATGAATGATATGTAATTGTGAAAAAGCAGGAAATAATGAAGAGAGAGGGGAGAGAGATAGAGGGGGGAGAGAGAGAGGGGAGAGATAGAGAGGGGAGAGAGAGAGAGTGGGAGAGAGAGAGGGGGAGAGAGAGAGAGGGGAAGAGAGAGGGGGTAGAGAGAGAGGGGTAGAGAGAGAGAGGGACAGAGAGAGAGAGAGAGCGAGAATAAGAAGAGTTTTTGTCTTTCTTTCTTACTTTGGATATAGAGGGAAGTATTTGATGCGAGTGAACTCTTTCGAAAGTAAATAAAATGATTTTGGAGAGTCGAAAAGTAAAACACCGGCTGTATAAGTTATCAATAAATCAAAAGATAGATGTTAAACATAGAAGTCGAATAAACTTATGAATGCATATCACACAGTATTTACCTCTCTTTTCTTACAGCTTTTGGAATTTGACCAAACGGAGTTTTTCAAAAATGGAAACGCAGCCAAAGAGAGTGTCGCTAATACCGGCTTTGTGTACGTGCCCACTGGTTGCCTTGACGATGGGTCTCGTAAGTGACTACGTTAGGGTCGGGTTCTAGTTTTTAATCAGCACGGGGGTAAAAGGGACATAAGGTATACATTAATGGCAACTGCGCGCAATGAAGATCCTGTACGTTTACACAAAGCTCAGTGAAATGTGAAGCGAATTATACTTGACGTCATCATTAAAAAAAAGCCGCGGTGTTGCCGCATCATATCTGAACAAGGTTTTACTCGTGAATGAATAACCTCGTTTTTAATGCAACCATTGGGTTTTATACAGGGGGCTCTTTGCCTAAGTTTAAGTTAATCTCTTTTGTTCTTGATATACTAGTAGATGTAATATCTGATTTTGTTCCCCAGTATTTTTCAATCTGTCATCCTACTAGTATGTAGAAATATTAATTGGGTTTGATATCATATATGCCTACAGTATATTATGACAACACGAAATGAGTACAGAAATCATAATTTGATCATAATTATACATGATATATGTTTGACCAATTGGAAGACTAGTATTTCATCTAAACGCCGTAATATATTGTTATTTTCGTTTCAAAAGAGTGATAGTAATTTTCTTAGTTATTTATTTACCTGGCCCCATCTTATAAAAAGTTATATGCTATTGATATCAATCGCCACTATGTATATACAAGATAAGAGACTTCAAACTTGCGATTGATTGAAGGACTTTGCGATTGATTCAGATCAATCTCAACTCTTTATAAGACGGGGCCCTATAGAACTGGGCATTGAATTTCCGTCATCTTCGTCTGGCACATATTTCATCAAGTATTTCTGCCCATTTATTTCAAGAACGTGATTACTGTTTCTATTGTCTTTTTTTATTGTCATGTTTCTTTTTCCAGATTGTCGGGTACACATAGCACTACATGGGTGTCTGCAGCAATTGTAAGTATAATGGTATTCCTCATCATGGAGCTATATATTAATGTCAGATTTCGAAAAACACTGCTTAATTTACTTGGACTGTAGCAGTACCCTAAATCTTATTTATTAGCAAGTACGTAACCCCTGGATACTATTTTATGTGATAAAACGAAATTCTATTTTTTGTATTCCTTCTTCACTTATAACATATGTTTATTTGATATATATTTGTTTCGTTTTGTATTGTTTTGTTATTGTCCAGTCTATTATTTTTATGGACATAGTTATCCATTGCAAAAATATTTTAATTCAAACCTTTGGCACAGCCTCGTCAAGTTCAATTTATTTGAACTTTTGCAGTGACCCAAATTCCATTTGATTACTTTTCCTTTGTATGTATTGATCAGTGACATTCTGATGTTTGTATAATTCGTATTTCTTTTTACACCTGTAATATCTTTTATGTTTTTTATTGAATGGAATGAATAAATCTTGAATGAATGAATGAATGAATGAAAAAATAGAAACGGCATCTAATGTGACTTTTTGACCAATTTAAAGAATTTCACATTCCAAGCTTAAGGAAACTGTGCATGTCAAGTTCCTTGTTACAAATATTATTTTGATGTTATAGTGAAATTTGTAAGGCAAAGTTTATTATCTATACCCATGCTTATACATAAAAATAAGTGACATTTTAGTGATAATATCCTCTAATAAGATAACAAATTAACGTTGGTCTGTCCTCAAAATCTCACCATTAAAAGTCATTGATAAACGGTCAACTATAAACAGTTTACCATGGATATACTACCTACATCCATGATCATGATGAATAAAGAGAATAAAATAACTGACGAAGACCAGAGACCGAAAATTTCAGTCAAAAATGTTCAAGAAGCCTCTATGTCATAATTTGTTTCACGCCACAATCACACTTCTTTCCACAAAAAATATTTCAGTGAGGAGATTGATGATCAATATACCACGCTTTCTGGCTACAATGAAGTGGCTGAACTGAATGATATCATCGTCATCTACCCACAAACCATTGCAAAACCGATGGGCGGAAATCCCAATGGCTGCTGGGATTGGTAAGATCACTTTCTACCATAAGTAATAAAATGATTTTTTAAATATATTTATTGATTTTCGTCTGTTCTCTGTTTAAAACTAAACAGTTAGAAAAGGTGAAAGTTCAAGGTATAGAAAATGGTATTTTTTGCTAATTCCAACATTATATTTTTTTACTTAATATATATATAACGTTTGCATCTAAAATCACAAATGCATTAAACTATATACCTTCGATTATTTGACACATAAATGCCATTGAAATGATTATGCCTGTTTTCACTCAACCATTCCTAGTTTTGCAGGGCATATAATTATAATATACCTCCTCACATACACACCGACATGCGCACACACGCACACCCACACGAACATACACGCACCATCTGTTTATCTCTCTCCCTCTCACCCCTATCTTTTTATTCTTTCATTCCCCTCTATCTCTTACTCCCCTATTTTCCCCTCCTCTTTATTTACTCCATTATCTCTCTCTTACCCCGTCCCCCTCTTTCTCATTCTGTCCCCCCACTCTCTCTCTTTATCTTCCTTTCCTTCTCCTATTCTCTCACTCTCTCTTTTTCTGTCTCTCTTTATCCTCCTTTCCTTCTCTTAATCTCTCACTCTCTCTCGACCTACACCTCTTCCTCTACTCTCCTATATATCTCTCCCACCCCATTCTCTTTATTACACTCCCTATATATCTTTCTTAACCCCTTTTCCCTCTTTCACTCCCCCTCCCATTTCGCCCCCTCTCTCTCTCTCACACACACTCCTAAACCCTCTATCCTCTTGCTTTCTCACTCTCTTCCTCACTCTCTCTCTCTCTCTCTCTCTCACACACACTCCTCCATATTCCTACCCCTCTATCTTATTTCTCACTCTCTTTCTCCCTATCTCCCTCTCCCCCATGAAACTCTTTTATGCACCCCATGTCTTCTCATTTTATTATCTTCACACAGGTGGGGCTATGCTTCAATCTCCTATGGTAAGATCGAAAATAATATTATATTATACGATACTCAAAAGAAGTTGAACAGAGATATGCAAGTTCGTCGTTTACTGGCTATACAGTTTCTCTTCTTTGTGATTTACTTTTACAATGAACGGCTACATGATAAACAATTTGAAAACTAGCAATTTCATGTTTTTCGTTCAAAATAGTATCATGATTCATATTACTTTTAAAACAATGAAACATGTAAGTACATTTATACTTCAGCGATTAAATGATTATATTTTGCGATCATTGATAACTAGAAATATATCCAGCCATTCAGTGAAAATATAATCTGGAACACTTCATTCATTTCCTCTTTATTGATCCATGGTAATACAAAGAAATGTTTCCATTGGCTTTGTTACAAGGTACAATAATTTTACAATTACAACGCACATAGAACATAAAACGAATCACACTAACGTTTACAATTTTTGTTATATATTTGCCTATACATGCATTGTTACTTACATATATACGCAATGCATTTTATGAATGCATTACCATTATTCCTAAATGTTTTTGAGATATATATTGGTTTCAGAATATTGAAATAATAATATTTGCCTGGTACAGTATCATGACATGTATCCTGTTAAAGTACTTTCATGTATATCTACATGGTTATGAACTGTCAAATTAAGGGATATCAGATTATGAGGTGAACATAGAAGAATGAATGCAGTTGTGTATAATGGTGCATTTTTAAGAAAACAAGCAGTCACTGACCACTCCCATTATAACATTTTGCAGACAAAAAAAGATACAGACAAAAAAAGTCAAAATTTAAAGGTCCGAAATGTAAACAACAACTACTTGCGGTTATAGAATTTGTCAAAAACTAAGCTTCTATCCGGAAAATGTAGAGCGATTTACGACGCCTAACTGTGACATATTACGTATGTATCGAATTGTGGTTAAAAAAAACACGTGCACGACCGGTGGGGGAGGGCATAAACGTATTCTTGAACGATTGAACTTGGGTGGGTACTGTCTGCCATCATGTTCTGAACTTTCGCTAGTAGACGTTTGTCGTACAATGCTAGCTTGAACCGGGACTAATTCTGAACCTATAACCTTCTGCTCTATTTTTCGGGTGCAATCAAATCTCCCCTTCTGTTCCTTTGACAAACTACCAAATGTGCAAATGAGATTGAATGCTAACACGCTCTGAATTATTGATTGGTAGAAAACGGTCAGGATTGTGTTATCAACATGGAACATCTCGAGTTTCCTGAGGAAGAACATTCTCTGAACAAATACTAGAATTTGTACTTAATGATGATAACATTTCCTGTACGAAGGACAACGTTCCTCGTAATCTGGGACACTTTTTCAAGTCCGTCAACACTGGTGTATATTCACAGAATACATGTTCTACGTTGTAACTTAGAAATTATTCAAACTCTTCAATTTTCACATAGATCTATATGCTTTCGCCACAGGTTTATTTCGTCGTTATAAATAACTTTATCCGAATGTAATGGTATGTCCTATCTATATTTCTTACAGCATGCAACCTGGCTCCACAAATGGATTTCATGAAACAGATTATTGACCGCGTCACGGCCTAAGATTATTGGGCTTGAGAATACTCGAGTTCAAGCATTGGACAAATGGAGAAAAATTGAAAACGGCTGTATCTGAATTGATCTATAAATATCTAACGAATTATGAACGACCCCCTCCTGAAAATAGATTCAGATGATTATCATGGCGCCTAGAAACATAGTATTTGAGGCGCGCTACAAATTTACCTTAATATCATTATTATTATCTATTTATTCTCAATACATAAATGCCAAATTGAAAGTCATGTCAGCTCACCGATGGGTTTCCAGATCAAATGTCAAGTAAATCAGAATAAGCTAACTGCTAACTAGCTGGCTATTTCGGTCTCATGGACCTTCAGACCATTAAACCTTCAGACTAGGCCCCGACGTCAAATACTTAGGTCTTATCCAAAGAGCCTCCCGATAATGCTCAGAAAATAAGAAAGCTAGCAAGAGCAAATCATTTGGTCTCATGGACCCTCAGACATTCAATCCTTCAGACTATAGGCCCTGACATCAAATACTTCGGTCTTGTCCAAAGTCCGTCCCGAGAATGCTCAGAAAATAAGAAGTAAATCATTTGGTTTCGTGGGTCATCGGTCTTAAAAACTCTCAGGAATAGAAAGGTCCAAGAGACCAAATTATCTTGTCTCGTGAGCTGTATATAGGTCTCGCAGACTTGCGATCAATTGGGCTGTAGTCATGGTGTGCTATATTATAATCATAATCAAATGATTTAACTGGAAGATCTCCCATTCTTAATGATATCTATTTCGTATAGCTATAGAGAGTTTTATCTGTTTTACATCAGATTTGAAGCATGTCGTGATCCATCACTGCTACTGCATCCAAAAGTAATGCTCGATCAAATTATCCTGCGATACACAAAATATATGGATGGTAAACAAGACTTCAAACATTTCAGTCATTTCTTATGATCACGACGAAATTGTTAAGATCTTCACCGTTACACTAAAGTTGTTTCTGGTCATCTTAACTTTGGGCAGTGTAAGTGGAAAATAAGATAAATTATGATTCATTTCTTCAGACAAAATAATGTTCTTTCCTCTGCTTAAATCTAAATTGGTAGATTGAGTCGTTTTCCAATTTTTCTTCCACCCTTGATAGAATATACTGAATTGTGAAACTTTTAAATATCGGATATTTAACTTGTTTGAACTATTACATGTGATGTACTATTGGCAAATGAATTATTAAAATGGATGAACCAGCAAAGTGTGAATGTATTGCCTTCATTTTTAGTGGAATCAATATTCTTTTGTATTTGCTGTTAATTTATATTCAGTGTTGAAACCAGACGTGCAAATTGACGATGTTCCTTTTGAATCTTAAATGGGAAGTATTGCTCGATCTTATATGTAATAACCCTAACGCTAACCCTATAATGTCATTTGTTCAATTTAGAAAATATTCAGATTTGATACCAGACGTGCAAACTCACGATTTTCCTTTTAAATATTACCATTTTGTGTATTCCTCGATCTTATACGTCATAGTTGAGGCCTGAGGGTAATCGGCTCACTCGAAATAGTATTGTTCATCAGACTTGGTACATCACGGATGCTACGTCGAAGGCGCGAAGGGCTACCGTTACAACGTTGCTGACAACCGCTACGACCAGTAACGCACACTGTTACAGCACAGTGGACATGTACCTGTACAAATAATCAAGAAAAACGATTTATTTCACAAATGTTTACATCATGAAGATATAGGGAAGGAAGATTTTTTTTTAATGAGATTATTGGGTTAGACATCATGCTTGGTGCACCACTGAGGCTGCGTCTAAGGCGTTACAACCTTGTTTACGACCGGTACCTACTAGTAACACCCATATAGTTAGAGCACAATGGACTCGCACCTGTAAATCTAATCGAGAAAACTGGTTTAATTCACAAACAAATTATATTACTAAAGTAGATATAGCCAAAGTAGTTTTTTTTTAAGTAGATCGAGTGTTAGACATCAGGCCTGGTAGATTATTAAGGTCATGTATATGACGAAGTCGGCGAGGGAAGGAATGAATCGAGAAAATCCTTTAATAAACAAAATACATTTTATGACAGTAGATATGACTAGCAATGAATGTTCACAGACCAATGCAAAAAGAATTGTTTATTTCACAGAAGTTCAATTTACGAAAATGGATACGACCAGGGGGGTGTTTCACAAAGACTAAGATCGACTTTAAGTTGGACTTAAGTATAACAGGCCGTTCATGCCACTGTTTGCTCTTACCATTTACTGGCATTTGTCTTTCAAGGGACGTACAAATCGTGGTCTCAAATCTACAGAATTTACATTTTTTGATAGTTCATTATTGAAGGAAAAAATATTATGTAAAAATTATAATTTAGAGACCAATTGGGATAGCAACCAATGGCATGAACGGCCTGTTATACTTAAGTCCAACTTAAAGTCAATCTTAGTCTTTGTGAAACACCCCCCAGGACATGCAGACCTTGATGTAAAAACATTAATATAATTTGGACGTTTCGAATTTGCATTTCTACATTTTCACTTGGAAATCCTCACCAAACATTTCGCTCATTACTTATTTATATTCTCATTGATCATTGCTTCAATACACAGGTTTTAACGGGAACGCTCAAACTTAGTATTAAAGCCACAACAAGGCACTGTTTCTGTTTTTCAACATATGAAATTTGTCGTTTCCGAAAAGTTTCTACGGGTGGTTTTCCCCACCTAAATTGCAATATCATGTCTTCATTGTTTCCTAAAATTTCTCATCAGTAAACATATATGTAAACAATTTTATAACAAATTTGCTCTCAGCCAATCAGATGCAAGGATTTCAGTAGCTTACAACAACTACCGTATTGTATTACTGATTGCGGTCAGATGAGTATCCATGGGCTCGCCTTAGGGTTCATGTTAAGTCTGGACTGGTTCGCCTAGCAGGCTGATACCACTATATTGCTCCTGTATATTTTGTCATTTTGTGAAGAACCATCTTACTGCTATCCATACAGACGTTACCAAAGCATTTAAGCAAATACATGGATGCGGTAGGACAATCTTGGCTGGATATTTTGTGATACCTGGAACAGAACTGAGAGTGGAAGATTTTTCCATGATGCTACTGACTTACTACTAGTAGCCATATTGTACTACCCCATTGCACTAGACATTTACGCTTGACCAACACTAAAATACAACAGTGTATTGTCAGCTTGAACTAAGTGGAGTGTGAACAATGGAACCAGTGAAGCTCGTTGCTATTGTGCTTATTGTCAGCCTGTCCGAATGGTCTGTTGGGAATGTCAAAAGCCCAAGTGCATCTATTCATGTACTACCACAGTCATTATGTAGACACCCTGTACTTTCTAACCATGATGTGAAAGTAAGCAGATATTTTGGAGCAAGGATATCCTATCATCCTAACACTACTGCAACATTTCAACTTCGACTTCTGGTGTCTGGAGATGTTAATCCAAACCCAGGACCAACCAAACATGGTAATGATGTATCTCCACCTAATGGGGACATTAAGCGAATCGTGTATGACCGATCATTCCTGCTTAAATGTAATCCAGTCTGGGGCCATGGAAAGAGAGGGAGTATTCCGGAACAGATATGGAGAGATATCACTGCACTTGGTATCTGCCCATCGCAATCTTATCGTGGGAGGAGAAAACAAAGGAAAATAACAGTTGTAACAACAGCATCGGTCAGCAGAGGGAGGCCAACTCCAGGACAGAATGGGGCCAACATGAACAACCTCCGCCATCTCATGGACACATCCGTTGGACAATCAGAGGTGAGATCCATTATACCACAAGCCAATGAAAATTGTTCGGGAATAAAAGTCATTGTGAATTATCAGCGCCACTGTCAACGCAAAAGAATTTCAATTCAAGCAAACCTTGTGAAGATAAAAACGACTGAACGCTGTCATAGCCAAGTAGCAGCCAGTCAACAAAGTTATTTGAACCTTCCATCTTTCTATCTATGCAACGCAAGATCCCTCAACAATAAATTAGATGAAATGGAAATAATACTGAGAGAAAGGAAAACCGCTATTGCAGCAGTAACAGAAACATGGTTCAGATCCGATATGCCAACACACCTTGCAGAAATTACTAATTATAATTTGTTCACAAAGTCACGTATGCATAGGCAAGGTGGTGGTGTGGCGCTTTATGTCAAGGAGGCATACAACCCAGTACAAATGAAAATTGATGTACCCACAGAACTGGAGGTTCTTTGGGTGAAAATACGACCTGAACGTCTTCCTCGAGCAATTTCGCATCTAATCGTAGCAGTAGTGTATCATCCGCCAGACAGTGTGCTTACAGACAGATAGACCATCTGCAGGACACTATGGATCAGATCTTGGGCCAGCATCCAGATGTTGGCATAGCGATTATGGGAGACTTTAATCAACTTGACTTAACTACCTTGCTTGCAAACACCAACTTCAAACAAGCCGTCAAGACGCCAACAAGAGAAAACAGGATCCTGGACAAGATAGTGACGAACTTCTCTGGTTTTTATGACCAGCCACTCGTATGTTGTCCTTTAGGAGCCAGTGATCACAACACGGTGGTTTGGTCACCGCTTGCCCCTCCTCGTTATCAAAATTCTATCATGAAACGAATAACAAGACCACTCAGAGATTCGGATAAGAGACTATTTGGGTCCTGGATAACAAGGTATGAATGGAGTTCAGTGATGGACAGTATTTCATCAGACGAACAGACGGAATCATTCTATGCCATTTTGAACTCCCAGATTGACCGTTTCCTGCCGACAAAAACGGTCAAAATGCACTGCCGTGACAAGAAATGGATTACCCCTGTCATCAAATCTTTGATCAAGGAAAGACAAGCCGCATTCAATGGTGGTAATAAGGAACTTACCAGGAAACTTGCCAATCGCGTTAAAAAGGAAATACGAAAAGCAAAACACGACTATTATAATGATCGAGTGAAGAAGCATAAGAAGGTAAATCCTGCAGAATGGTATAAACAAATCAAAATCATGACCAACATGAGAAATGCCAACTCCTATATAACTGTTCCAGGAGTTGACAGAGATGATACCGCCGTAATAGCGAACAGGATCAATGACTTCTTCAAGTCTGTTGCTGAGGATGTACCTGCCATGGATGCTGAGAACTTACCTGCATACTTACCTGACCCTTCTCCACCTCCCCGCATTCAACCTTGGGATGTTTACCAACAGCTTAAGAAGTTGAAGGTTGGGAAAGCTGTTGGTCCCGATATGATACCTTGCCGAATCATCAAAGAATTTGCATGTGAACTTAGTAACCCATTGGCCCATATCTTCAGTACCTCACTTGCTGAAGGTGTCGTTCCAAAGATGTGGAAGAGAGCTGTAGTTGTTCCTGTCCCTAAAACCACCCCTGCGAGTATCGACAAGCTCCGTCCAATCTCCTTGACCGATAGTTTTGCGAAGGTATTTGAGGGTTTTGTGTCGAAGTGGCTGATGCAGTACATCGGGTCGCAGCTCGACAATAAACAATTTGGTAATATAAAGGGATTATCAACGACGCACTGCCTAGTTGACCTAATGCACTGCCTTTATCAACACGCGGAGAAAAGCAAGGCAGTATCCACTCTTGTGATGACAGATTTCCGCAAGGCGTTTGACCGCATAGACCACACGGTTGCCATCCAAAAGATGATCGCATTCGGTGTCAAACCTACATTGATCCGCTGGATAGCTGATTTTCTTACAGAAAGGACTCAACGCGTACGCTACAGAGGTGTCACATCAGAGTGGGCGACGCTGAAGGCAGGGGTACCTCAGGGAACCAAACTTGGACCGATTGTGTTCCTAATCGTCATCAACAATGCGCTACGTGATTGTAATATGGCATATTGGAAGTATGTTGATGATGTCACTGTTGTCGACACGAGATTCGCTGGAGATCAATCAATTATGTTGGAAGCAACACTTCAACATTTAGCCGAATGGTCCACGTCAAATGGAATGTCCCTTAACCCTGCTAAATGTGAGAGTATGCAGGTGTGTTTTATGAAAAAGCCCCCATACCACTGTCACTGGAAATAGATCAACAACCTCTAAAGCAATCCACGTCTGTCAAATTGTTAGGAATTCATATCCGCTGTGATTTAAAGTGGAGTGATCATGTTGATTTCATGATAAAACGTGCCAATGGAAGGATACATCTTATCAGGATCCTGAAAGGTCACGGACTGCCAACCGAAGATCTCTGCACCATCTACACCGGTTTCCTCAGACCCCTCGTAGAGTATGCCTCGCCGGTGTGGAACGGAGGCCTAACTAAACAACAAGTAGATCGACTAGAAAGGGTGCAGAAAAGAACTCTGAAAATTATCTTGGGGCCTAATTACCAGTCATATGAGACAGCCCTGACTCTGTCCTCTTTGGCTGACAGAAGGAAGGAACTGTGTTTGAATTTTGCTGAGAAACTGATTTCAAACGAGAAGGTATCTTACCTCATACCTCCCTGTAAGAACATAAGAAACCTACGCAAATCAAATACTAGAGAACAGTTAAAATGTAAAACCAAACGATTTCGTAACAGTCCAGTTCCCTACTTAATTGACTTGCTGAATTCACAGTAGTGGTCATGGACTTTGTATAAATTTGTATTACGTGTAAACTTATTCCCATAGTGATGATGTAGAGGAGCTGTAAAATTATTTTATTTTATTTTAAGTGAAATAGTATATAACATTATAACATTTTGTTACCATGACGGTTGTACCACCTTGATAGTTGATCGTTGAAAATGATAATATAATTCAGTAATCCAAGATTTAATACCATGGTTAACTTTTGTATTGATTAAAAACATACGTACCACATAATTATTACCAGAAAACCTCAAAATTACCATATTTCATGTTTTTCATTATTGCATACCTACCTATCAATCTACAAATATGTTATCCATAACTCATCAATGAAAATGTAAAATGTACTTGTAATTTATGGATCTACAACCAGTATTCTCTCTGTCAAAACTGTACTTTTTACCTTATTTTCGATACGTCTGCCATACACTCTCATTCTCAGCATTATCTCTCTATCTCTCTATCTCTCCCTTTATCTCTCTTTCTCTCTCCCTTTCTCTCCCTCTGTCTTTCTCTCTCTCTCTCTCATATTTTTCCTGTATCTCCTGTGCTGTCTGTACTTTTTACCCTCCCTACCTCTCTTCTACATTTCCCTCCAGCCCTTTTGTTCTCTTTTCTCTCTTATTTCGAACGATCTTTTCATATATGATTGTGCAATAGATTTAAGCAATTGTAACCTGTTTAGCGAATGTTATTAATTTGTATATAGGTGTACACTTATTTATTTAGAAAATTCAATTACTTTGTGATATCTCTTAATACGATTTGCTGGATAATTTTATTGTAGTTTATTTATGTTTGTATAATTATTTATGTTTTTACAATGTACAAAATTCTGCAATTCAGCCATATGGCTGCAAATGAATTTTCAATAAAACCATTACCATTGATAACAAGTTTTATGAAACAGGGCCCGGAACTACGTTCCGATTAGACATAATCATTTTCGTAAACCCTGTCAGTTTTAAATATAAAGTTGAGTTCTGGTCATGCGATTGCATCGTGAAAGAAACGGTGTGGAATCGATCAGAAAAGGTTGATCATCTAGCATATAAGTATTTGTGTGTACTGCAAGGTTCTGGAATCATCAAAGTGATAAGAAATTTGGCCCAGTCTTGGTAAAGTTACAAGCACTGTACACATAAAGATGTATATGGGACTACACAAACATGTGGCATAAAAATCCGTCCCGATTTTTATGATGTTTCATGCCATATTTAGAATATTAAGGCATTTGAAGAGCCATGCTTTTCAGGGAACATTTTTTATCTGATGTTCTTCCACATTTGCATAATAACAATGATAATGCTCACAAATTATTTTTCACCTCTTCCCAGAACTCAACCTTCTCTTTAAAGACTGATTTCAAAATTTGTCGGCAAACTTACCTCAGGATAATCACCGACAAATGCAAACGCCTGGAAAGAGAATCCTTGTTTGAGGGATCCCAGCTCATACGTCGGGTACATTTCCACCGATCTATCAATCTTGCAACTAGTGGGAAATATAATTCATTCAAAATTCAGTTACTAGCACTTATAAACAACAAAATCTTGATTATATAATTATATAAGCCTCGCCCGGTTATACGAGTTTCGTATGATGCGTTGTTCAGACGACAATTGGAAATTGTTTCTTTATCTAGTTTTCGTTCGAAACGATGCTCAAACATCCGTTTTGCTGTAATATACGACGTTTATTTAAACAACGTTCAGACTAGGATAACAGTATTTACCCATCGTACAGCTATACAATGAATACTGGCAGTGTGAACAAAGGGTGTTGATTAACGATGCTAATTGTTTACCCGTCCATAATGAGATCATATCGCAGTGTATCGTTGGCGTCCTCTCTAGGTGTGGTCCAACAATCATCTAGCAACACAGTAAGGTCAGGTGTAAAGTCAAGGGTGACCGCATAGCACAATTTATCTCCGATATCGACGTCTACAGAGGACGGGGGAGCAACGAAAGTACAATCGCTGTATCGCTCCAACATCAATTCAAACTGAGCATATCCTGGTAAGAGAGAGAGAGAGAAGAAAAAAGAGACATGAAAATCCAAACATTAATTTAAAAAAAATTAAAAAAACGATTGGAGTTATATTAGATATGAATTGATAAATTGAGTACTAAGTATGTTCTCGATGTGAAAGTCAGCATAGAGCTTTTTTATTTTCCCTAAGTTTATTCAATAAAGAGGTGCTTTAAAACATTGATAAAAACAAATATTGATCCATGGATGGAGCGTAGACAGTAGAATAGCTCCGGGAGTGCAGTGATTATATATGTCCTCCCCCCCCCCCACCCCCTTGAAAAAAAAGACAATAGAGAGAGAGTGAGAGAAGTGGAAGAGAGAAATGTGGGATGGGGCTTAAGAAGCATGCACTCCTACATCCTCCCAAATCGGTAGCCCTGGTAATTCACATTTTATACACCTAGGAACCCCCCGATGTAATTGCCCCCTCAGTAACCTGGTCCCACGCTACACTAGTAAGTTCCGTTTCATGCAGTTTATCATACCTCTCATTGGTGTAATAAGTGGAAGTGCGATTCGATATAACGGACCATGGACGATTTCTTTCTTTCCCAGAATGCATTGCACAGGAAGTTGAAGAAGGTCGTGTGTGGTGATTACATTTTTCGTGTGAAGTACTGTGTTGGAGAAGATAATGGTGTCACCAGATTCAGACTCCTAATAAGGGAGTGGAAAGTAGATGTAAAGACAAACCAAGCAATCAACCAAATTATAGTTTAGTGATCATCGGAAAATCATCTGTTGTATAAAATACACGTGTTTAGCCAAAATTATTACGGGGTATAACATTTTTAAAGAACATATCGTTATAATGTATTGCTTTTGAATTGTGAATTAATCACGTATAATTACTAGAAGACAGTGACAAAAAATAGTTCGAGGTATATTAGAGGAGGTGTGAAGGCTCAGTGGTAGAGCAGTGGTTTCGAAACCAAAGCGAAGTGCTAGTGCCCTTAATTGGTAAGGTATTTCAAATCCCTCGGAGAGGACTTAAATCCGTCGGTCCCCTGGTTACTTGGTTACAAGCATTCAAATGCTTTCTTATTAGTCAGTTTAAACAAACAAAAAAACTAATACCCTCCGACTGGGTAATACATTTATTTTGTTATTCATCGTATTTTGTGAATACGTTTTTGCTGGCATGACTGAGGTGTGTCAACCTTAAAATTCAAACGCTGAATTTTCATTTTTTCGAGAATAGAATTCTGCACAGATTCTATAATTATTACTATAAACTATAATAATATACGAGATTTGTATCGCACCGAATCTACTTGAAATCAAATGCTTAAGGCGCACTTGTGAAGCAAAATCCAAGAAAGAGATCACATAAAAGCATATGCATTATAAACAAAGGAATAGAAGTAAGATAACAAAATATACTGTAATGTAATTAATTACATGCCGGATCAGTCAGATACGTTTTAATATTAATTTTAAACGCTTCAACTGATCTGCTATTACGAATCTCTCGAGGGTGAGCATTCCACAAACGAATGCCTGCATGAGCAAAGGTTCTTTTCCCCCACTTAGTATTGAGCTTAGGAGAAATGGATATAATACCGCAACCGTTGTGCCACATTCCCCGTATGGGGTAGACAGCATGATCTTGGAGTCGTCTTGTAAGACACCAGTACAGGTCTCATCGTCTAGATGGATGGAGCTAGGGTCATCCAAGTCAGGTAGAAGACTTTGAACCAGTTTGATCGTCATCACTCTGGCATCACAAATTACTTCGATCAGGGAGCGGAAGTCTAGAAAAATGGATAAACAGATCAAGACATGAACAAGAAAATCAATCTTAGGTTCATGATACACAGGGTTTCATACTCGGGATTCCTTCCTCTGAAGTTGAATCCATCCCAATGTAGTAATTGATTAAGGGGGAAGTCCATCCTGATATTAAGTTGGTTTTAACCGAAGCAGAAAAAAGATAAGAACACGTCAGTGAAAGTTTAAGCAAATTCCGATTAAAAATAAGAAAGGTGAGGAAAGAAAGTTGCGATCAATAAAACACAAAGTGGCAACTCTGTGACGTATCTTGTGAGGTCCCCTTCCATTTGCCCTGTATTTTTTTTACATGCACCCTAAATACAATTATTGAAAATATATTTCTTTACAACCCCTGAGTGAAAGAAATCTATTCCGCCATCAATAACTAAGAAAATGAAAGTTCATGAAATTTTCTGTACAGAGCAAGTTGGAGAGAAGCTCGCAAGATACGTCACAGTGTTGCCAATTTGTTTATCCCATGGTGACAACTTCAAAAATTCATAACTTTCCCATTTTTTATAATTATTCTTTACATGTTGCATCTTACCTATTTCACAAACCTTTCCTACTATTCCCTTTGGACAGATGCATTCAAACCCTCCAACACGATCCATACAGGTAGCAGTATTCTGACAGGGAGAACTCGCACAATCGTCAACATCTTGAAATAAACAAATTAGGAGAGAAATGTGTCAAAATTAAAGCATTAGTTATAATAATACTGATAATATTAATATGTCTTGTTTACCCAGGGTAGCCTCATCAGTATTAATGCTGTTCTCCCTGAGGGCCTCATACAATCATATTATTACCCCGGCTTTAGCTGAGCTAGTATGAAAAGGTGCTCAAGCATTCAAGGAAGTTCTTCTTACCGGGTACCCATTTACTACACCTGGGTGGAGAGTGGCAAATTCAGATTAATATCTTGCCAAAAGACATTATTGCCGCAGTAGGACTCGAACCGCGAACCATGTGATTCACAATCTAGCGACGTATCCACTAGACCACGGCACTACAGTTAGGTAGTCTAGTGGATAAGTCTCCGGTCTGTGAACCACAAGGTACGGGGTTTGAATCCCGCCCTGGCACTTATGTACTTTGGCAAGACAAAAAAGCCCCTCTGAAGTGTTGGGAGCCCTTAATTCGCCAAAAATTCTATGACAAAATTTCACTTAAAGGGATAGTTGAGTTCTTGTTTAAGACCGCAAATGCCTTCAAAGTGCATGGTTATTGCTCTTATTCTTACTTATAACATTTCTAGTGCTCTTTTAGGACCTAAAATTGCTATGAAGGTAATTTTAGACCCAAAAATGTGTGAAATTTGGCCAATACGATCATACCAATTCAGCTCCACTTTCCAAAAAATACGGTGACCGTTAATTAATTAATTAATTAATAATAACAATACACGGGCCGGCTGGTTGTGCGTATTATAACCAACACGAAAAAGCCAACAAAAAGCCTACATCGGCATTGGCTGGAATAAAACGTATAAGGCTCTATCTCGTTTTTTCAACGGCTGGTTCAAATTATCGAATATTTGTGTACCACCACAAATATTAGAAGTCGTTATATTTATGGCTATTTCAGCAGTCTCTGAACCGATTTTGATCAACCAAAGATGATTTTGTCATTTAAATTGTATGTTTTTTTCAAATTTGACACTCAATTTTTCATTATCTCACACAAAATTATTTTGTGTAGCGCCCTCTGCAACAAAACTCAACTATCCCTTTAGATTGTATCATACTGTGAAAGAAGATGTCATTTAAGACACACTTCTGCAATGATTCCCCCAAAAAATAAATAAATAAATAAAATAAAATAAATAAATAAATAAAATTGTTAAAGAATACATAATTTGGTTTTTTCTGTTGTACGCAGAAAACCTAAATGTTGTATTCTTTCATCAATATTCGACTTCAAACACATTTGTTTTGGAAATCCTTGCAGAAATGTGTCTTAAATGACATCCTCTTTCACATTATGATACAATTTAAGTGAAATTTTACCATCAAATTTTTGGGGCTCCCAACACTTTAGAGGGGCTTTAATCTACCGGTGCCACACTCGACCCAGGTGTAGTAAGTAGGTACCTGGGAGGATTCATTCCTTGAATGCACTGAGCGCTAGGTTGCCAGAGCTATAAAGCCGGGGTAATAATATCCAAATTTCTATGGAAGCGCATAGAGACGATTATCATACTGTGATATACGCTATACAAGAACGGCAAATTATTATTATCATCATCATTATTATTATTAAGTTATTGAAGTATAGCATGTGTTTAAAAACATCACACAGCCTACCGAAAATCTCATGACTCATAAAACGTGTCTTCAAACATCAAACAATCTATAGTAATGAGAATTATTTATTGTATTTCGTTTACGTACAAGTAGTACTATTTTGACAAGGGCTACTTAAACAGTCGTCAACAGCTATACAATAAACAAGTCTGTGATAAATAAACATACAATAATAATATCCGACATATAAAACGTTTCTAAAAACAAACAACCTAATTATTTAAAAACTGTGTCTTAAAACCTCAAACGACCTTTAGTGCTGAAAACACTTTTTTTGTATTGCGTTTACGTACAAGTAGCATTATCCTGAAAAGAAGTTTTGGAAACGCCCCCTCTCAAGAAATGAAATGGTAGCTCTTATTACCAATCATGTGAAAGAATATGTTTTGACTAATACGTGATGATACAAATTTTGCCGGGAAACCGCCTACTAATTGATATATTTGGTAAATTATCATATCGATCTGGACTGGATAGATATCGCGATCGCGTATATAGTCCCATATACATCTTTCTGTGTACAGTGCTTGTAACTTTACTAAGACTGGGCCAAATTTGTTATCATTTTGATGATTCCAGAACCGTGCAGTACACGCCAATACATATATGTTAGATGATCAACCTTTTCTGATCGATTCCACAACGTTTCTTTCACAATGCAATCGCATGACCAGAACTGGTCTATACCTTTAAACAATCGTCAACATCTACAAAATATACAAATTATGAATGAAAAATGTTTACATGGTAGCATTGTCAGTTACAAAACTGCATACCACAATGGCCCTGTGGGCCTAGATTAAGTTAAATATATAGAGTATGATTAAAGATTGAAATTATAGAAAAAAATTATATACATAATACATACATGTAGATGTAGATACCAAATACAGATTTTATGGCAAACAATAATGAAGGCAAATTCAAAGACTTTCGTTGAAAAGTACAAAGAGCCAAAGTATAACAAAGGACAAAAACAAAAAGTAAAAGGCAAATAAATAACAACACAAACAACAACACCAGGAAAAAAGCAATTAAAAACTAAAACTAACCATACCAATTAAAACAGACTTCATTGCTAGGGAGAAAAAAAGTAATGTGGAGGGGAAAATGATTGGATTACAAAAATAAATCAATAAATAATGTAATAAATTAATAAATAGATACACGAATGAATACATTTACTAATTAAGACAAATAAATGAATAAAATGAAATCAATTAAAGTCGTTACTATTTTCGCATAGATCTCCTGAGGTCCCAGGAAAGCATCGGCACACAAACGTTCCTGACGCGGGTCGGTTCCGGCAGTCTCCTCCATTGAGACACGGATCGCTACGGCACGCATTAGTATCTGGTAAGGTGCGCGGAAAATATAAATATGTCGTTGGTATCGAGAAAATGTATTAGTGAAAATGGTCATTTGTATTCGTTCAATGAGGAAAATAGTTTGCCTATCTTTATATTTGTAATAAGCATACATTCATACAATTGGATATTATATAGCGCAAATCCAATAAAACATTGCTCAATGCGCTTTTCATGACAAATTAATGACAATGACAAAGAACAGAATAAGGAAAAAATATAGTAATAAACATTCAGTTATTGAAGAGGTATGTCTTTAAGTTCTTTTTAAAAGAGTCAATTGAGGTGGAAGTGTGGACAAAAGAAGAGAGGGGGTTCCATATTTTGGGGCCGTAATGAGAAAAACTGCACTCTAAAACAACACACAGAAAGAACATACTAAAGAATACTAAAAGAATACCTCTCTCGCAGTTCTTTTCCAGAAAGTTATTCTTGCAGCGGCAAAGATATCCCACGTCAATGGAAGTTCGAACCTGGCAGATACCTCCATTTCGACAAGGAGCGTTAGCACATGGATCTGGATTGATGGATGAAGTCAGAAAAATTAGAACTAATTTTATTATTTACTATATAAATCTATTGATCTACCTATTATTTGCTAGTTTCCCTAAACTACGCAGTCATCGAGAACTTAAAACGTCACATCCGCGCATGCCCCACCCCAATACATCACCTTCCCATGGTCACGTGCGCAAACGCACGTCCACCATCTTCCTCTTTAACGAGCCGCCTGAGACAACGCTTAGGACATGTTGCCTGGCAAAGAGAGGGGACGGAGAGAGGGACATAGGTAGATACATAGATTTATATATGATTTGATTTACCTCCATATGATATGATTTACCTCAATAAATCAATGTATCTACCTATTATTTGCTAGACCAGCACAGAAAGGACCGGGTGGCATGTCCCAAGTAGAAGGGGATTAATGGGGATTAATGGCAGACAAAGCCGCTCTCGGGACAAAGACGCGAACAGTACCTCCCCAAGAAGGAACGTCTCTGAGATAAAAAGAAGCGAAAGGAATGGGAGACCGCCAAAAGGTGGCCCCCAAAAGATCCTTTAGACCAATACCTCTAAAAAGAGCCCAGGAAGAACCGATGCTCCTAGTATCGTGGGCTCAGGCCTCGCCCTCCAGGAGAGAGAGCCGCAGGGCCAGCAGCCTGGACGGCTCCGACAATCCATCCGGAAATGGAACCTTGGACGCAGGGGAGAAAGGTCCCCGGGTAACGAGGAAGAGCTGGATGCCCTCACGAAAAACTCTTGGTCCTGTCCAATTAAGTACCATTTAACTGCCCTCACCGGGCACCAGACTTAGTCCTCCTTGACCCAGGAGAAGTCAAAGAGAGGGTTGAGGACAACCTCACACGGCCCGGAGGAAACCGACTGGCTCTTAGCCAAAAAAGGAGGGCCTGGGTACAAGTCTAACGCGCCGTCTCTCCCACCGGATAAGGCCGGGGGAGGACACAGGGCACGGAGAGTACTCCTCCTCTGCCCAAAAGTGATGAGCAGAGCCTTCACCGTCAAAAGCAGGAGAGAAGCTTTAGACATCGGTCCAAAGGGAGGCTTAGATAACGCCTCTAAAACCTTAGGCAGGCTCCAAACAGGAGACAGCTTAGGGTTAGCAGGTCGTTGTAGAAAAAACGAAAACAGCAACTCGGATAGGAAATGGGAGTTTGAAACTCCCGAGCCGTCCGGAAACCCGACAAGAAAGGCTGTGATGGCCGAGCGGTATCCACTAAACGTGGAAAGGGCTCTACTCTTATCAAATAAGGAGAACAGAAATCCGCAACGCACCTACCGAAGCCGTACAGGATGAAACACCGAGGTCTTCACACCCTACGGAAAAAGGCTACCAGACGAGAGTCGTAAAGGGACCTCGCGAAGCCTCTACGACTCTAAACTACAAACCGAGAAGCTCTCGAAGCCCCAGTGCCGTCCCCGCCAGCGGCCGGGCGGACAGAGAGAGAGAGCTCGGTGGGACGGAGATGTAGGACCCCGACAGAGGCTGGGACACTAGGTCAGGCCTCAGCGGGAGAGGGATAGGATGTCCGTCCAAAAGAGACAGGAATCCGAAATCACTGATTTGAAGCCCGCCAGAAACGGGAAACCCGCCGGGGAGCTCGTTGCCTCACAACAGCAGCGACAGACTCTGATTACCCTCAGGGTTAGCTGGGGAATTGTTCCCAAGAAATAATTCTCAAGAGAAGCCCGCGCAACAGTCCTCAAGGACTGGTCAGCCGCAGGGCTTAGCTCCACTGAGCACCGATCACAGATGCCAAAGCCAACTGCAAGATAGGGTCCCAGACAAGCCCGCGGCCCGGGAAAACCCAAACCACAGAGGGGAAGGGTGAGTCCCGATCCAGCTACCCACTGCTCCCTTGGAGTAGCAAGGGTAGTGGGAGAGGAGAGCCTAGCCACCCCCAACGGCCAAAAAGCCCGAAGAGAAAAGCTAGCCACCGCACAGAGCCTCTCAGAGGCCGAGCTCGGCAAGACGGTTCCCGAAACTAAATCGGGTACCGGATTACACCAGACAAGTGGAACTGGGCTCAGACAAGACACACCCGGGGCAGGGGTCACACCCTCACCTGCGCCCCAGGTGACTGATGGGACCAGGGTAAACCCTGTTTGCCAACAAGATGCTTCGACACAACGAGAAGCTCAGTCCGAACGGCTGGAGAGAAGGCAGGCTGAGGTCACAATTTTACCACAGTCCACTCCAACTAAGTCTGTAAGTCACAGTCGGAGACTGTACATCAGAAGGCTAAACACTTCTTACCCCTCGCCGAAGCGACGGGTGACGAAGCCTGCTTAAGGGCCTTGCTAAATCTGGTAGGTTTAGCTATCGGCTCAGCATGGTCATCACTACCACGCCTCACCGCATCAGAGGCTGAACGAATTTGGTGCGAGAAGCTTATGTGTGACCGGAACCTTTCTGTTGAGGGGTGAACTCGACTGAAAACCCGTTGCAGATGTCCAAGACAACCGCGAGACAGAGCCCCAGTCAGACTGACGGGCTAGGGGCACCAATCCCCACGGGTGAGGAAAGGCACCCGAAGCAGCTGACGACTCCCTACCTGGAGGAGCACCAAGGGCAGCGGGAGCTAAAGGCCCAACCCCCACCAACGGGCCAACCGCACAGGGTAGAAGGCCAACAGCAGCACCAGGCAACCCGGACCTAAAAGGTATAACGGATGCTGGAGCAGCAACACCCGCTAAATCAGAAACGAATCTGAGCCAGGTGCGACCGGACCCGGCTCATTGCCGGCTGAGACACGAGAAGGGGTATGAGCTAAGCCTCCGCCTGAACCCCGGATGCCTGTCGGGTCTACTGGTAAACCTAGTTGCCCGAACATTCGCACCATTAAGCCACGAAGCCCAGCCTGAGCGGCTAGAGAAAACACCGACTGAAGCGAAGACTTAAACTCAGTCTTCACAACCTTTGACCCAGCCAGAGGCTGGACGTCAGAATGCTTGCGCTTCTTACCCGATGACACGAGCTAAGCAGCCTTAGTAGACTTCGTAAGTCTAGATTAAGGCTCAGAGTGACCAGGTCCACCCTGCTCCATTGCGCCAGAGGCTGAAAAAGCTTGACACCGGAAGCTTCTGTGAGCCCAGGACCCTTGCGTTTCACGGACGAGGATCGAACAACGTCGTTAGTGAAACCAGGGTCACTCCCAAACAAGAATTTACGGGTCGTTGCATTGCAACAAAGCCGTAAGACACAGAGCTTGACCAAAAAAGGGGAGCTCAGTGTGACGACTTCTACATGACTGGCCGACCCGAGGGTGTCGCACCCGAAAGACCCGCTGGTAACGGGGGAGAGAGAAGTCTCGAGCGTGAGCCCGTGAAGTCCCTACCCCTGTCTGTCGAACCAAGCTTACTCATTAGTGCACTGGTCATGGCAGCTGTAACGATGCTTAAATCTACGACTATCTGCGGGCGGGGGGAGAGAGAAGTCTCGAGCGTGAGCCCGTGAAGTCCCTACCCCCTGTCTGTCGAACCAAGCTTACTCATTAGTGCGCTGGTCATGGCGGCTGTAACGATGCTTAAATCTACGACTATCTGCGGGCGGAGCCCGCCGCCAGAGAAGTCGGCACCTTGGCCTAACCCTACAGGTCGTGCTCAGCAGAGCTGTCGGATGGTCTCTTACAGCTCCCAAACACCCGTCCGAGACGGGGGGAACCGGCCCTTGAGTGACTGTGGGTGCACAAGCACTAGCTGAGTCACTCAGGGCTTTCGGATGATCTCTAACGGCTCGCGATCTATGAATCGGAAATCCGGGGACCGAATCCGAAACTGAACCGGCAACCCGGGGTCGGATACGGATATGACATCCGAATCGGCAATCCAGACCAAACCGAATATACCAGGTCGCACCAGGCTTTCGGACGGTCTCGTACTCCTTGCGGGCGGAGACCGCCGGCAGAGGAGTCGGCATATCGGACAGGTCCTGCAGAGCAGAACGGTCGGATATTTTTATTTAATATATACATTTTTTTAATATATTGCTTGTCTCGTAACCATCCGTCTGTGACGGGGGAGAGCTGACTCCTGAGTTATCAAGGCCGCACGGGGTGCGGCGGATTCACTTAAGCCAACATCTCGGACTTATCGATCGGACAGGGTCCTGCAAAGCAGGGTGGTCGGATAGTCTCTTACGGCCTGTAACCACCCGTCCGTGACGGGTGGAGCCGGCTCCTGAGTCATCCGGGTCGCACAGATGTGCGGCGGATTCATTTATGCATCCGGGTCGCACAGATATGCGGCGGATTCATATATGTATCCGGGTCGCACAGATGTGCAGCGGATTCATTTATGCACAGATCACTGGCTGGAGCAGTGCCAGTGATCGGGCTCGAATGTCAGTGGTCGGAAAAGCGACGACATTCTTACCCCGGGCCCGAGCATCAGTGGTCGGTCAACAATAAGGCGCTTAGCCGAAACAGAACGCCCGGCCAAGAGGCGGAGACAAATTAAGCCTGCAAACCGGACGCGAAAGTAGGAAATGCGGGGCAGAAATAAAAGTTAAAATTCTGCCTCAATTAAGAAAAGTGACGGGAACCCGTACCACCAAATTAATCGTAATTGAAATGAGGACGGAATTAGATATGCAAGATACACCAAATCACGCCAAAAAGGGATAAAAATCCTCAATTTTGTAAGAGTGACTTAACTGTCCTGTGGTTCTCTCGGCGTGCGAGAAAGGAAGAGGAAGATGGTGGACGTGCGTTTGCGCACCTGACCATGGAAAGGTGATGTATTGGGGTGGGGCATGCGCGGATGTGACGTTTTAAGTTCTCGATGGCTGCGTAGTTTAGGGAAACTAGCAAATAATAGGTAGATACATTGATTTATTGAGGTAAATTATAACATAGATCAGACAGGACTCCAGAAATTTTTAGTCAGTGAAATCGAAATTGAAAAAGAAAAAGTATCAATTAATTAAAACATTAACCATATCGCACCTCAAGGGTTGAATTACGTGGGATATACACGCATAGCACATAGAAAAACATAGTAGAATACAACATCTATAATTTGACATACATTTACAGTCAAACCTTTCTTTTAAGGCCACCCTATAGGGAAACAGATAAATTGGCCGTTGTAGACAGGTGAAATTCTAAACAGGTTCCACGACACGCATGTCTCTCTCGACGGAGATAAAAAATAGTGCATGCCCACTTTAGACAGGTGGCTTTTATAGAGAGGTAGCCACTAAAACAGGTTTGACTGTATATTTATATCTACAAAAACGGCCATTATAACAAAACAGGCAAAGAGATGCATAAAAATAAAGAGTGCTCATGCTGAATGTAGTTCATATTATTAATTATGATAATAATTATATTTGTAATAACAGTAATTCTGATAATGAATATGATAGCGCAAGTGTTACATAAAAACACTCAATGGCGTAGCAAGGGTCCACCACTTGAGGGGTGCTCATCAATAAGGGCAACAAACTTTTACCGGAGGTATGAAATGCAAGAGGACAGGGTCATTGATTCAGTATTGCCTTCTTCCCCATATTTCCATCCCCTCTCTCCCCCTCCCCCTCTTTAGATAAATTATATCGAATAGCGAAGAGAGAGAGAGAGAGACAGGGGAAGGGACAGAGAGAGAGAGGTGGAGATGCCGCGGCACATATGCCCTGTGACCCCCGGTTCTACGCCCCTTTATCATACCAGTTTATCTCAGTTCTGTCCATCATTACGTAATTGTAGTCAACTAAAGGCCAATCAAGTGTCATTCATCAACGATTTTTGAAAACATCTTTCGAGTATCTTCCTTTTTTTACCACAGTGACCGGATATTAAAGAGATGTCCATGCAAGACAGTGTACCATTAATGACAGGCGCCCATTCAGGCGGGAGCACAGCCGGCCCGGGCCCCCTTTGGCGGCTAAAAAAAGAAAAGAAAGAAAGACAAGAGAGAGAGAGAGAGAGAGAGAGAAAGAAAAAGAAAGAGTAAAAGGAAAAAATAATCATGCATATGGAACATGTCATGAAATTGTCATTGTCATTAACCATGTCATTCATGAGATATGAAGCGAACAAAATCCATACATAAAGAAAAGATAACACATACATAAATAGATTCTGACGAAATCAATAGTGCTCTGCTACGCTACGCGGCCGATCACCTAATTACTAATGTAAAACGACTGGTTCAGATGTAACAAACTATTATTGAATTTGAAGAAAACAAAGTATGTATTATTCCATTCTAAAAGGAAAGAATCCCATCACACACTGACAATAAGAATTGGAAATACTGTTATTGAGAAAACTGAGTCATTAACTTTCTTAGGCATTCTTATTCATGAGTCACTTGACTGGAAGTATCACATTGCTAATATATCTTCTAAGCTTTCAAGAAGTATAGGTGTTTTATCCAAACTCAGATATTTTATACCCACCAATCTATATTGATAAAGTTACTATATATTTTACAATCTCTCAATCTCTCTCTCTCTCTCTCTTATTTGATATATCCCTTTTTAATAGTTGTCTTGGACTTTTGTAGACTCTGTTGATCTCTAGATCATCTGCGATTACCTCTGCTCCCAGATTTAATTTAATTTAATTTAATTTAATTTAATTTAATTTAATTTATCTATTCTCCACATTGTCAGCTATAAGCTGTTTTTCAAAGAGGTTCAGGCCAAGATAAAAACATACAATCAGAATAATCACAAGACTAGACAAATGAACACACACCAAAATATGATTTACACAATATAAAAATAAACTAAAAGTATACTATCTACAACATCAACATCTACAAAATCTACATCTACAAAAGGGGAAAACGTGACCTTACATGGTAAAAAAGGATAATGGAGTAGAGGAAAAAAATGACGAATAAGAGGAAGAGAAAAGAAAACCGGAGGTCTTGTATCTTTAGCTTAATAGGTTAAATATAGGGTGTTAAGTTTGTCTGCTAAGAATGATCAGGATGATCAGGCTGCCGGGCTCACGATCAATTGGGCAAAAAGAATTTCCATTTTCGGTTTAACTTAATAAAATTTGGAGTGGACTTTAAAAGATTATTATTATATTATTATTAGATATGATGGGGATACTATTTATGTGACGCTTACAGTGGCGGATCCAGGGGGGGGCACAGGGGGCACGTGCCCCCCCGGCCAAAAAAAAAGAAAAGGAGAAAAAGGAGGGGGAAAGAAAAAGGAGAGGAAAAAGAAAAAAAAGGGAAGAGAGAAAGAAGAAGAAAAGAGGGAGGAAAGAAAAGGGGAGAGGAGAAAAAGGAGGGGAAAGGGGAAGAGAGAGGAGAGAAAAGGCGGAAAGACGGAGGAGAGAAAAGGGGGAAAAGGAGAATAATGAGAAGGGAAAAGAAAGAAAGGGGGATGATATAATAAGAAGGTGTTATTTTTTTACCGGGTAAGGGGCGGGGGAGGGGGTGCAATTTTAAATCGAACATGACTAATACCAAAGATTTTATCTCCTTTATAACTTCCAACTTATAACTTGAATTCATTTTCCGATATACCTATTCTAAGTGCTCTTTCAGCATGCAGATTGTACCCGCCATTAATCCTGCCACAGTTGCTGGTTTCATTGTCATATTATTTTCTGTCATCCCTGTGGCCGCGAAGAGCCTACCACAAAGTTTATATCCGTTTCGCAAGCACTTTTTTCCATCGCCTACATGTAATGCTTATTGCTTCCAGTTTGCAAAAGATCCCAGGGCGGATCTATGGGGAGGGGAGGGGAGGGTTAGGGTTTTACAAAATTCGCCTCGCCGCTACGCGGCTCGGACCTTGCGGCTCGTGGACGATGTTCCGCATCGTCATTGGGTAGAACCCCCCTTAAACTGTTACTTAAGTGATTTAAAAAGACGTTATCATGCAATGCTTTTTATGGTCTCCATTGCATGTTGGTATATAGATGCCAGGAAAACATCACTTACGGGGGTTAAAAATACCAACAACAAAAAATCGCCTCGCCGCTACGCGGCTCGGACTTCGAGGCTCGTGGAGATGCTCCGCATCGTCATTGGGTCGAACCCCCCTCAAACTGTTACTTGATTTAAAAAGACGTAATCATGAATGCTGTTTATGGTCTCCATTATGTTAGTAGATGCCAGAAAACATCACTTACGGGGTTCAAAATAGCCCCCCAAAAAAAAAAAAAAAAATCGCCTCGCCGCTACGCGGCTCGGACCCTGCGGCTCGTGGACGATGCTCCGCATCGTCATTGGGTCGACCCCTTAAACTGTTACTTGATTTAAAAGACGTTATCATGCACTGCTTTTTATGGTCTCCATTGT
The DNA here is from genome assembly GCA_037976565.1 of Mesocentrotus franciscanus. Lineage (NCBI taxonomy): Eukaryota > Metazoa > Echinodermata > Echinoidea > Camarodonta > Strongylocentrotidae > Mesocentrotus > Mesocentrotus franciscanus. Next base: position 40,837,248 of record CP137667.1, on the reverse strand, counting down.
GTTAGTATATAGATGCCAGGAAAACATCACTTACGGGGGTTCAAAATAGCAACAACAAAAAATCGCCTCGCCGCTACGCGGCTCGGACTTCGCGGCTCGTGGACGATGCTCAGTATCGTCATTGGGTCGAACCCCCCTCAAACTGTTACATGATTTAAAAAGACGTTATCATGAAATGCTGTTTATGGTCTCCATTGTATTAGTAGATGCCAGAAAAACATCACTTACGGGGTTCAAAATAGCCCCAAAAAAAAAAAATCGCCTCGCCGCTACGCGGCTCGGTCCTGCGGCTCGTGGACGATGCTCCGCATCGTCATTGGGTCGAACCCCCCTTAAACTGTTACTTGATTTTAAAAGACGTTATCATGCACTGCTTTTTATGGTCTCCATTGTGTTAGTATATAGATGCCAGGAAAACATCACTTATGGGGGTTCAAAATAGCACCCCAAAAATAGCACCCAAAAAAAAATCGCCTCGCCGCTACGCGGCTCGTGGACAATGCTCTGCATCGTCTTTGGGTCAACCCCCCTTAAACTGTTACTTGATTTAAAAAGATGTTATCATGCACTGCTTTTTATTGTCTCCATTGTGTTAGTATATAGATGCCAGAAAAACATCACTTACGGGGGTCAAAATAGCCCCCAAAAAAAAAAAAAAAAATCGCCTCGCCGATACGCGGCTCAGACCTTGCGGCTCGTGGACGATGCTCCGCATCGTCATTGGGTCGACCCCCTTAAACTGTTACTTGATTTTAAAAGACGTTATCATGCACTGCTTTTTATGGTCTCCATTGTGTTAGTATATAGATGCCAGGAAAACATCACTTACGGGGGTTCAAAATACCAACAACAAAAAATCGCCTCGCCGCTACGCGGCTCGGACTTCGCGGCTCGTGGACGATGCTCCGTATCGTCATTGGGTCGAACCCCCCTCAAACTGTTACATGATTTAAAAAGCCGTTATCATGAAATGCTGTTTATGGTCTCCATTGTGTTAGTAGATGCCAGAAAACATCACTTACGGGGTTCAAAATAGCCCCCAAAAAAAAAAAAAAAAAAATCGCCTCGCCGCTACGCGGCTCGGACCTGCGGCTCGTGGACGAGGCTCCGCATCGTCATTGGGTCGACCCCTTAAACTGTTACTTGATTTTAAAAGACGTTATCATGCACTGCTTTTTATGGTCTCCATTGTGTTAGTATATAGATGCCAGGAAAACATCACTTACGGGGGTTCAAAATAGCACCCCAAAAATAGCACCCAAAAAAATCGCCTCGCCGCTACGCGGCTCGTGGACAATGCTCTGCATCGTCTTTGGGTCAACCCCCCTTAAACTGTTACTTGATTTAAAAAGACGTAATTATCATGCACTGCTTTTTATGGTCTCCATTGTGTTAGTAGATGCCAGGAAAACATCACTTACGGGGGTTCAAAATAGCCCCCCAAAAATCGCCTCGCCGCTACGCGGCTCGTGGACGATGCTCCGCTCCGCATCGTCATTTGGTCGAACCCCCATTAAACTGTTACTTGATTTAAAAGACGTTATCATGCACTGCTTTTTATGGTCTCCATTGTGTTAGTATATAGATGCCAGGAAAACATCACTTACGGGGGTTCAAAATAGCACCCCCCAAAAATCGCCTCGCCGCTACGCGGCTCGTGGACAATGCTCTGCATCGTGTTCGGGTCAATCCCCCCTAAACTGTTACTTGATTTAAAAAGACGTAATAGTCATGCACTGCTTTTTATGGTCTCCATTGTGTCAGTAGATGCCAGAAAAAACATCACTTACAGGGGTTCAAAATAGCAACAAAAAAAAATCGCCTCGCCGCTTCGCGGCTCGTGGACGATGCTACGTGTCGTCATTGGGTCAACCCCCTTAGCAAAAAGCTAGATCCCATCATCCGCCCCTGGATCCCTACTCTTTGAGGGGGTAGGAGAAAGCAATTTTACGTCATATTACTCCAGGAAGTGCCTGAAAATGCACCTTATGTGGTTCTAAATGTGCAAATGCTTTACTCATGGAGGGTTCTGACCCCTCCCAGACCCACCCCGCTTGGTCGCTCCGCTCCTCGCCGCTGACGCCTCGCTCCATCGTTTTTCATATATTTCACCCCATGCGATTTTGTGCCCCCGGCAAGAAATTCCTGGATCCGCCACTGGCTTAAAGGCTTCAATTGATACAATGGTGGAATTCATCTCATTCCAAATCTTGGCCCCTCGATTGGCCCCGTAATTGGTCTTTGGCTGAGTGAGTCTTAATTTATGCGGACCAGACCTTGTACAATATATTGATTCACGAATTACAAAGATACTGCTAAGGTAAGGTGGACAAATATTATGAACAGAGCGATATATAGTACATGCCAATTGTTTGAACCTTAGTATATATAAGCGATCTAATTACAAGGTATCATATAAATTATTTGAAGGGTACATATAATCAACATTCACAACAATACGAAGTGATCTATAATAATAATATTCGGTTCTTATATAGCGCATATCACATTATAACGTCTCTATGCGCTTCCAAAGAGCTTAGGTTAGTCTTTAAAGCATTTTCCCAGACTGCGCTACAATAAACAAAATGGCATTGAATAATTGATTTGTAAAAAGTCAAACCAGTGTACTTTTCAAGAGATACATACATTTAATTACTTTTTTCTATACATGATCAATTTGATATTTCCATAACATATTTTGATCAATGACAACACCTAGATATTTACATGACTGGACCCTTTTATTTCGTTATTATCTATATACATATGACAATCATCAATAATATCGTGTAATCTCTTCAAACGCTGTTGAGTGCCTATAAGCATTACTTCACATTTGTTTGGGTTAACCATTAATTTATTATCTTTTAACCAGCATGATAATATTGAAAGATCTTCATTTAGTTTGCTACAAACTTCCACTGGGTCTTTTGATGTACATGTGTCGTCGGCATATTATACAAATAATGAATATTTATAAGTTCAATAGAACGATAATCTTTCAACGAATGAAAAACATTCATTATTTGTTTATATAACATCATCATTGGAGGATGTTATAGGTCGTCTGCTTGTGCTGCAGTGCAACGTCACAACTACGGCAAACTCATATAACCAAAAATGCACGCTCAATGACGTAGTCGTTCAATAGATTATTTACTGAATATCATGTGACCAACATTCCTCCAATCAAATGACAAGGATCTACTTAGATGTTATATAAAATTCTATATAACTGAGGAAAGAAAGATCATGAGAGTTCGAAATAACAGGAAGTAACATCCACCTCGGATTCAGCCTAGGCCTACTTTGTGAAAATGTTGTTCAAGGTGCTACACAGATCGAGGTGATATTTCATTGTTTGTTCGTTAGATATTTGTGTTCTCATTTGTTTTAATTTTCACATTTTGTTTGGTTAATTATTTGGGGGGATGTTTTGTTGCGCTTGACCTGGAATTTTCGGACGCCAGTTGTGCTCCTCAGGTCATTACCTTATATCCTCAGCTCCCCTAATGACCAAACAAAAAAATCATTCCCACAGACCCACAGAGCCATGCCCTTCCCCTCCTCCTGTCACTGGTTTGATAATATTCACTAGGGAATATGAACAATTTAAACCCTTTTTATGAGAATGTACGTACTTGTTCCGTGAAACAATTAGTTTTTATTAGGATACGGGAGGTAGGCCTAACGCGCGTATCCCCCCTCTCTCTCTCATCGAATGGTGAAAACAGAAAGGAGGAGAGCTAGCAGGGCAACATTAAAGGAAGATGTAGTTCAGTAAGGAAACCACTTTGAGGGCCCTAGCTCATATACGGGGGATATTCCCCAAAATGATTCATTTTGTGGAAAAAATGCAAGTTTTTTGAGAATGTGTCTACATTTTGAGTGTGCAATCGTATGGAATCCCCAGGGGTCTCAGTCATGTAGAAATACTTTTTTAATTTTTGGGTGTCATTATCGACGAAAATCTGAATTGGAATGAACATATACGTCATATCACGACTTCTATTTCTAGGAATGTTGGTTTATTATATAAAATGAAGAAATTAATCCCAAGTTATACGCTTGTTATGCTTTATAATTCATTGATATTACCGTATATAACATATTGCAACTTAGTATGGGCCACCAGCGCCAAAACCAAAATCAACTCTATTTATTTATTGCAAAGAAAGCCCTTCGTATATGTACTGGTTCACCATATTTATCTCACACAGGTCCAATATTTTACAAACTGAAAACCCTAACAGTATTCGACATAAATTCGCTACTGACTTTACTGATCATGTTTAAGTATTTAAATAATATGCTGCCTCTTTCATTTCACAACTTTTACACTATGAATAAAACTATTCACTCTTACCCTACCAGTAATTCCTCAAATTTTCATCTAGTAAACCCAAAATTACTTATTGCCCATAGATCCATAAGACACCATGGTCCTGACCTGTGGAACTCTCTCCCAGAATCTATTAAATCATGTTGCTCCCTCTACTCATTTAAAGCCAATGTTAAAAAGATGTTGTTATCAAAATATTCAAGATAAAATTTCTGTGTCAACTCTTCAGTCTTTATCATAATGTCATCTCTTCTTTCATCATCATCATTATCATCATCGTCATCATCATCACCATCTTCTTCATCATCATCCTCATCATCATCCTCATCTGCATTGGAAAATATCACCATCAACAAAGTTTGTATTTCAAATTACCTATCCGTTCTGCTTAATAAATGTGTTAATCTATTTCATGAGTTTTTTTCTGGGGCTGTCATATTATCAAGCAAACTGCTTACTATGACAGTCCTTCTTCCGCAAATATTTTTATAATATTTTTTAATGTTTCAGGAAATTTAGTATCTATGACAGTTTATCATTTCGTTTTTGAAAATAACAATTTTGTATATACATAGAATAGAATAGAATAGAATTTATTGACTCATTCGACCCCCTTCTGGGGTATGAGAGTACAACACATTTACATGTCATGATAATGATACATAATAAAGAATACAAACATAGCTTAATAATACAAAAATACAGAATACAACAAAACAACATCATAAAAGTATAACGATAAATAAGAATGATCTAAACCTAGCCTATGCTAAACATAAATACAATATTATACAATATGGCAAGCATACATGAAAAGTGGAGAATACCACATGAACAATATAAATACAAACACGGAGAGAAAAAGAAGAAAAAACAAAAACATTATTGTCCTAACTATATAAGAAATTATAAGTTTCATTTTTGTACATGTAAGTGAGATGTGATTGGATTGTTAAGATTTATGCAGACTAACAAGATACGGCATAATTGTCCATAGGACAAACAAAAACATAATGGAATATAATGTAATAAGACAAACAAACATAAAAGTATACTAACAAAAAAATAAAAAATAAATAAACAAAAGAACAAACAAACCATCAAAACTATACTTGACCTAAAGAAAGACTGTACTACAGATCAAGAATTGTTGGTTGCTTAATTAACCTACCACTTCGAGTTGTAACATTTCTTGTTATGGGTGACATATGATTGGATTGTTCAGATTTACATGTATATAGACCAGCAAAATATGACATTATTATCCTTAAGAAGAGTACTAATTTCTTCAGCTGTCTTATACCGGAATATAAAAATAAATTAAACATGTGTAATGTGCAAGGGCGTTTAACTATTACTTTACGACCTAAATATAACTCTCTTTCCTTTCTGAAAAAAGGGCATACAAAAATGTAATGGAATTCATCACCAGACTCATGCATATCACAACATGGGCATTCAATACTAATTTCATTAAAATACATATAAAAATACATATATTTGCTTATTTATGATTCATTGTCGGAAAAATACTTATTCTACTTCATATTATTATTATCGAAAAACTGTGTACTTACATGAATGCAGAAGAAAATCAAATCAAATCAAATCAAAATCAAAATCAAATTTATAAATATTTATTATGGCACCGCGTAGCCTTTTGACAAGGCCTCGTGACTCGGGCTATTTCCACGCCAATCAGCGGCTGAGATGAGTCTAGCCGGCGAAGAGAGATCTTGAGACCCGTGATCGAGTGGCGTTAGCCATGAGGCCTTTTTTATTCAGGCTTTTACTGCCCTGCATGAATTATTCATAGGTACACATTAGCATGCTAATACGCCAACTTTGGATTTATTGTGACCAATCATGCAGAACGCCCATCTCCCAGTTGGCTTCGTTTGTGATTCGTTCATTATCAAAACATGTAAGAAAAGGTAAAAGACGTCAGGCGCGGATCCAGGATTTCTTAGAGGGAGGGGCCCAATTTTTTATTTGTTTGCTCCCGCAAATTTGAAAATCGCGCCGGCCGAAAATTCGCTCAGTTGGGGGGTAGTAAGCACTAATTTTGTTTGGGGGGTCGGGGGCCCCCCTCCCTAGATCCGCCACTGGACGTAAATAGATTTTGCTTATGAGATGAACATATAAATGATACATACAAAATATAACATTCAAATCTATTTTACATGCAAAATTACAATAAAATAGGAAGCTTTTGATGACTTGAGCTAAAAATTGTAAGTGAGATGATTGGACTTTCCCTGTATATAAAATGAACCAGTCCAACTCGTTTTCGTTCAATATATGCTGACGTCATGCGAGGATTCGTTCGCTGATTGGACGCTACCATTTCGGTAGAGAACTCCAGTCGGAAACAAAGGTTAACATGAGAAATTCAAACCAGATTACTAAAGGCCTCCTGGCTGACGTCACTCGCTCTCGCGTTCACTCGGGTTTTCGCGATTAGTCTCTTTTTAGTCGCTCGGCGTCAGATATAAATATCATTATCGAGGCCTTGTTTAAAGGCTACCTCGATCCTGGCTGATGACGCCACTCGCTCTCGCGTTCACTTGGGTTTTCGCGATTAGTCTCTTTCTAGTCGCTCGGCGTCAGATATAAATATCATTATCAGACACGCGGCCTTGTCTAAAGGCTAGGTACCGCGCGGACCGCGTCCAATCTATAAAAACACCCCTTTATACGCGTTTTCTTGGTCACGCATGCTTACAGTATTTATATTTGACTGAGACCCCTGTGATGGAATCATACCAAGGAGTATAGACTCGCCTATAAACTCCTTGATCATCCATGGACCTACACAAAATGCGCTAGTGTTTCCCAATCCTGCTCATTCCGTCAGTATAATAATAATGATAATAATAATGTTATTTGATATAAAGCGCCTTTTCCAGAGGATACAACCCCGGGGGAGTACTCAGATTTGGTTTGGACGGGGATGTGCCGCCCGAGCCTCGAAACCCCGAAACATCCGAAAACTTTGGAATTTTTTGAAAAACGGACCCATGTTTAGTGATATTATTGTAAAAAATGGGATTTTGTGAACATCCCCGTATGTCTTAATATGTGAATCCCCCCCCCCCGGGATAAAATGCGATGTCCCTTAATAGTCTATAGACAAATTAGGAAGAATACGTAGAGGTATTTTTCCAGAGATTTTTCCAAAAAAGTCAGGTGAAGTGTTATTTTTCTTAGAAATGCATGGAGTTATTTCTTACGCGTGGGGCAAGGGACTGAAGGATCTGAAGCCAGTTTGTTTTGTTTTTCTTCGGGGTTTGGGAATGATAAATTAAAGGAAGGGGCTGATGCAATATGGTGTTCTCTGCTGCTGAAAGAGAGAGATGTATAAAGGAAGTGTTGCTGACCCTATATTTAAGAGTAGAGTAGAACATAGTTTACATAAAGTAGAACATACCGATTTCACAGTTTGGTCCCGTGTAGCCATTTAGACAGGTACACTGGTAGCCGGTTGAGGGGGATCCAGAGAGATTTATTTCTGTAAAGTTGGTCCCCGAAGTGCAGGTCCCTGTATTCTGGCAGGGATCTTGATCACACGGATCTAAGATAGAGAGTGGGACCGAGAGAGAGAGAGAGAAAAAGCAAGAAAGAGAGAGGATGAAAGAGGGGAGAGGGGAGGGGAGAAAGAGATAGAGAGGGGATGGGAGAGAGAGAGAGAGAGAGGGGAGAGGGAGGGGGAGAAAGAGAGAGAGGGGGAGGGGGGACAGACAGAGAGGGTGGTGGGAGTATTTAAAGACAGAGGGGTGAGAGAAAGAGAGAGAGAGGTGGGGGAGAATGAGTGAGGGGAAGAGAGAGAGTAAGAAAGAGGGGTGGTAATAATAAAGAGGAAGAGATAGGTGAGAAAGGAGAAGGAAGAACAAACGGAAGAGCGGGACAAAGATAGATGGATTACAGTCGGGACGAAGAAGAAGATATTATAGAAATAAAAGGAGGATCAGGAATAAAATAATTTTTTAGGAAAAAAAGAAAAGGACAAGGGATGACGCATTGCGTACATAATGTTAATGTTTCCTAAGTTAAGCTTAATCTGTGAACTCTGAACTTAAAACTTAAAAAAGCATATTCATCGTCAATGTTATAAAAAATATATTATCACAAAAAAGGGTATACAAGAAGTTTTCTGATAACATGTCACGGTAAGCATGTTTAAATACAGGAATAAATAAAGTAAGCAAATTAAAATAGTAGAGCAAATGAAAATCGACAAAAACATCTTTATGGAAGTATAGCTTACCTGCTGCATTCCCGATGTTACTGTGGGATAAAACAGCAAGAAGGCTGCACACGACCAGAAAATGGAACTTGGCCATTTTGTCTATCGGGAGCAATCCTCGTCACGCAATGCCGTTGAATAATCTATTCATGAAGCAACACCGCATCTCGGATTTTATAGGTGGTCTACACCGGACAAATTATTCAAATCAGACACAAGGGATAGACCGAGACTACTATAACGGGCCGTACCTGCCAATACTCGTACAACTATACAACTATACTGCCATCGAATGAACGTATAGTTTTAGCCAATCAGAACGCAGGAAACTGTACATCTAAACAACTATACAACTATGCATCTATCGAAGCAGTCGTGAACGCATGTATAGTTTCCAGCGTGCGGGCCGAAGCACCATAATTCTATACAACTATACGAATATACTGCCATCGAATGGACGTATAGTTTTATCCAATCAAAACGCAGGAAACTGAACAACCATACATACATTCATCCATCGAATGTGCCTTCTCCTTGGTGCCTCCAACAACTGACTCTCAATCTCTTACACCACAGCTTCCAATCTACCACACCCAAGCTTTCAAACTCACACACCATAACTTCCACCTGTGTGAAGCATTCAATTTAGCATTCAATATAGCATTTAATGTACACCATTTAGAGTGGGCACTGCAGCCTAGTTGCATTTCTCTGTGAGCTATTCTACGCATGGATGCTGGGGGCGTAAAACCATTCACATGTGACAATCTGAACGTAGTTTTTATTATGTGTATGATTCCATTGTAAAATTAGACGGCCAATACTTTTTAAAGATTGAAACTTGAAACATTGGTGTGATATAAAACAAAAAATATTTTGTTGATTTGTTTGTTTTATGATTTGTTTAAATGTAAAGCTAATGGTTGTTTTTAATTTCACTACTTTGTTTCCGTTGCATGATTTATTCACTAGACAAATTATAGTATTATTGAACATTTCAAATTTTTTAGAAGAAAAAATATATATATGTATATACATATTTTAAATTAGTGAAAACAGCATTTTTCATACATTTGGTAATACAAAAGATGCGGTAGATGCACTTTGCCCCCCAGACGGCCTTATGATGGTTCAAATGAAGTATAAAGTAAGTGTACAAATTTCAACAAATAGCATATAGTCATATAGATGATCGTTGGTACGTAACTGTATTAACCTATTGTATTTTACAAACATGGGTAATTTTTTCAAAATTTCCATTTCACTTACAACCATTAAAACATATTTGGTTGTAAATTTGTAAATAAAATGTGAATGCACTGGGGCCATCTTATTGCTTGCCATGAAGTAATAGATTAGTACTAGACAAAACAAACCTTGTTAAATCAATACGCATTAGTGATAATGCAGCCTGCCTTGCAAAGTACAAGTAAGGCATTCTTGTAATAAAACTTACAGACTTAGCATTGACCATCACTTATGAAGTTCATAAATCTGTATTGAATGGGCGTTCAGGCAACATTTTCGTTAGGGGTAGGATGTAATTGTGTGCCCGAATATTCCCTGCTGCCTGCCCATATAATGATTGGTACGCCGATGTCTGTTATAATGAGGTACCTGATATAGCGTGGTAATTATGCTGGTACAAATTCTTCATATATAATTTTTTTTTGGCCTTAATATAAGATACTTGCTATAACAAAGTTAACGTTAAATTGCCTCAAGGGGCTAGTTATAATAAGGTGCCGCTATACATAAAATAGAGACATAATCCTTTACGTACAGAAAGGACTAGGAAACGTGAAACCCCAACATGTCCCCCTCCTAAAAAACGACAACAATTAAACAAACAAGAGTTATGGAAGGGTCGAACATAAAGACGGTGGGTTGAGGAAAAGGGGGAGGCTGTTCCTTTATCTCATCATCACCCTCAAACAATCACCACGAACGGTATTATTAACCTTAAAGGTAGTATCCCCCATTTGCACTACCTCCCCATTTTTGATTAAATTCCACAGGTAGAAACTCTTTGGCAAGAGAATAAGTTCAATAACCCTCTTCAAATTTTAGAGCAAACAGGCCAATAGTTCGGAAATGAGGAATAAATATATTGCTTATTTAGTCTTTGAATTCAAATAAGGCCATAGTCAGGTTAGTAATTTTAATCAAAAGCAAAGAAATCTATTCAATTTTCATTTCCAAATTAATGGTCCATTTTACTCTAGAATTTGAACAGGGTTATTTTCATGACAAAGAGCTTATACCCATGTAATTTCTTCAACATTTGTGAGGGTGTGCAAATGAGGTCTACTACCTATAACCTAGCCCCAACTTTATCAACAAACCCCTAAACCTCTAACATGCCAACAAGCCCTTACAACCAACCATTACACCTAATACCCTTTATCACATCGTGCCACTATACCATCTTACCTCCCGTTAACTTGTTATTACACTAAACCTACCATCACCGTCATCGATACATAACTACATGAGACACTAAACCCTTAATCTCACACATTTGAAAGGTGGTGTATACCTTTTGCAAGCCAAAAATAGAAAGAAGCATGAATCCGGCGGAAGGTAAAATATTAAACCTTCTAAGATCTCCCCTTCCCAGAAGATTAGAACTACAAATTTGTGGAATTATGTCAACCAGTAGATTTCAAATGAGTTTTGTGCTCAGAACTCCGCACATTTTAAACATTGTAAATACTGCATCAATTTCATTTTGGTAATTGGACTGATGGTGTGTACGAACGATGATTTACTTATCACAGCCCATTTCATGTAAAGTGTTGAAAAAGATAAAAGCGAGTCAACTTGTTGTATGGACGTATGGATGTAAAATTTCCTGCGTTCTGATTGGTTAAATCTATACGTCCTTTCGATGGTTGTCTATGTGTCATGTTTAAGGCACGTTCCGCCGGTCATAGACTACATCGAATAGACATGCTAGAGACAGAACAACATTTTCCGACCCCCCCCCACATGACTTCGTTTTGCAGGTGGTCTTAGAGTCGGTTTGGCGGTGAGATTGAGGTGTTATAAAAGTACTACCCTGGGCCACTGGGGTTAAGGGGTTGAGGGAGACGTAGCCGGGCGGTGTTTTTTATGTGTTTGTATAATGTCTGGTATTTTTTATTTTGTCAATGTTTTGATTTCGTAATGCTAGTATGAACGGAACTCTACGTTTGCACAATTTCCCGTACAGCAACACTTCGCTGTTTATGATGGCAGTAGCGTACCCGGGGGTTGGTTCCTATGACAATCAAAATTTTGAAAAATCTGTGGAAAAAAGGGGAGATTTTAGAAGAAAAGTAAAAAAATCTGTCCAAATGAAGACAAAAATTGGGAAAGTTCGAATGGGAAAGCGGAAAGGAATAATCGGGAAGAAAAATGAACACCTGGAAGTCCGTGGCTTGCCCCGGCTGAAAAATAGGGTGCCTATGCCTCTGGGTGGTGGGCAGCGCAGTACAAACACTTTACCATACCACTATGGCCCGTATTCTCCGAACATTTGAACATTTAAAACCAACGATTAGTTTATGCTTTTTGTCAAACGTGATTTTAGACCCAGGGTCTAACTAAATTAATAAAATGCGGTCTAATAATTTGCTGGGTCTACATTCCCGTCTTTTGAAGCTTATTTTTAGGTGATCTTCTCCGTAGCGTAACAGAGCACCTATTGATTTCGTCACAATCTATATATATTTGTGTTCCTTTTTCAACAAATATGGCACTTTCTGGGGTGGGGTGACGTGCACCTGCAAAAAGTAACATCAAAGCGGAAAAATATAATGTTTGAACATTAGTATGTACCCTTACTACATTATCAGGGATGACTTTAAAGATCTTTACGTGATCCAAGATACTGCTTCACCACCATAACTTGCAGCTGAGTTTGATGGTCTGAAGCAAGCGAAGCGATCACAAAAAATATATCAAAATTTATGAGGTCGCATTGCGATCTTATTATCAGATGAATTTACCAATTCTGATGGGTTTTAAAGCTCAATCTCATGGTGAAAGAATGAATAAGAACTTTAATATGATATGTTATTTTATGAGATGAATTATAAATCCGGGAAATTTGAGAAAAATTGCTCTCGGTCGCTTTAAATACAGGACACGTGTAAGGGAGGCAATGAGAAATATATTGTTTCAGGGATATGAGCGGTGATTAAAAAAAAATCTTGTCATAGGATGTATGGTAATCATACTTCTTTTTAACATTAATATGAATGGCATTTAGTAATGTAAATGCAGTGACCTTTGGGTTAGAAAACTCCGCCATTTTGTCTAACTCTTTATATTCTTCAACACTGCATTTCATTGTTGTGGTAGTAATAGGGAACATGTTACTACACAAAGCTGCTCCGATTCTTTGAAACTAGATGTGGCTCTTTAGATGACAGTAAAGGGCACACTTTGTAAGGAACAGTGGAAAATGTCGGTAAAATGGTGCACTTTTCAAGGGGCAATTATTAATAAGAAAAAGGAACATTAAAGGTATAGACCAATCATGTGAAAGAATATGTTTTGACTAATACGTGATGATACAAATTTTGCCGGGAAACCGCCTACTAATTGATATATTTGGTAAATTATTATATTTATTTGGACCGGATAGATATCGCGCACGTGTCACGTAGTCCCATATACATCTTTCTGTGTACAGTGCTTGTAACTTTACCAAGACTGGGCAAATTTCTTATCATTTGATGATTCCAGTACCTTGCAGTACACACCAATACTTATATGCTAGCTAGATGATGAACCTTTTGTGATCGATTCCACAACGTTTCCTTCACAATGCAATCGCATGACCAGAACTGGTCTTTATCTTTAATCAAAGTAACAAACGGAACTTATCATATTTAGAAGGGGCATTTATTAGGGGTAAAAAGGGGTATTGTTAGGCAGGTAAAGGGGCAATTATTATAAAGAAAAACAGGGGTACTTATCACAGGTCCTACCTCAAAATGGGCTATCATCAGAGATGAAAAGGGGCACGTATTAACAGGGAAATTACACTTACTACAAAG